>JAPQRP010000015.1:19476188-19486591 GCA_037367295.1 Apogon hyalosoma | reverse complement strand
GAGGAGCTCTTGGGGTTAAAGTTCAGAATATCACCTCAATTAAAAAAAACAAAATTGCAAAAATGTCTAGTGTATGTTCTAAAACTGGTTATATCATACCAACACAATGATAATGTTAATTGTACTTGTTTCAGTGACAGGCAACGAGAAAAATAAAGAAGTTTTTGGAAAGTAACTAACAAATTATTTTATTGATTAATGTCATGAGAGCACATATTCATGTATAAAAACCACATATAACTATCTACATTACTCTCTGAATATATTTAAGATGATATTTTAGCTCAGTTAAATAATCAGATCCATTTATTGCCATTATGGGAGGCTAATGAAATGAATTGCAATAAAATGGGAATTAAGGTGTTTACATATAAGTTACATAATCCACTTCCTTCATCATAGGTGATATATATTTTAACTAGTGCTGTCAAATGATAAAATTTTTAATCAGATTAATCACAGGGTTGCTCTGGATAAAATTTCGATTAATCACAATGGAATATCAATCTTTTTTTTTTTATCTATATCACATTTCATTTTGCATGAGCAAACAGACTCAAGAAGGAAGGGAATATATATTCACTTAACATGTTTGTCGCAAGCTGGGTGATGTGTTGGCTGAAGTGCTAGTAGAATCCCCAACTAATATATGCTTCGTATTAATGTGGTGTTTTAAGATGGAAAAGCTTTGGAGAAAAGAAAACTCCTTCCTCCAGAGTCTCTATAATACTTTATGTTGGTTGACTGTTCCATCTTTTTTTGTCCTCATATTTCCATCCAGAGGCCAACGTGCTGTTTAGCATCTTCCATCTTCATGGGTTAGTTCTGCTGCCTGTCACTACTGGATCAACTGCCCATTTATTCATGCACAACAGTAACTCTACTTGGACAAACTGCCCTAAATGCGTTGGCAGAAACATTCAGAGTCTTTCTGCACTGCAGATAGGTTAATTGCATTCAATTTTTTTTTTATCAGATTAATCATGATGATGGATTAATCTGCGTTAACATGTTTATTTTGACAGCCCTGATTTTAACATGATTTTACTTAAAAATAATTGTAATTTATGGCAGTGTGAAACATTACAAACAGTATAAATGCTTTGAAAATAGCATTAAAGATAATCTGCTAAGGGCAGAAGATGTGTTCCACACCACAACACAAGTTTTCCAGTAAAGTGTTAATCATAGTAATAACATAGAGGTCTCATATTGCATGTCCTAAATATAATACAATTGTACAATTACAGCCAATGTAGACATTTATTTAGAGTAGTAAACATGGCATCAAGTCAAGAAATTTTCACAGACTGAAATGTGCCAAAGCTAACAGATATAATAGTGGTTGTTTTGTTTGTGTCCACATTCTCCTTTGTGATATAATAATGTTAATGTCGATAATGAGCTTTTACCACTTTGGATGTAGACAGAACATGGTGCAGTTTGATGGTCTCATAAAGTTGGTTTTAAAAAACAGAAAACAGTAGATTTTTCACCTCTTATTGTATATGTTTGTATATTTATTTTAATTGATCAAGTGCTGACACATAGTATCTTTAGTATGTTAAGCTTTATTATTTATTTATGGTTTATCATTAATTTATTAAAAAGCAAACAAATTCACTGTGAATCAGTAAAAATGTGATGATGACAAGTCATTATGCATTAGATTAACATGCACATAAACAAACTGCTACTCCACAGTTCAGCGCTCTTCACACACACCATTCGTCCCACTGAGGAAGCGCATCATCACGTTTTCCGCTTGTCCTCTCCTCTCCATTGGCTAAATTTTGATCAGGCATCAAAGTTTCTGATAGGCTGCTGCGGCGGCAGAGAGTTGTTGCTGTTGCTAGGATCCTGTTGCTAGGACGGTTGCCATCTCAGAGGCTCAGCAGGAAACATGTAATGAATCATGGATGGTTGATTTTTCTCTAAGCACCCTAATCTGTGATGCAGATGAGCCCGCAGCCAACCCCCCCACCCCCACCCCCTTCAACTCCTCCACTCCCTCACCCTGTGTCTCCACCCTCCTCCAAACTGCAGCCCCACCCCCCACCTCTGGATGGGTTCATTAAAAAAATGCAAGTTTGAGAGGGGGCTGCAGAAGACTGATGCCAATTGTCATGTAAAAACAGGGAGGTCAAAGGTCATTATCAGTTATTTGTTGACTGAGAGCTACAGGGAAACGTGATGACCCCTCGTGACCCCTGAGATTATTCTTCATCATGTGACCTTTAAAGTGTGCACCCTGTGAAACAACCTTTATATGTTTCAAAAAGGGGGGGAAACGCCATCTAATATTCCATCTGAAAGTCATCAAAAACCAATGTGATGCTTTTCAGAGAAGCTTAAACATAAATTATTTCAAATGCAGTCAAAAAAGAAGGAAAACAAAGCTGCCTGTGTACGATTTGTTTACAACAGACTGTGATTTAATTTCGTGCTGCTCACAAAAGCATTTAACTAGAGACTTTTCACACAGCTGTTATTATTCTACATGCTACAGTATGTTTTGCTTTTCAAACTCATGAAAAAGCCTCATTAGGATTCATAAAAGGTCATCCATCGTGGTGCAAATGTGCTGCCGTGACTTAACAATCGCTGTGGGCATTTTTAATATCATGCTATTATGCTATGTGGTGCATACAGGCCTGTGTTTAGCGGAGAATACAGGGAGGGCATTTCAACCCCCAGTTGAACCATAGTGTGTACGGCTTATTTATTCCTGTCCTGTAAAAAGAGTGCAGCTGTTTCATATAAAGTGGCAAACAGTTAAACTGTTCATACGAAACACTTCTGGTATAGACGCTGAACATTATCCACAGAGGGTAAGACAGTGTAAAAAGTGGTAATTACCGACAACAGATGACATACAATATGGGCCTGCTGCTTTAATGGTACACAGCAGAAATACTGAAATGAGCAGCTACAGTGACTCTGCTGTATGTAAACATCTTGTGTTGTTCACCATTGTGGGTTTTCCTTCAACTGGAGCAATATTTTCTTTGGTGTAATTATATGTTATATTTCTGCTGCTCTGCTTCTAGACTTAAATCCCTGTGTATTTATTACATTTGTCTGCACTTTTTGAATTCTATTAGACAGAACATTTTAATGTCATTGGGGCTTTTTGCAACATACTGATTTGAAAAAAAGAAAAAATCCCACTTCTCTCTGTTTTCCATCTCTGGTCTTTTAATTAACCTCTTCCCTCCATGTAAAAGTGCATCCCTTGACAGTTGTGCTCTGCAGACTCAGTTTTCCTGCACTTTGCCCTCATCTTTCCTCCCGGCACGTTACTAAACGGGTCCTTTAGAATCTAGTTGTATACCCGATGCTAATACCTTCTGACACATTTGTTCACTGCCTCTTTATCATTAATAATTATGCAAAGGAGGTGCGTTCTCAGCCGAGCAAAAGAAAGCAATCTTAGTATGCAAATGGTTAAGGTCCCTGCGGAGTGCAGCGATTAGATGTGTGTTGATAAACTCACTTATGATGAGTGACAGTGAGCAGGATTGAAGTCGCGCTGGTCAGCATCACCACAGACACTGATGAAAACACAGCAGCCAAATGCCAGGGTATCCCCAGATGCATGATGGGACAGAGATGAAATGCTGTAAAATGTCATTGTGGCTGCTATGTGCACATTAATAACCAGAGAGAAGGAAGCAAGAGGGTAATGAGAGGAGATTTGTTTTCTGATTGAAGGCTTTGCCTTTTCTGCACAGCCAGATGTGGGCTCTTTTCACCTTTAAAACCTGTTTCACTGTCATTCAATGGCTGGTTCTCACTGAACTGCAGGTTCATTGAAGGGTTCACCGCTGAATTTTACATCTGACATGAGTTTAGCACCCGACAATAAATAATTATACTCAGAATCCATTTCTTTAGAAAACTGTTTCAAAGTCCCTCAATGTTGTTTTCATCTTTGATCCATAATAAAAAAAAAAAAAATCTAAAAAATGTTAGTTTGGGAGGAAAATGGGATGCTTGAAACATCGTTTGTAGCTGATTAAACTGTAAGCTTAGTATTTTGTTCAAAGGCAAGAAAGAAACACAAGCTTTTACAAAGATTTATCCGAGAGCTATTCACTGTTGTGCTGCATCAAAATGCAAAATCATGTATTTTTATCTGGGTAAAGCTTCGTTGTTTGTGTGTATTGCAGTGCAGTCACATATCACATCTGATTTGGCTTTTCGTTTCCAGATTTTAAGTTTTTTTGACAACATGTTGGAGGTCCATATTTCAATCTCAAGTCATTGCATAAGCAATGACTTATATGCTACTATTCTGGCAAGATCAATTTTCTCAGGATCAGCATTTTGACAGAAGAAGAAGCAGAGAGACACTAGCCGGGAGTGCCAAGTTTAAAAGCTTGTTTGTTTCTTAAGAAGATCAAAGGTATCAGGGCCTTGGACAGACATGAGAGGCACAGCCTCTGCAATCTGCTCTCCATTCACTCCCAACAACACCAGCAAAGAAAAACAAGGCTTTTCTCTTTGGGAAATCCTGGAAAGCATCCCAGGCAGTTTCTCCAACAGGCAAACACTCCGGGATCTCCCATCCTACTCTGGGGAAATGACATGTTTGTCAGCATGTTGTGTCTTACCATCCAAAAGCCCCACCATCAGCAGGTATTTTTAAAATTTATTTTCTGAGGGTGAAAGGTAAAAGCACCTGAAGTCTAGATACATTTTTAAAGTTTTCATTGTTTTTTCAACAGTCAAGTTGATCTGATCCAAGTCCATCTGCACTCAATGTGTCCCATAATTCAATAACAACAAAATAAAAACGACTGTTTTTGGTGCGTTACCCATGATACTGTACATTTCCACCCATGAGGCTTTTATACCAAAAAGATCAAGTATCACATCAAGTAAAAAATGAAGTAAATATAAAATTGTTTCATCATGTTACACATTTTGACCTTTCAGCTGCTGATCATTCCCACCACCACTACTCCTCCTCACCTTCCAGAAGAGACTCAGATCAGAGGATCAATACGACTGTCTGAGGCTCGAGCATGGTGGGAGTTAGCTTAGCTTAGCACAAAGACAGGAGGCAGAGGAAACAAATAGTGTAGTTATCATATACAACTGGCATAGCAATACATTTTTGTAGATTTGGGACCCACTTTTATAAAGTTAAAAAACTAGTGTGACCCAATGAATGAATGTTTATAGCCATTTTTTACTGCCATTTTATAATATTTGAATGATTATGAAAGATTGCTGCAAACATAATTTGAAGAGATTTATGTTTGATTAATCACAGTTGCTGAAAACATTACACTGTTTCCCATAAAGTTGGAATTATATACATATACTGATGTGTATACATAAGAATAAATAGAGGCATGTGTCTGAAAACAAAAATATTCCATCTTTATGGGCAAAATTATTACATCTAGGAGATTAATTTAATATAAATTTTTAAAGATTAATTAGTAAAATACATTCACACTTTACTTTATAAATGACATAAAGTAAATGCATGTAGGAGTCAACAGGCTCCTGTATCTCCTTCTGCCCAGTTTCCTGTGTAAAAATAATTTATTTGATGACCTAAACATATCTAATAGCTTCTTCAGGGGTTTTCAGGAGGCTGTTTGAAAGGCTTTTATTGGCTGGAGTGTTTCTTGATCAGGTCTACGATGCTCCTGGTGTCTTTTCTTCAGGTGAGGTTGCCTGGCAACCAATGCTCCCTTCAATTTTTGGCATGTATTGTATCTTCCAGGCAACCTGTTTGTAGTGTTTTTAAACCTCTGAACACATTTTATTTTAGATATTTTTATTATTTGTCCTGAACTAACTATGCTGTCTATTTCTTAGCTGTTTTATAAAATGCATAATTTAGGATTTATGGGGATCTATTTGCAGATATGTGGTCAGTAGTATACAATGCTCTAAAATAACTATATAAAACCTAAAGAGATGGCTGTTTTTGTTGTGTCAGAATGAGCTGTTGGTCTCCACATAGAGGCCAAATCATGGACATCTTAATGGAGAGCTGCAAATGGTGCCACCTCTCCAAACTGTTGCCAATTTTCCCCATAGAGTTGTCTGTAAAGCTGCTGACAGCACAGCTACGACTGCAAAAAAAAAAAAAAGAATCGTTTTAGATGTTTTAAATGGTAGAAATGCTGAAAAAAGAGGTTTTAATAACTGTGATATCACTGCAGAGTATATTCTGAGAACCCTAGTCCACATGTGAAAAGATATGCAGAACCCAGAGAGTAGAACCCGGTTCACCAATGAGCCTTTTGCCATTATTAAGGCTATTATTTAGGGGTCCTGATTTCAGTTTTAATACTATCATATCACAAGAGCAGGTCATATTCCATGGAGTCTGCCATACTGCATGAGAGGAACCCTTCAGAACTCCAAATGAGATAACTTCAACCAGTTTAAGTTACAGATCTCAATGGGGGGGGGTTTAACTGTAAAACTCTATTTTTAATGAATAAACTATACATTTCTTTAAATCTGTGCACTATCTCTAGCTTCAAAGGGAAGAAAAGCTGCACTAATTCGAACACAGTCTATGCTGTGTGTGTATTTTACTGGATTATCAAGGCTCAGTGAATCTGAATTCAGTTCTGCAGTGTATGTGCACATAGCTTTTACTGTGAAGGAGAAAAAGCATAGATGGTTTTGTAACATGGTCGGTTATGGATGATGGCATTAGTACTTGTGCTCATTTAGATTTCCATGTTTTCACTTCATGTACCTCTTAAATGCATACTTGTGTCTTAACCTCTGCTGCTGAGGTTCCTCTGTGTGTGTGTATGTGTTTCTACAGCCCAGAACAGACAAAAACAAATACTGGCTCTTGTAAAGCTGTTTTACATTGTTCATATTTGTAGCAGCCACCAGGTTCCTCTCTCTGGTTGGAACATTTTGACAAAACAACAGGTATTCACTTGGTTGTAATCTGCAACCGCTCCACTAGATGCCACTAAATCCTGTACAGTGCACTTAAAGAACTTAAAACTGTCTGAAACTCATGTTTGTTGTGTTGGTCGTATTTAATTAACTGATGATAAAGATCATAATAAATATTAGCATCACGTATGTTTGTACATTTATGTTCCTCCTGAAAACATACACTGCATGGTGTATTTAGTCCTTAAATAATAAATCTGTGTTTTAAAATTTAACAGCGCTCCTATATTTTTGCTCACTGGTAACTGAAGAAACTCTCTTAATTGGGAATCACCGGTCTGATCAAAGGATGAGTTATCCAGAGAGGATCTACTGACTGGACCTGCACCGCATTTTCTTATAAGACAGCATGAATTAACAAGTGTGTCGGAGGGACTGAGAGCCAACAGTGATTACAATAAACCACAGAGAGATCATCAAAGAGTGGGCAGGAGCTGCAAGATTCACTGAGGTCCACGGCTGAAAAGGCCCACTCGACGTTCTTGGCTGGGTGCGGGCCCCTCTGTGGGACCTGCAGTGTGCTGCGTTTTAATCTGCTTGTTTCAGGACTGAATAATTCATTGGCTTTCAGATGGCTTTACTTCAAAACTCTCTCTTATAAGATGTTTTTCCTCATTTCATGCCTGTGACTTTTCACTTTTGTGCTGCTCCTGCCTTCCACCTGATTTTACAACTCATTCCGCTGGTGGTACAGAAATGCAGTCTCCACCGTACCAGGCAGGTGTGTGAGTATTTTCTGGTGGCATCATGATTACACAGGCATTTGCTGACTTTTGTAGCCATTTATATCCCTGTGATATGCCAACACATCTTAACAACAGCAAGATATGCTGATTTTGACGGATCTCACTCCAAAGACTTATCCGAGCTTAAGCAGTAATTTAGAAATCCCTAAATTAAAAATCACTTTGAGTTAAACCAAGCATCCAAAGAGGCAAGACATAGTATCTAATTTTGTGACTTTTTCAGAACACATTAATCCTCCCAAATGGGAGCTGACAGGATATCACATGGTATTGTAGCACACCAGATACCTCAGGAAGCAATTACCATGAATATATTTTTCTAATAAACTTGTACCCATCAGATGATAAGCAATTAAACATGCGTAATTATGGTTTCCATACAGTAATTTCTAAGCTGATTAGGTTTGTGTGCTTTACAACCTGAATGGGAGAATATTAATAGGGCTTTGGTTTGGTGTTGCTGGTTAGCGGTGGCAGCTCATCAGTGAATCATATGCAAATGAGGCCTCAGGAAGTGCATGAAGCCTCATTCCCGGCTATTAAAACTGTCAGGGGAGGGTGGGACGTGTCAACGGGCAGCACACACATGAACATGCAGACATGCAAGAAAGCAACGACACACACACACACACACACACACACACACAGATAAAAGGTAGGTTATTACGGATTCTCTATTCTTACAGCATGTATTCAAGTGTTTATACTTCTTTATTGTCTTTTAATAGAAGCCATCTTGTTCTTTGCTATTTCAAGTCCAGTTCATGTTACTTTTAGTTGTGGATACACCATAATGGATGTTTACTAGTAACCAGTTACATTTTATGAGACTCAGCCAATATTTTAATTTAATTTCATCTCACTTCTAAGAAGACAGTCTTTATCAGATTCTAACTCATGAATAATGACTTCATTAATGGTTTATAAATCATTTACTGTTGCAGTTATAAGACATTAATGAACACAACATTTAGGTTTAGAAAGAGGAGGTGTGATTACGTTTTAGATTAAGGTTTAAACTGGTTAACCTGAAATGACGTAACCATTAATAACCAAGGCCATTACTCACAATTTGGACACCGTGTCACTGGGACTAGTAATAATAGACGACTAATATGTCAGACAGTTTAAAGGTTCAGGTTGTGATAAAACCACAAAGAAATAAAAATTAAAACGTTCACTCATCCATCTGGCATTAATATATTTATAACATTTAACTCTAAAACTACACCTTTTAAAACACATTGGAGAAATGAAACTTTTAGAGCCACTGACTCCTCTTTTTTTTTTTTCCCATTTATGTTATGAGAGGTCTGTGGTGGATGAATACATGACTGATTTCATTTCAAACCCCAGCCAGTTTCTCTGCAGACAGAGCTGGTGAACCAAACATTTCATCTGTACAAACCTGCAAGTCTTTCCCAGATACAAACCCTCAGGGAGCGTGATACAGCTTTTCTTTGTGACTTTACTCAGGCTACCATTCAATCAAATGCCACTCAACGCAGGAGCAGCTTTTCAGTTCTGTTTGTCTGCACGTATGTGTGTATATGTGCAACAACGTGAAATAACATTTAACAGCAGACAGCAAGTCAGTATAATCTGTCCTGATTTATTTATTATCAATTTGAATGTTACTTTGTTCACACAAAATATATAGTTCTCATTGAGGCTCTCAGTATACATTTCATATATATTTCACTATATAGGGATTCATAAAGTCATTCATTGTCTATACATAGAGGGATGTTGCACAAAATATCACAATATACCAGAGATGGAGTGACAAACAAATTTAGCAATAGTTCAGATATAATTCCTGCTTTAACACATCATATTGTTACTATCGATATACAGTATGATGACATGTATTTCTAAGTAGAATTACTATCTTAGTTGGTATATTTCTAGCACATTAAATATCAACAGAGATGTTCATGTAACAAAGAGTTTATGGTGTCAAAACATTAATGCAGTGATGGATAAAAAACACCTGATATGTCCTGTGAATTATGATGCATGAGGCATTTTAAAAATCAGAGCATCTTTAGAGTAATACAGGAGTGAGATAGATTTCTGGACCCAAAACACAATACACTCACACTTCAACATCTGTACATGTGATGCTGAGTATATAGTTGATTTAGATCACAGAGGAGGGAAAAATGTGAGGAGTTTATTTCCAAAATGCTACTCAGATATCCAATTTAAAACCCAATACATCCATTCCATTTATTGATATTGGTACAATGCTATGATTTACACACATTAATTTCATTTACATATAATTTTATAGTTAATAATGTAGTGTTTTAGTAGTGCCAATAATCTTTTTTTTCAATAGCTTATTTTGGAACAAAAATCTTCACTTGACATCACGTAAACATCTTGTCAGTGGCACTAGAACGGTAGGTTCGTACATCACAGTTATAGAGGACCGGGGTTCATATTGACAAAAGGTCTCAAAGTAGGAGTGCTGATCTCCATCTCAGATCAGGCCCCGTTTGTCTCAACCCACACCTCACACTGCTAAAAAAAAGCGACGCTGATTCCAGATCAACAGTCATACTTTAAGGCAGAAATTTGCAAATATGGATCCAGGTGAGAAATCTGGCACGACATTCATAAGTATACAGTATATATAGAGGTGAAGAGGAGGGGGGTGGGGGAGGGTCTTGACTCCTCTTAATAAGAAATGAGTTCCTC
>JAPQRP010000015.1:19427427-19476088 GCA_037367295.1 Apogon hyalosoma | reverse complement strand
TCAGTCCACTGCAGCTACTACAGAGTTCAATGCAGAGGGAGAAACAGAGCGAGGAGAGGAAGGGCAGAGAGAGATGTCAGTCTTGAGTGGGCAGAGGAACCGGTGCTCAGCGAGCGAGAAGAAGGAGAAGAAGGTGGTGGTGGTGGTGGTAGAAGTGGTGGTGGTGGAGGAGGGGGGTGCCACGCTTTCACTGAGGAAGTGCTTTCAGGATGGCGTTCACCTCCTCTGCCACGGCTGTCAGCGCAAACTCAAACTGCTCCTGAGGAGGAGGAGGAAGAAGAGGAGGAGGAGGGAAAGGAAGGAAAGGAAGGGAGGAAAGAAAGTTTTCACTGGTTAGCTTATGTCTGTCTACAAATGGTTCAGGAACGAATGCCATTTCAGAATGATTGGCAACTGCCTCCTCCTCCTCTTCCTCCTGTTTCTTCATCTCTCTCCCTCCTTCTCAGTGCTAACCTAAGATGTCTCTGGCCACATTCGTGAGCTAAAGGTGAACCACCTTCTGGGCTTTCAACTCTGAGTGCACGTGTAGCCGGCACCGCCATCGATCCAGCCAGGTGTGTCTTAAAATGGAGCCTTTGAGTCGAGCTGTCTCTCAGGTGTGTGTAAATGCGAGTGTGTGTGCGTTTGTTTGTGAATATGGCTCATAGTTTTCCCCGAGGAGCACAAAAGGGGCTGATTGATGTTTGCCCCATGGACCTGGTGTTTTTATATTCCTCTCTCCAGGCTGCAGGCCACGGGGTCCACTCTCAGAGAAAAGCTACGTAGGAGTTTGGAGGGAACAGTCTTTAGATGTGTCAACACACAGCCTGCCATAGTCTGGCCTGAGGATAGGGCTAAATCAATACAGACGAGCCACTGGTGGCCGTGCATTTCCCTTTGCAGTGGAGATTATCTGGAGTGTTCAGCTTTTCTATTTTTGCGTCTCTTCTGATGTTATCATGAGGCTAGAAAACATATAAGTGCATCCATCTATATCTGTGCTGCTGCTATATGTTCTGACTAATCCCAAGTTGAGCTTCAACTTTTGTCTATTAAAAAACATACTTTTTAAAATGTTGCCTTCTGGGTAGAAGAGCATGTCTTGCTGTGCCCATTTACACCACTGGGGGGAGATCAATCTCCATTCGACAGATCAGAGACTGATGGTTTGTAAGAAGATAAAAATGGTGAGACATGGTGTAATTACTGCATGTTGATGTCTGTCAAAAGCAGTGGCCACTAAAAGAAAGGAAATAAATGTTCTTTTTTTCAAGCTCAATCCAAAAATAAAGTGGCAACATCATGAAGAGGAAAAAAAAGATAATTGGTGGTCCAATCCTTGAAACCTAACTCTGAATTTCATACCTCATTACAATCTAATTTCTGTGTAGACCCAGCATGAAGCCACCGAGTGGAATCAACAATATTCCAATATAATTTTACTTAGACTTGTCAGAGAGAAAAAGAGAGAGAGAGTCTGCTTGAAAAGCTTTTTTTTTTCCCCTCCTCACAAACAGAACAGAGCTGTAAAAGCAGCATTAATGAACCATCGAGGAACACTAGAGTCTGTTAGCAAGCAAACAACTTCCATAAATATGATCACCCACTGCTGTATGAGGTTTGACTTTATTATTATTATTATTCATTCCAATTACAAAAAAGAAACAAAACAGACTTCCTGCCTATTATTTGCATTAGTGGATGAGAGCAAAATGTTTTGAACACAGCGTTACCATTTTCCAAAATGGTGGAGGTGGAGGGCCTGCTGTGATATAAACTGTTAGACTGAAGATTTAAAGAAGCAGCATGGTTGGACTAAAGAATGGAATCTCTAATAGATGAATTTAAGGGAAGTAAAAACCTTGGTGAGATTAATGAAATGTATTCTAAGTTTTCTGGCATTGACATTTTTTAAAGCAAAAATAGCAAAAAATGTACTCATTCAAACACAAAAATGACACTTTCTCTTTTATATCTGCTTTATATGAACACACAGTACATATAAAATGAATAGCAAATTCATTCATTTAAAAATGTATGAATTTTACATCTTTTTACATTAGAGTGGAATGCTTCTATCTGTAAAAGGCCCTGTATTCTAGGTGTTTAAGTGACAGAAACTAATAAAAATGGTCAAATCACTGAAGCAGGACAGGATGTTTCTGTTTGAGGAGATCTTGGTCAGTCTCCGTGTGCTGTGATAAATGTGGAGCCGTGACTTATTATGTTCTAAGACAATGTTTTTCTAATCCTGCAGCAGTTATCAATTACCACATCATTTCCCCTGATCCTGTGCACATGAAGTAGACAATTGTCTTTTTGAATGACTGCTGTCCCTCCTCCCCTCCCTCCTGTTACCCCCACCTCCTCCCCACCTCTCTAACTCAAAGCCAGGGACCTTACCTTTGTCTGGACCATGCCAGCTCTCTGGTCTCTCAAGTGCTCCAGGGTAGCGGCAATATCAATCTCTTTAGCACCTGCAACAGACCGAAAATTGGACTGAGTTCAAAGCAGCGGAGTAATCCAGCTCACATCTGTCAATCTCTCTTTATACTGGGCTCCCTTTGGAACAGCGCGGCGATTGAAAATTATTACATTCATCCCTCGAAAGACTTGGACGAGAGCCACGAACTGTTTCTTGATAAAATATGCAAGAGGATATTTTTGGGTCTGAGAAATGTGCAATAATGCATTCAACAAAAAAAAAAAAAATTCAAGAACACTAAGCACTGGCTTCTCTGTGAGAATCTTGTTCAAAAATTGGTTTAGATCATGTCCAACTACAAAGTCTGCCGAGAGCTTTTTGATACAATAATATCTGAATCTGTGTGTTAATGTGAAAAGCATCAACAAACTAATTAAAGTGATTTATAGCCTTTCCAGCAGCCACGCTGATGATTAACCTAAGCAACAGTTTCTGGCTTTCCATAGTGATCAGCGACTGTTTTAGCGTTGCAAATGCATGACGTTAATCTGGAAATCTTATTCTACTTTGAGATTTATGGATTTCAAGCAGCGTGCCGGGGCTCATTTGAGAAAACCGAGAGAAAATAAGGGTGAAAACCAGAGAGAGCCCCTGAACTCTCAAGATGTTTTTCAAAGTAAGGGAGAGAAAGGAAGTGAAGGAGAGAGCGAGAGCGAAAATGTATGTATGTGTGTGGGTGAGCGAGAGAAAAAAGAGGGATTTAATGCAGCTGGACTTGGTACTCAAAGTACTCCAGTGCTCCGACAAGACTTTCATGTCTCAGAAGGGCTGGATTCCAAAGTTAAGCTGAAGAGAGAGGGTCTCTGACCAAAGAAAAGAGCTCTGGAGAGTAAGATTATGCTCATTTTATAAGTTGGGTTCAGAAGCAGGAAACAAAAGGTTAAAAAGGAGACCCGGTGGGGTTACGTGGGAGCCTTGGCACCTTTCATCACCGTGGACAACATCACATTCATCACTGGACCACATGAACTCCATCAGGATGGGTCAGTCTTATTACTGCTTTTCAGATGTGGAGGGGAAGGTGTGCATCTGGACCGCCTCTCCTCCAAACTCTGATGGGCTGGGAGAGCAGGAGGAGGGCACGTAGGGAGAGCGGTCAGAGGGCACAGGTCAAAGGTCAAAGGGCAGAGGGCAGGCTTAGCTGTGAGGGGCTTTAGGATGACATAGTGTAGCCTTTTAATATCAGTGTAGAAGAAAGTAGGTTCTGGGCAACAATGGCTGAGCACATCCAAGCGAATCTCAAGATGGAAATAAGTAAGTGATGATTTAAAAAGCAGGACATGTCCCAAAATATTTAACCAAATCTATCGTTAATCATTTTTGTTTTCCGTTAACATTACACACTTTGAAAACACAAATGCAGTTGTTTCTGACCATGGGTTTTATGTTTATTTAGTTGTAATCTTTGACAAACTGTCTTTTATTTTCTTTGAATCTGGTTCAGCTTATTTCACTCATTTCTCTGTTCCCCGAGTTCTGACAGACTTTGGAACAGCATTTTCCCATCATGCACCATGGTCGTGGAATAATCTTCAAAAAACTGTTAAGCTACAAACATTTATTTCTGTTGGTGATTTTAAAAGTATCATGGAGAATGCAGTGAAGGAGGGATGTCACTGTTTTCTTGATGTCATTATGGTTGAATAGTTGTTATTGTGTTTTATTGCTTCATGTGTTTTATATTATTTGGACTTGTATGGACTCTGTATGACTGCTAACTTGGCCAGGTCTCCCTTGCAAAAGAGATTTCTGATCTCAATGGGACTTCCTGGTTAAATAAAGGTAAAATAAAATAAAATAGAAAAAATTTGAACATGCAATTTCCAGAAGTAATTTTACAAAACACATATTACAATGTAGCCCGAACTCCTTTCACACATTTAGGACTGGGAGTCAAACTTGAAGACATTCATGGCATCCGTCGAGTTACTCAGAAACTAAAAATGCCTGGTATTGTTTCAAACCAAATATCAGTATCTCATCGGTGTCAAAAGGTTTTTGTTTTTGCTTAAACTGCTTTGACTACAACAAAAAACAGACATAAAAAAAAAACCAAAACAGTTTGCACTTGTAATCTTCTTTTGGTTAAAATGGAAAATGAGCATCTAAGAAGTATTATTAACACCAGTATTGAAGCCAAGGAACTGGTATTTGGAAATTTTTGACCAATACTCTGTCCTGTGCACATTCCAAAAGCAAAAAGGAATAAACACATTTCATATTATCTGCCTTTTTCCTACAGCATTACAGATTACTCTGATATTCAATGCTAACCAGGGAACCAACCTGACTTACACCTGGGGAAAGAGTTCTTGCCACCTGCCACTCCAGATTCTGCTTATGTGATGGGATTTAGTTTATACTTGTGTCAAAGCAAATGAAACAGAAGGTAATTTCAAGGGTACATTTGCTCACACTGGGTAAAAAGCTTTGATTCTACACTTTTTTGGGGGGATGAAATCAATAATAAAGTATAAACGTAATGCAATAAAAGAACAGTTCCCATTAAATATTAAATATTGATTCACATGTTGAAAACCACCCAAGCAACATTTGCAAATTCATATGCTGAATGGATTTTTCCTTTAAACATTTCATCTCCATGCATATGCTATCTAAATTCATGTTGCAATTGTGATGCAGGTCAATACGGTGTGACTGGAGCTTAAATAGATAATTACTAATGTGGGTGCAGGTTTTCTTTTCTTTTTTTTCCCCCCATTTCCCTCCTCTCTGTTTTCCCTTTGTTCTACTCTCTCCACTCCTACCACCTCCCTCCACGTCTGTCTCTGTCTTTGCTGCCTTTTCAGGCCTCAGAGAAGTCACCCTCTAATGCATCCCCAAGACCCCTCGGTGGAAAATGAGAGGCTTTAGCGTTGCCAGGGAAACCCCTCAACACAAGCAGAAAGAGTGAAAGGAAAGTCATTGATCGTTACCTTTAGCCATCTTATTGAGGACCATGTCAATCAGGATGTAAGTCCCACTCCTGCCAGCTCCATCACTGCAGAGAGTCAGAGTCAGAAAGAGAGAGAGAGAGCGAGAGAGAGAAGAGAGAGAGAGAGATCATTAAGGTGGCAGAGTAAAGCCGTAGCCGCTTTAATCTCAGTGTTTTTCTTTTAAGGAAACAAATTGCTCATTTACATCTGCATCTGCTGAGAGACTGTGGAGCAGAGAGTATATTTAAACACAAATTAGTCTATGCAGAAAGTTACACATTGGCCCATCTGCTTAGAACATGATATTTCAGATCATATAGAATCCTTAAGCAGAAGAAAAGTACTGTAATGCTTAATATTCTGGTGAAAATAACAGATCTGAATATTTGATGTTCCAATAAATGTGATTATGTTGAACCTTTGCACACGAGTGCATGTGTGGTCTTGAGACTTTGTCGGCTATTGGGGAGAGGGGAATGGTTTCTGAGGCACACTGGGGACAAAGGCTTTTAAATGCATGCACCTCAGGAGCAGAGGAGAGGTTGAGAGGCCAGGGGCGGTTCGAGAACAGCTTTTGGAGAGCCTTGCTTTTCCATTACTCCAGAGATAGTCTTATGAAAAGCCTCCCTTTGTGCCCGCCGGCCATTCAATGGCTCTGCATGTTAATTGCAAACAAGGCGTGCACATCTCTCTAATAAAGGCAAGGCCAATAAAACAGGAGAGCGGCTTGAGCACCACTGCTTCATTAATCCACTGCTAGACACTCAGTCCGTACAGCTCCCTCTGAGGGAGAGCGGGCTGCCTGGCCCCACGCATGACTTAACAGGATGTGACTATTAAAAGTGGTCAGACAGATACCTGGTGTTTAATACAAACCAATCAAGGCCAGTTAACTAACTCAACCAAATGGGAAATGGAAGAGTTTTTGGCAGAGCGTCTTTGCGCCACACTATTTCCATAGTGGAATAAACAGCAGCTCCAATGGACCCACATAGAGTAAATGGACTGAGGGTTTAAATAAACAGCCTCTCCCCTCGAACACACAGGCCAAGACAAACACTTTTTATCCCAATTCAGCAGGGTCAGCCACTGTCACAAGGTTCACATAGTTATACTTGCCTGCAGTGAACAATTATCGGGCAAGATCGACCCCGGTAGCACTTGTTAACCTTTCTGGAATAAAAAAAGAGAGAAAATTGGATGTTATTGCTAGCATGACTGCAAGTTGTCCTAAGTGAATAAGCTGTAAATCATTTTGCAGAGAAAAGATCGATTCTTGTTGCTGAATAATAACAGTGACAATTAAAGCAAATGTGACTCATGAGGGACTTCTCCTCTGCGGTCTAGATGAAATTAACGGCTGCAATAATCAAAGGACTGAGCAGAATCTTGAGTGATGCGCCCTCCTGTCAATCAATCACTTTAATTTGAGCACATAGAGAGAAATCCATGTCACAGCACGTAAATAAATTGAGTATCATTTCACACAGCATTTTTGTGACATGTGGGTTGATGGATGTGGTGGTGTGATGTTGTGATTGCCGACCGCCGACGCATTAACCCCAGCCAATTATGAATGTTTTACACCACAGGCACGGTGAAGGCCAACAAGCCTTTTCACACCCTGCTGTTGCCATGGAAACTGACTACACTGGGAGCTCCCGCGTCTTTCCATTCCCCCATTTTTCAACCTTCACTGAAAAACCATCCAAATATCTCATCATATAGATAGATTACTAGAGGGTATTTAGTTACTTTTATAAATCACTGACATTAATTATTACCCGGAATATAAAAAAGGTAACATAAATCAGACTGCATGTACTGTATGAATGTTAATTTTTCACTAATAGCAGTAACTTGTTGTATTTTCTAAATGTGCTATATTGCTAAATGATATTACAAGCATAGAAATAAACTGTGTAATATCGTGTGCAATAGTTTTTCTATTTATTTCTATTTTTTGTCACATTCTATAATGATTTTGTGGAGCCTCTTTCATATTTAAACCTGGGAAAACAAAACTGTAAACTGCATTTCCCATGTTTACTTGTGTGACATAACATTTGACATAATTATGCATGAATAAGGTTGTTAAAACAATGCTGTTGCAGTCCACTCCATTTTGTGATTTTTTTTTGCTTCTATGTTAAAGTGAATGACAGTAAATCCACATTTTTTTATATTGAGTCATTTGAAATATGTCATTAAAATCAGTTTTAGTTCAAGAGCATACAAGGGTGGAGCTGGAATTCCCATGCAAGCCAGAGGAAGGAGCAGTGAGAGGAGGAGGAGGAGGAAGAGGAGGAGGAAGAAGAGGGTCAGGAGTGAGAGACAGACAGTTTGTGCACAGGCCTGGCTGAGGAGACACAGTTTCCAATGATCACTTTTGTGACTATGCAACTGGGCTCATATTACTAGCTGCAACATCACAAAAATGACACTGGCAACCGCAAAATACCAAGTTGGCCGAAACCGTGACACGAGTGTACAGTGTGTGGATCTGCTACCTCTGAATCAGAGCGCTTTAGGGCATTGGATATTATTGTCATTAACTTACGGCAATGATAATGGGTCTTGATACCAGATCTCAGCAGCAGAACAAACAGAACTCGTATACGTAATGAAAACATGGATCCGATTTGCACACAGATATCATAAATACATCAAACTGACTGCCAGCTACACCCGGTTTAATTTGAAAGAAACAGAAGCAGCAACTCTGTCAGAAAAGGATGACACGATAAAATCCGCCTTTTGTCTCTCATCTGCATTACAAACCAGAGGGACAGACTTCCATCCTGAAATCAGATGCATCTATTCTCATTTGGAGGGCTTTTCCTATCCCTCCTGGGTTTTCCCAGAGGGGCTATTGCTGCCAGAACACATTATATGGAGAACAGAGCGAGGTTATTCAGTCACTAGCTTTCCCCTCTCCCATGTTTTTAGTGAGACAGCTCTCATTTAATTGGGTGTTTGAAATTTCTTGTCTTTTCTTCCCAAGCCAAGCCAGGCAGTGCGGGACTGTTAATTTGCTGCATCACATGTGCTGGAGGGAGGTGAGGGAAATAGGCCCAGGATGAAAGGGGTAGTAGAGAAACATACTCCTTTTTAGAACAACCATTCTCTAGGACAATCGAAAGGCAGAGGGGGCAAAAGGGAGATGGACCAGAAAGGCGCTGATAGAATACAGAATATAAGGAGGCGATTAAGAACAAGCACAGGATAAAGACCAGTTGTTAAAGTAGCCTGTGTGGAAACGGCAGGGGGTCTATGTGATCTTCACTCTACCTGCGGAAGTCTAACAGGGTCCTGGCTGAGTTGGGGATCCCACGGTCCATCCACGACAGGAAGTGGAACTGGGTGACGGTGCGTGTCTCGTTGGTCTGCAGGTTTTTCAGGTAGAAGCTTCGCACAAGGAAGTCCTCACACCAGATGTGTTCAGACACTAAGTTCACCTGCAGAAAGGAAGAGAATGACAAAATGTAACAGGTTTATTTATTGACTTTAGGCTAGTTTTAAACATGTTGAAGCTAAACGATTAGCTCGACATGAGCAACAGCCAGTGTTGGGGAGACTTAAATTACATGTAGTTGAATTGCATAGTTCAACTACATTTTGCTGTAACTTGCTGGTAGTTAAACTACATTCATATTTTGTGCTGTGTCAAGTAGTTCAAGTACCTTTTGTGTAATCTTTTGTAGTTTAATTACTCAATTTGCAAACTGCAATTTTGGGCAACAACATAAAATTAAAGTTTTTTTTTTTAGATTTTCACCATTGAATGCAAGACAGTCTCTTTTTCTTTCATCCTGAATTGCTTTGAAGGCATGATCCTGTCATGACATGACAGCCAACGTTGCCTGTGATTGGCTTACCCTAGCAGCACTCGAATGCTTCACAGATGTGCGATCATTACTAAGGTCATGTGGTCGTCACTATCATGGACAACCCTTCTCCCAGTGCTACCCCCGATAGCAACGTGCCGCACCAACCATGACCATATTTTGTTTCATATACACCACATGTACATTCTCAATTTAACGCTGAAAATAGAAAGTAGTTGCTAAAACTACTTTTTCTAGAGGTAGTTTTACAAACTACATTTCTCCAGGGGTAAAAATGTAGTTTGTTTGAACTACTGCCATGCTGAAGTACTTGTAGTTTTACAAGCTAAGTGTGCAAAGAAGCTTCCCCAACAGTGGCAACACCATACTTGTATGGGATATAGGTTTACAGGTTGTACATATTTCTGCCAGTTGGGGTCTTTCAATTAAAACCATATTAAATGCAATTGTGAAACAGCATGCAATTATGGGAATATTTTAGGCAATGAACACCTATCTCACTTGGCACTGTTTTACAGAAGAGTAACAGTTTTATTCACATCTACTCACATTATGTAATTTCATTCTAGTGAAATTGTTTGAAGTAACATTATTATTGAGGTTATGATATGGTGCCACTGAGAAGCAGCAAATAAAAATTTTACAGAATTATGACTTTCTATGAACGTAAATGCTGTTAGAAAAAAATAATATAATGTAGGTGCACAAATGATCAAAATATACAATACATGTCTCGTGAGTTTTTGGTATAATGCAGAAGTGGTACATAGTTTACATTGTATGGACAAAAGTATTGGGACACACTGAATTCAGGTGTTTTACTGCTAACAGGAGGCTGGGGTACAAAACGTTAATAACAAATATCTTAATATAATTTCATAAATCAATAAATTATAGTGCAGTAAGGGGATAACTTTATTTACACTGTCATCTACACACAAAATGCAAAAAAACCTCAGAAACACTTGTTTTTACTCAACACTGACTCTTTTTTTAAGGTTATGTCACTAGATTTCTAAAATATTTGTCACATTCTGACTATAAATAACCATTTTAAACCACAAGTAACCATCTGTTTTTTCAACTCTTACTCTGTAAGAAAAACCCTTAAACTTCATCATGATAATATTTCTAAACAGTGGGGATGGGAAATCCTACAAGCTTTGTGTTCCATTATTTTTGTTCATACAGTGTAGCTTTAAAGACATGTGCAGTATGAGCGAATGTGATAAAAATACAAATGCACAAGAGTATTGCAATATTGTTTTTTGTGATTAAGTATAAATTCCTCAAAAACACACATAACATTTACATGCAACATTGTCAATCATTTCATTGTGTGCTTTGTTTAATCAGTACAGATTGAGCCTATCTTAAGCCTCTTCAACTCATTCATTTCCATGTTTTTAGTTCAAGTTGTGTTTTCAATATTCTATGAAAATTGTCAATATCAATATATCATATTGCTTATAGTATCACGATACACTGAATTGTAGCCCCAGCCTCATGGTAAGTAATATTTGGTCAGATTCAGCTCTAACAGGATATTTATATGTATGTGTGTGTGTGTGTGTGTATATATATATATATATATATATATATACATATATATATATATATATATACACACACACATAGGATTTAAGCTTCATAGAGTCAGTGTTTACCTCATAGATGTGGTAGACGTCAGATCCCTCGTCTGGCCAGTAGTGGTGACACTGCTTCACTCCATTTTCAGAAAGTGGGGTCAGCATGACAATGACGACGCAGCCGCTCTCCCACACCATCTACACAAGACAGCAGAGACACCACATATTTGTCTCAAACATCCTGAGAGAAACACCTCTTCTATATGCATCCCAGTGGCATTACATTACATTACATTACAATCTAATGGCATTACAGCCCTAATATGTAGCTGAACCCTGCCACTATGAGCAGCATATTGCACATTAGCATTACTGGCAGCTTTGTATTACAGTGAAATTGATTTCTTAATCTTGGTCCAGGAAGTATGAATAAATGTCACCTCTCTGCTTGTGACAAATGATAAATGTTGGGTCGACCAGCAGGAGGGCGCGTCATGTGTCGCCCTCGCTCAGTTGTCTGAGCTAGATCACAAACTCTACAGAGCTGCTGCTCCATTTCATCTTATCACAACCTAATGTGTCCTTGGGAAAAAATACAGGCCCAAGGCAGCTATTAGGAAAATGAGGAGGAAACGCTGGTTTTATGATTGCTATAAAAACACAATGGCCTTGACTATACACTAATCACAAGCTTCTGTGATCCAGCCCAGTGGACACATTACATGACGACTGCACCAACTGTGCCATGATGTGATGAGATGAGGAAAGGTGATAATAGGAGGGAATATTTTCCATTTAGTCGTGTAAGGTTCGACAAATATTTGTAGGTTGTGAGAAATTACTTTTTCTCATCTTCAGCTGGTAAAGAGCCAAACGTGTGATGTTTGAATGTGAATGGAGAAAAATTCTAGGTTCCAAAAACATGCATGCAAGAAACATTATTTATACACAAAAATTCTGAACACTGCTGCACTGTAAACTCATGCTGACTGGCTTTTTCAGCCCTGAATTTTCAGAGGATGGGAGTGAGAAAAGATGGTCCAACAGAGCTGAGGTAACAGTGAGGGAGCGAGGGGAGTCGGATGGAAAAGTGAAGGATGAAGGGATGGAGGAATGAGGAGTGGAGGATTAGAGCAGAGCCGCCTTTCAGAGTGCTGCCTGGGGCTGGGCTGGATTAGATAGGACAGAGCAAAAAGATTTGCCTTCTGCATGGTCCATTTGCATGAGAGTTCCAGTGTTTCCCCTTTTTGTTTACTTTTAATGGAGGGTGTGTGTGTGTGTGTGTGTGCTTTATTTCCACCTCCAATCCAACACTAACCATACTGAAAAACAAATGAATACTACTTATTCCAAGACAGAAGCGATGTTCAGTGTGTCAGTCAATCTGTGTCTAATTTTCCATTATTTTCTGCTTAATTGGGAAAGGTTAAGAGTTGACTTCATGGATAAATAGCCCATTTCATTAGATAATGTGTACGCATTTGTTCACCTGGCACAGAAAAATTGGCAGGCAAATAAACAAATAGCCAAAATGACTAAGTGATATTTATCGACTGTTTTCATTTTAGGCACTTTCAAATTTATGAATTAAGTACAGAAAGACAGGGCACCCTTCATTCAAATGTGAGCCAATGTAGTCAATTAAGGTGCACCTTTCAGATAATGGGAACAGAGTATTTCTTTCCTTTTTTTTTTTTTTTTTTTTTTTAAATTAATTGTGGTACTGTTTTAGAGCTGCACTTGTAAGCAGCTTTGTTTTTAAAAGGCAATTTACAACAAAGCCACAGTACGTTCAGTTTATTGTGCAGAAACACAACCAGACCAGATAAAACTTAGCTGTAACATCACTCTCCGGTCACAAACAGGCCCCAGCGTCTGTGCTACTACAAAGTCAGCACAATCATAATGATACAAAACGAGGATCCGTTCAGTACAAGACGCAGAGTGCAGAGTGCAGGGCCAGCTGGTCTGCCGGGATTTATGCTTCACACTTCTACATCCTGGTCACGGCTAGTGGAGTTACTTCACCATATGGAGGTGATGGGCCCACTAATTACTACAGTGCTGTCCTATTAACACATAAGAACGCCATTTGGCAACTATGCATCATTTAAGGCATACCTCCACGCAAGTTGACGGTGTTTTACAATAGCCTTTACCCAGTGATTAATGGCAGGATCGTCTGACATTTATGGACAAGAGAAGGAAGGTAATAGCTTTGAAAAACATGCAAATAGGAGTAAACATCAGCATGACTATAAATAATATCAGACTTGATGGTGGTTTGTATGAGAGGTGAAGTCCCACCCCTTCAGCTGTGCCCAATGGAACATAAGTTTGGAATACTTATTGATTCAAAAAATGTATAGTTTATAGTAAAGCTGGTTCAATAACACTTAGTTTAGTGTGACAGTGTGTCAGTGAATAGCACCTCTTGTCGTCACCAACACCAAAATGACCTTTACCCTGGTGTGTATCACCTCGGTCTTAGCGAGTTAGCTGTAAAAGCAATAAAAGTGACAGAAATCCCTGAATGTCTAGTCATGTTGAAGCTGCAGAGACATCTTTATTGACTCTGAGCAGACTGTGGATGAGATATTATGATGATGTCACCTCTAATTTTCTGTTCTGGAGTCTTTCTATATACCTGTTTTCACACTCAAACAGTTTTACAACAAATTGCAACTTTCTGGACTCGTTAAATTACCTTGTAAGTGTTGACATTATTCAACAGGATGGAAATACAGTTTTTTTTTCTGAAACAGGGTCACACAGCCGGAAGGGGCGGGACTTCGTCTCACTATACCTATTAAAAGGCCCATTTAATGGTGATATTTTAGAACATGAACAAATCGATATTGTATGATTACTGTGTCGATATCAGCACATAATCACATCTAGGTCACAGTAATATGTATCTAAATATAGAGAAATGAATAAATCTGGGTCACTGAGCATCAAATCTGATGTAATTAATCAATAATTTTAGAAATTATTGTAAAGAATATCAAAATAGGAGCAATTTTTGAGATATAATTTTGCCTCAAAATTGGTAATTCAAGCTGAGAAACCTAATATTAGCTTCTATTGATGCTGATAATTTGTACAACACTAAACCTATTATTGGTCTATTTCTAATAAATGCATAGCTCTACTGATGTGTAAGAAAAGTAGCAGAAACACTGCAGCATTGGTCCACTTGGAGAAATCCAAAAATTATTCAAAATCAAAGAGAATGCAATCTAGGCAGTTCCTGCACTGAGAAGAAGACATCAAAAGCACACAACACATGGGTTTGGCAGAGTGCAGCTCTTCTCTGGTTCTTACACACCTGAATCAAAACGGTAAAAGATGAAAGACAGACAGTGAATGGAGATGGGTTTTTACCTGCCAGAAGTCCGCCACTGTGGAAGGAAGTGGGCCCTGCGAGGCGATGTAAGTGGGGTTGCGAGGGTCATGGTCCATCTGGGAGAGAGGGAACACAGTGTTACTCAGTGTTTGGGCAGGAAACTGGCAGATGAAAACATACTGTCTGGGTAAGACTCCCATCAAAGACTCCATCTGGATAGAGACGCCAAAGGAGAACAGTATCTCTTGGGCAAAAAACACTTCTTCTCTCCTTCTGTGTGATGTATGTACTCTCTTTTATTCATTCATTCATACCCATTCTTACTTATCATTACATTTATATCCACAAGATTTGTCTATTTTTGAAAAGGTCTGATTAAAGTAAATTAAAAGGCAGAAGAAACTGCAGGCTATTGTTAGTAAACTGTGAATGTCACCGGAATAAAGTAGATGTTCAACATGAATCTCAAGGACATGGTTTGTATGCCTGTCAGCTCATCTTATTTTCACATTAAAAAAAAAAAAAAAAAAGAAAAGAAACATCAGTCTTTTTAAACATGAATTTTTGCATAATAACACTACCTTGGACTTGGGCTATAATTTCAGTCCAGGAAAATGAAAGCAAACAGAAACCTCGAGCATACATGAGGAGGATTTTAGAGTCCATTTCTATGCACAGACAATCTCACCTCTGTGGTTTTGGTGCTCGCTGTTGATATAGCACTGACATATAACTCTGAAAATCAGCTGAATATTCAACATTAAACCCTTTATTTCTAACCGTCAGTCACTCAACTTGTTCATTTTCTACCTCTGCGTTAGTTAAGTAATGTAAAATAGTTTCTATTGTGTCTTTACACCAAGGTGCTGCTTCAAAAACCTCAGGTAATAACTTCCAAATCCCAATTGTTCATGTTTTGACGTGTTTCTGTATGAAACATGATACTGCAGTGGGAATTAAAGCCCGGGGGCGGCTGACGTGAGTGACGTGAATAGTAAGGTGGGACATAATGACTCAGGGGACTTGATTTGAGGGATGTGATTGAGATTTGATTGAGTGGTTGTTGGCTGTGTCGCCCCCAAAATCAATGATCACATTTTATTGAATGAATTTTTATGCATGCCCTCAAGTGCAAGATGAAATGATGTAGACATCTTGCAGGAAAAATGGGGACATATATATAAAAATGCATTATGATGTATGTTTATAGAGACATAATGATAGATGTTGCATCCACACAGAGCTGTATTTTGTTTGTATGGGGATATATTTAATATTATATGTGACAGATCTACAATAGAGGAGTGTAAAATAAAGATATGCCGATATTGCTGATTTTAACCTGCTGGAGAAATTGAGGTGTTTTTTCTGCACCACCACTAATTTTAAGAGAAAATCATTCAGGAAGGGAAGTGTTGCAGAGAATCACATAAAGGAATAACAAAACAGCTACTTACAGGGTTGTATTTAATGGCCTCTCAGGTAGAAACTTGATTTTTTTTTTTTTACTTGTGTTGTGTCAAGGACATCTAACAATAGCAGAAGTTAAACATCTAGTCGTTCTTTTATTCTTCCTTTCAGACACCTACGCATTCACCATATAAAGTGAACAAATTGTGCAGTATTTCTGGTTGGCTTGAAAATGACCTTAAAGTGTTTCCTTTTTAATTATCAACTTGATGAAGGCAAACATACAGGAGAAACATGAAACTACAAATTAAAATTGAATTTTTTATTATTCCATTTATGTCTGTGTGTTTATTTTCATTGTGGCTGTTTAAACCTGTCACATTATGTTCCCATTTTAGACTACTGTCTCCTCTGTAATGAAATTACAATGCCAATTCAATAGGAACAGACTATTTATATGATGAGACACTACTGTGGCTGCTGAATGTTTATTGCACTGTCAAAAAAGTGAGTGTTTAGCAGAGAAATGCTTAATTAAATCGCTAATATCTGAATCAGGTGTGTTTATAAGATGACAGTTTTAATTTTATGTGTTATGCCATGTACCTAAATGGGAGACTGACTTAAAATATTCCCCTAAAGATACAAAGAAAAAAAAAACTATAAATGATTCTGAAAATATTCATTACCCAGTGGTCGACTTCAATTAGGTAATGTATAAAAGTGGTGTTCAATTTTCTTCTTACCCTTTCTGGTTGAAATTCCTCACATGGGTTTGTTAAAAAAAAAAAAAAAAGTCTCCCCACACAAATGAAAGGGTGGTGCCGAATGCTAGCGCTGCCACTCTGTTTAGCCAATCTCAAGGACACAGACATGCTGTAGCTGTGTGCTGACATCCCTGCATGAATACTAAAGCACTAACATGAAAGAGTGGTCCTGGGTTTCTCTGTTCTCCCCTTGCTATTGTGGGAAGAAGATAGACTACAACAAAAAGGCAAAGAAGTGCTCTTTGGTTCTGAAGTAAAATAGCTTGTACTAAAAAAGCCTGCACAAAAATCTGCTCCTCAACTTTCAGCACCTTGCCCCTACACCTCGAGTCAACGTTTTATATAAGACAGAGAACACACAGGCTAAATGCAGGATTGAACTCCTTGATAGGTGGAAAACAAGCGCTTAGAGAACAGGTGCAAAATGGAAAAGCCACAGTGTTTGACTAAAAAAAAAAACAAAACAGAAAGCCAGACAAGACAAAAGACAACCAGGCTTTGACCGCATTTTTGTGCCACCATGCATTCCTTCGAACCATTCCTCACGCTAATGATGCTGTACATCTGGAAGCATCATTTGTGGTCAACCATTATCCGAGCTTTTTCCCTGTGAGTGTGTCATCCTCGGCTATGCAACCAGCTTAGTTCGCCCCTTCCTTTGCCTGTCTGACCCTGGATTCCCAGAAAGAAGCGACAGATTATTTACTCGTAGGCCACTGCCCTGAAGCTAATGAGGAGGAAGAAGCTACAATGACAGACATAATTACCACAGTTTTGCTGGGCTCAGCCAGGGGTCCCTTTTGTGGTGTAATTACTGTCCTTTCATCCGCACACCACTGCATCTGCCATGCCTTCACCCATCTTCAACATCCGTTTGTGTTTCAAAATCTTTTTTGCAGCAAAACAGTCAACTTTATTTTAAGACTCTATATTTACACAACACACTATCATTTTTTCCACTTTATTCCCTGATAAATCAACTTAAATATATACTATTATCATGTAAGAATATGCCATTCACGTAATGGAAGAATAAATAGCGCATCTAAAGTCTCCATTGTTTGTTTCTGAGGAGTAATAGGCTTTTAGTGCAACTGTGAATGCACCCCTCATCTATCACCTCAGAAATTTTGGCACTGTATTTGAAATGCATAGTTTCCTGTTCCCTTTGATGGAATCCCCTTTCAGCTGCCTCAGGGGAAATAATGACTGGCAATGTTTTGGGAAAAAGTACTAAAAAAAAAAATAACCTTAGCCCTCTCCAACGCTGAGCTCTTTCTGGATTTGTGTGGGACACACATTTGTTTAGTCCAAAATAATGTAGTGTATAATTCTTTTTAGCTGTGATGAAAAAAAAAGGGAAAAAAAAGGGCGTCTCCTGGGAGCGGCCATTTTGAAAGCAGTAAAAGTAGCACTGTGATTCAACAAGACACTACGAATCCACTGAGGTTCCCAGCTTGGAGAACAAAGTTAAAACGAAAAAGATCAATGCACTTGGATCAATGACAAGTCCTTTGAAACTTGTTTTATCACAAAATAAAATCCAACCTCAACAGGTGCTAGTGCTGCAAAAAAAAAAAAAAAACCTTCAAAAACAACAGATAGTGCCCACGACGTAGAACCATAATGAATAAACAATACTCACTATTGGACTGGCATTGATGTAATCTGAGTTGCAGTGGTTATTCTCTGCTTTCAAGGTGATCCTTGAATGATCATCTGTAATGGAAATGCATAATTCATCAACATACTTTTCCACTGTTTCCTTCCCTGTACAATAACAACAGACTTTTTGAGCAGCAACAGAGGGATATGAGACTGAAACGGCTGCAGGGACTGCAATTTCACTAGACTTTCATCATACCAACACTGTTTTATATTCAATCTGGAATGTTCCACGTGAAATACTAATATTTAAAAGGATATCTGGATTAAGAAGTTTGTAAGTCTGGAAAATTGAGGGTTTTTTTTTCTCCAAAGAGGCTGTTTTTATAATGAGTTTCAATGTACTTGAATCCACTTCAGTAATCTTCTTACTTGAATTTTTTTTAACTGAAGGCCATGAAAATTTGGCTTCATATCTAACATATTTTTCTCTCCACTATTAAATATTCCTTATGAAATGAGAAGAAGTCAAAAAGTTTTAAAGGCACAGTCAAAACTCTGTTCATCTGCTTCATCAACATGACATTGGTGTGGTTTGATCAGATGGAATCAATAACAAACTATCCTGTTTCATCAGACGTATGCTAAATTCTGATTGGTGCTTTACCAGTAGTCTTGCCCACTTAGACCTGGCAAGAAGAGCTCAGGAAAACACAAAAACAGAAATCTCTCAAGTGTAATAATGAAAATCATTCTAACATTGTAAGTAAATGTGTTTTAATGCAACACTCAGCTGCTAATTGTAAGGAGCTGATTGAAAAACTAAGGATTCAGGATCTTCACAGTTGACTACACCACCAACATCATTTGCTTAGAAGCACATTTTTCAGTTTGGGGTATTTTTTTAAAATTTAGTCTTCATAGCTTTTTGAAACATCTGTGACGTAAGTGTCTCTGGTCTTGTAAATGGTGGGAATGTTATTAGGAACAAACCAAAAATCTGAATGTACTTACATGCGACAACAGCATCTGAGCGGTTCCTCTTGGAGTTCTGCTCGCCATGGCCCACGTTGCAGGCACCGGGTTCTGCCTGGTAGGAGCACAGGGCCTCCCACTCGCGCTCCAGACGGTTCTTGTTCTTCAAGTGGTCCTCCATGTATGACTGGATGAAAACAGACAGGGCCTTAGCTGACGATTCCAAGAAAAAGCCAAAATAGTGTAAAGCGACAGAACATGCAAAATGAAATCCTGACTTTATTTTTTACATAGAATTATATTTTCCACACCTTTAACTAACTGATAAATAAAATATCACAAAATATTACACACTTGACAACAGCACTCTTTTTTACCAGCTATAATCAGGTGTCATGAAGCATTATTTCCTGATTGTCCTGAGCTGCTGTAACAACTGGATGATGGGGAGGAGGCAACGGGAGATCTAGGTGGGGAAGGTGTGCCTAATGTTTGTGTCTTTGTGTGTTTGTGCATGTGTGTTTGAACGAAGGAGGGGAGAAAAATCCACAATTAAGACTCCTGAAAGGTTTGTCTGCATTAGAAATATTTCAGGGGTGTTTCAATCACGTCCCTCACTGCTTGCACAGCCACTGATAAGATTGTCTGCATTTAAGCCGTCGCTTGGAGAAGACAAAATTGAATTCGCTAGAGAGACAAAGATGGAAAAAGAGAAGGGGGAGGGGTAGAGGCCTGTGTGTCTAAGTGTGTGTGTCTAAGTGTGTGTGTGTGTGTGTATTCTCCCAAACCAGGGCAAGTCTTAGGGAGCTTAGAGGCTGTAGCTGGCAAGACGATTCTTTTTTAGCAAGCGCCGTGTTTCGCTTTCTCTCCTGTATCATGGCTCCCCTCCCTACGGGGTTAAATGGTTTAGTCCTCTATTGTGTGAGGCAGAAGATTACAGACTCATAAACTGATGTCAGGGATCAGCTGGCTAATACAATGAAAGTGATACCCAGATGTGTTGGGTTTTTATCCCGTATTAAAGGCAGTATAGGTAGGTTGAACAGTGAGGTGACACTCTATTGTTACAACCAACTTATTCACTTCCATATGTCAAAAGGGAAATCCAAGTCTTGCAGAATATATACAATTCCTACCAAGATGATAATCACAAATAATCTTGTCCAACACATAATAGGCAATTACCCTTTGATGGCTCATGAATTCAGACTTCTCCTGCATGCATACAGAATATAGTACATGACGTATAAGAACATGGAAAAAAACCCTGACAATGGAAATCACAGTTTATTGTCAGATATGGTACCAAAGGTGCCACTCTGTTCTTAAAAGCAACAATACGACAAGAAACTCTTGCAATTAATGTAGCGGCATAATAAAGGAACACGACAGGACGACGTGTTCCGCTTGAACCCATTACCGACATGAAGTGATAATTAAAAATATTACTGTAGATTTGCTGTTAATCTCAAATCATCCCTGCAAGAATATTATGCATGCAAAAAGCCTCATTTATCAAAAGAAATCTAGTTAATGTCAATTCTAATAGCAGGGAACACATGTATATTTGCATGTGTGTGTTGTTGTGTATCGCCTACGCAAACACACAGTGCTGTCGTCCCAGGAAAATGACAGCATGCCATTATGGCCACTTGACAGAGCCTGTCACCACTATGCTCTTGTCACCCTGCACAAGTACTCTCTGCTTGCCAGCATGACAGCATTCCACCTCCCCTACCAATATTACATCTCCATGTACTTGATACATCCACTCTGAATTGCCTCCCATTCTATTCAAACGATGCCCTGAATCGATTGCATTCCAAATTCATATTTTCGCAGCTTAATGCAATGCAGCCAGCAGGCCCTTATCAAGCCCTCCCGTTTCTAGGGGGAGGCAGTGGACCATAGCGTATTCCAGAGACAGGGTAACGAAGGTTTAGTGAATGGGGGGATTATGTCTGCCAATCAGAGGGTTAGGATGGGAGGCCTGGGTGTCAGGGAAACAATGTCTAATCCTTCCTAAGCAGTCTCCTCAGCAGCAGAGGGTGCTGGGTGAAATCAGGATGAAGGGACAACCAGGGGAGCCAGACACAACAGGTAACACATTACTGTCAGGCTCTGCTGTCAAATTAAAATGCTGGTAACAGTTTGTACAGGGACCTTTATGATATGATAAACAGCCGTGTGACGGGAATAGGTATTAATATCTTTGTTTTTGTGTGACTAATAATAGCCAAATAAAAAGAACACACTGTTTTGCTTCAGAATAAACAAGTGCAAATGATTTTTTGCTCACATAATACATTAAAAATTGTGAAAATAGTCACTGAGGGCTGTACAAGCTGCATGAGTCAGATGCTATTTTCCTTTTGAGCAAGTAATTAATTATTTAAAAAAACAAGAAAAAAAAAGAAAACTCCCCCAGGCAATATATTTATTGATTGTTTTTCTTTATTTTTTGTGGCTGGATGATTAAGCCAAGGGTGCAGAGACTAATAACAGCAACTGTATGAAGATTTTGGACAGAATGATATGTTTTTACTGTTTGGTGACTGTACAGTGCTGTCCATGGTGCTGAAATGAGTATTATGCCTTTCTAATTGTTTAAGTATCACTTTACAAGTACATAACTGAAGCTGAAGGAAAGAAAATGGAACATATAAAACAGGAGAAGTGTGTCAAAAAACAAAACAAAACAAAAAATAAAAAACAGCAGATGACTCAGCACACAGAGGCATCCAATTTCAGTTCTGAAGTTGGAAGTCCTTATGCAAGACTTTTTAAGTCTTGTGGTGAGCAGCATAGAGGGGAGCATCATAGTTCATTTATCCTGACTGCACCAAATTCCCTCGCTGTAGTATTGTTCCTTTATATGTGTGTGAGTGTGAGGTGAGGTGATCGGGCCTCAAAAAAAGACCCCCAGCATGTGTGCTTTGGAAAGCTGGGTATTCATCATCCTTCTCCACACGGTGTGAGCTCCAAAGAGCGAGAGAGGGGAGAGGAGAGCAGAGATGGGAAAATATAGGTCTGAGATCAGTGATAACAAGGCAATCTCACACATGGTTTCATGTGCGATGGCAGAGGAATTTTAAAGAAGGAACCCCTATAGGACATCTCCATGTCAATCACGGCACGAGAAAGAAGTAAAGGTCCCTGTGTGTTTTACCTTTCCACATTGTAAAGCTGCAAAGTAACTGGCGCTAATAATAATAACAGCTCCTAGAAATGATTCACAGTGCTTCTTTTGTTATTGCAGGGCTAAATGCTTTTCTATTGTCAATGTTTTCAAAAGGGGCTTCACAAACAAGACTTGACGAGTGCAACAAAACCCATCTATTACCACCAATACAAGGCATTACTCAGATTCACTCTCATTCATTATAGCCTCCCAATATAAAAGCTAGACATGCAGTGTGATGAATGCTTTCTCCATTAATGGAAACACTGCAAGGCATCTATCCATCTCCTTTATCAAGCTTGTCTCAAATGAATGAAGCGAAAGTTGCGCAAAATTAAAACAATCCATTGTGTGTTTGTGTAGAAGTGAAGGCAACGAGAAGCTTTTTCAACCAAAAGACAAAAAAAGAAAAAAAGAAATGTTCTAAAACATCCAAATGACAATCAGATGGGCAATAATATTTCACTTTTGAGCACTTTTCATCATGGAAAACAATGTATGCCTTCTTTTGCAGCAGTAAGAGACAGAGGGAGTAAAAAGATGAAAATGACAAACAGGAGAGAAGCTAGGACGGAATGATAAAGGGAGAAAATGACAGAGTAGAGAGAGGAAAAGAAGTTGGAGGGAAAGAAATGAAGACAACACATTCAAGATAAAGTAAGAGAGGGGAAAACAGCAGGAGGGGTAATGGAAAAAAAAAGAAAAAACAAAGATAACAGGGTTTTAAAGGGAATGGGGTGAGACAGGGATGGAAAAGAGACACATCCAAACAGATAAACAGGGAAATCATGATACTGGTTTTCAGGGTCTACCATATTCACAGACATGGGAAGTTTTAGAAGCTTTCACTGCAGCTCAAAGGAAATATATAAAAAAAAAAAAAAAAAAAAAAAAAAAAAAGCTTTCTGTGCAGATCCTCTGTATGACATTATACACCACTCAGACTGGATGCTGCTCATAAAATTACACACACACTTTGGCAGGTTAAGCAAATAGTCAGTAAGGTTTGATAAAATGTTGCGGTTGTAACAATCAGAACCACAAATACTCTCTGAGGGCCTGACAAGAAAACCACACCTCCACCAGCTTCCATCTGTAAATCTTCCACTATTTTCCACCACATGAATCATTACTTACATTGTAATTTGGAAGCATGTGCGAACAAAGAGTTGCTTACCAGTATCATGTGACCAGTGGAGATGTCCATGTTTGATGGCACCGGCTCTTCGCACCAGGAGGAGGTGCTGCTGCGGGTGGACGGACTGGCTGCGGGGCCATCGCTGAATTGGGACGACACGCTGTTGAGCCGTGAGTGGCGCAGCGTCTCCGGGCGCTCAACACGCTCCGACGTCCTGATCGCCATACGCTGACGACATAGTTCCTGGGGGATTACAAGAGATGATGATGATGATGATGGTGATGATGATGTGCTGGATCATGCAAAGAGCATGGTTTTTAGACTCCTTGCTAGGTTCCGTGTGTTTATCTTCTTTTCATGCATATAACAATAGTTTTATGTATATTATGTGCTTATCCTCGCTGTTAGGAGAGAGTTCTCTAAATGCACCTTGTAAAATCCTGTATCTCAGCTGACTTGATCTGTCCTCACTTGTCTGTAGATTAATGGCTTATCCTCGTGGATTATGGAGCTTATACTAATTATGTCAAAAATACATGGTTGAAGAACCCTACATGATTTACAGAATAAATTCACTATGTCACACCTGAGTGCCATACAGCAGCTGTCTCCACTGTTTTAGACTCAATTTTTTAGTTCTGAGAAAATGCGATCTGTTACAGTAAAATCCTAAAAAACACACCCATACTGTGGATTTATGTCCTGTACAGAAATAAATATATTCTATAAAAAGAGATATATACTTGACAGGGGAGAAAACCCATAAATCAAATGGGGCTTGTATTGTAAGTACACACAGCCACACAGAACTAAAGAAGATTAAAATGCATTAGCACAATTGTGAAGCATAATTCTCTATTTTGATTGATATCTCCAGGTTTTTGAGACGTACTAAAAAGCAGTTTCACCCACTGCTACAAAGATTACACCTCTTCTAGTGATTCAGCTTTTCTCCCATCATGCCTCACTGCAGAAACAGGGCATTATCTACTCAAAAGTACAAAAAAAAAAAAAAAAAATCCTCTGATTTATGCACTTTTTTCCCTAAATATGCAGACGAACTGTAATAGTCAGGCACACACTGCCTCATTCATAAGGCGTGGTCATGCTTGTCGATGGGTGTCTCTGTTCAGTTAAGCGTTATCTGTAAATCCCATCATGTTTAGCTTTGGAGGGAAAAGTCAGTCATCGCTACAGACTTCATTTCCATACTCAATTACTAAAAACGAGGGCAGGGCAGGGCAGAGAAAATGCCTTGTGAAAGCACATGCTAACTCATGATCTATCATAGTGATATTTCCCTCTGGAACACCAGGCGCTCTAAGCCCTGGTCTTGGATCAGCTTTCCTGCCGTCAGACTTTAATGATTAGAGCCATGAAGCGGTGCCCTGGGCCTTGGCCTCAGGGCGATATCCAGGTCCTCCTCATAATTCATCTTCCTTCTCAACATCTCAGCAAAGCACTACCAGAGCGGCGAAATCATCCCAGAAGCAGACAGGAGGGAATGCAGTTAACACCAGAGAGGGTCTGAGCTGAGACACATGAAGCCCAGACAGAGCAAGCGTTGTGGAATTACAGTTTCCCTGTTCCGCCGTTCTCCTTCACACAACCAAGTTGACTGAAAACAGGTCAAAACATCTACGTGCTGCTATATAACAATATCTCTTCCCACAGCTCACAAAACACTGTCAGTCATAAGGAACACACCCACACGAATGCCTGACAGAGCACTGATTCCATCCCTGAAGGCATACTAGGAAATACAGAAATACAACATACATATATGGAAATACAGAAATACAAGTACCACATGCAGTATAACCTTAAAGATTACAAAGATTTATCAAATAATGTTAACCTCAATTGATATTAAGGCTCCAAGTAAATGGTGAATTATTGTTGGTTGCTTTCTATGGTCCATAAATTGTCAGTAAATGGTGAAAAATGATGGCTTGAGCTACAAATCAAATACATTTGGTGGATTTGCATAAAAGTCAAGAAACCAGAAATTATGCAAAATAAAGAAGCTCTAATAAGAAATTACTGACTCAAAATGTACCCAAACACAGCAATAGATTATAAAAATAGTTGGCGATTAACCTCATAATTGATAATTAACTAATTGATCAAAGACATAACAGAATATCTAAAAATGTCTTGATTATTTGTGCTCCATTGCAGCACTCCTAGTAACACTCTAACACCTCCAGCATTTGATAGGAGAGCAACCCTGTGAAAACCTGATTAAATATTGAAAATGTTAACGCGACATGCAGATAAATGTGTTCTGAGTGCCACACTGGGCACAGCTGAGCCCCAGTGTTGAAAATCAATACAGCCCAGGCTGCCCGTGGCCCTGGAGGAACAGAGGGAATAGGTCACAGTGGCGGCCTGTTCCCCCGTCTCACAAATACACACAGACAGATGCACTTCTCAGGCAAGGGTGAGCTTTGAATAAATGGATGCAGCACATATCTACTGGAGCGATAAGTTGGAAATAAAGAAAGGAAATGCACAGAAATGTATCAAAAACAGCGATCTGTGATGTAAAATTAAGACGCTCTAAAATAAATATGGTAAACAAAATCAACAAATCATCAAACTGAATCAGGAGAAGCAAAAGCTGTAAGAAAAGCAAACAAAAAAAAACCAAGCATAAAAGAATCACTCAAATATATATACATATTAATAAATCAACCAATCGGATAATAAATCATATCCAAACAGACTGTGTGTTCTTCCAATCACAGAGCACAGCCTAAATGTCCTGGCCTCTGATTGGCTCACAGTGAGAGGGTTGGTCTAACCTGATAGGTTGCAGTGGCATCAGTGCTGGTGTCAGTTCCAAGGCTGGCCAGCTTCTCCTTCATGTGTAGGTGGGAGCGCTGGCGAACGCAGAAGAAAGTGGCCGACACTGCCAATGCGACCAGGATGAAGAGCATGCAGAGGACGGAGAGCAGCAGGAACTGGCCCGACTCCACCCTGGTCTCCTTTACCACGGGGATCTGGGTCAGGCTGCCCCTCTGGAAGACGCACACAAACACAGAGAAAACACAGTAGGAGTTAGAACAGAAAAACATGATACTTTATCTTTTCCCCTGATTGATGTGGTCACTTGTCATCCACGGCTACCGCTGTAACAAATCTGCAGTTTCCACCTGACACTGAATGTGAAGCTGGTCTTGCTTCTCTGGAACAAAATGTGGAGATAACAATGCTCCCAGTGCTTTCTCTCCTATAGTTCCACTTGTTCTCCTGCTCTGACCGGCCCCACTCATTAGCCAGCTCGAACACTGGCCTTATAATATGCATTCAGACTCAGTCAAGCCCTATTACCAACTCCTGTCCACTGCTGTCTGCACACTGTGCCCCACTATAGATATTTACAACCCCATTTAGTGCTGGCATGGGGTGGGCTGGCACTGTGCAGCTACAGGAGGCTGGGATACTAAAAGCTTGTGCTTAATTAGCTCCTCTGGTCCTGAGTTTGGCTGGATTAGATTCTGGCTCAAGCTGCACAGCTAATGGCTACCCAGACTGGGGAGACTCAGGCGGCCCAGACTGGACCTTTACATCCACCACCAGTTGAATAGAAAGACACTCACACTAGTCATTTTTACAGGCAGGTGTACGGTTTGTCTATTTTCACTGCTGCGTGTAAAACCATCTGAGAGATTAATATCAGTACAGGTTGAAGAATCGGCCTGTGTGTTGATAATTAGTCCACTCATGCCCATTTACTGTAATGACACATTCCCTGTGGGCCCCACTGAGGCAGAATATTTTGAAAGCATAACAGTGATAATTGGTAGCGATAATTGGGAAGGATAATTAATGACACCTAAAATGTACTTATAAAGAATTTCTCTGCTGATTGCATAAAATATAAGCATTAATGGTAAGCTGAGTTTTCATTTGTTCTTCAAAATAAAAAATAAAAAACCCCAGAAATATATTATCCACCCAGTACACTTTACTTCTCATAAATCATTCTCAGTCTCCAATTTGTGTGATATAAAAATATGAGTTCCTTAAAGCAAACATTTTTTTTTCCCAGCTGTTTATACCCAAAGAGCAATATATCTCTAAAAGGGTAATATCAATAACTGTGCACAAATACATCAGCAGGATCCTAATTGTCTGCATGCAATACTGAAAGATTGATAGCTGAAGTGAATCAAATGTACAACATGAAAAAGTGGCAGGGCTCTGACATTTAGCCTGAGGGTCTAATGGGCCGGCTGAAGGATGGCTACATCTTGTTATACCATTTTCAAAACAAGACACTTCACCTCAGACCAGTAACAATGTGCTTTGACCTTGTGCCTGGTAATTGCCAATGTTTTAGCGCTTGTGTGGACGGCCAGGTCTTTTTGATTACTATGTTGGGCCTGACGACAGTTTCTGCTGATTGCAATCGCTGTGGCTCGAGCGTGTGCTGTAGTTTCAATCAACCATTATGAGGTTAGACAACAACTGAGAGCTTTCAAGAGTCTTATATGCGGCTACAGTGGGTAGAAATGGACTCGATCCAATGAATCATCATCGCTCTGTGATCAAATGAACGTAGACAGCAGCCACCTAAAACACATCTAAATACAATCTGAAAAACCATAATTTAATAATCACTTTTACTAAATGATTGGAAGACAGAGGATATTACATCAATGTAGGGTTTAACTGTGCTGCGTTTTCACCAAAGTGCACCTCTGCACCCACTGGATCAAACCTCCATCAACCTATTTTCAGCAAAGACAAGCTCAAACAATTCTCCCGGCATGCAATGTTTTCTTTATCCTGAAAAAAAAAAAAAACCTTCTAATTGAGTTGATCACAAATGTAGCTTTCTACCATCTGTGGCTACTCTTGAAAATATTCAGGTGAACACATTCAAAAGTATAAAAAGCACTTTCACTGTTAGAACAAACAGACTGGAAATTCACTGCAAACATAAAAGAGGGTTTGAAGGCGGTAATCGTGTTACGTTGTTTGGAGAAAGAAAGCAGAGTATATACAAAAAGAGAGGGGAAGAAAAGAGGAGGAGGAAAAGGCGGAGATTTGAGGCTCAGAATTACCTTCATGGGCCTTCAGTAGTGTATTCATTGAACATTTGTATTTGTTTTTTTGGTTTTTTTTTTGTAATTTTTTAAATTTAGCTTAGTAATTTTTGGTTGAGTGTGGCTGAACAGAACTCTATCGAGTAAAAAAAATTAAACTGACTCAGGTAGATCGGGAATGGTCGAATATCACTGAATCAAATGTAACAATTACATTACATAATTTTATACAAGCGTAAAAAAAAATCTGCATTAAAATGTAAGTACGGTGTGTTGAATTATCACTGAGGAAAGAATCTGACTTTTATTTCTCTCAATGAATTATATGCTTTGTCTAAAGTCACCTTTTAAACCTGAACAAAAACCTTTTTATTTCTAAAATGTATTTATCATTATTATTATTATTATTAATTTATTATTATTATTTTTTTAAACATCTGAAGTGTTCAAAATCCAAACTCGGACAAGTTATCACTGTGCCTCTACCAGACTTTCCCTTTCTGTGTCTGTCTTCTATTCATTTTGCCTCTGTCTGGCGAATTAGCCAATCTGAGAGGAGACAAGGGGCAGATGGATTTCGGTGCTCTGGATTATTCAAATGATAGAGGAAAGGTCAGGCAGAGAGGTGTTGTTGGGGCGGCTGGCTTTCCTTTCACCTACATCACAATACTGTTAAGTAGTACAAGAGAAAATCCTCCCAAACTGCAAAACTCAACTCATCCTAAATCTGGGAAAAAAAAAAAAAAAAGAAGCAAGGAAAACCTGTTAAGTTACTACAGTAGAATTCAGAGGAGGAAAATTGACATTAACATTAGCCATTAAAATTAGACTGAAATTAACAAAAAGATCACACATTAAATGGAAAACAGACTGAGCTCAAAAAAAGATCTACATCAACACACTTGCTGCTCACTAAGTAAAACAGAATTAAAATTTTGCAAATACAGAAAATGAATTTTTACATAAATTTACAAAATGTAAAATTAACAAAAAATAATTACTCATTTTGGTAATAAAAAATTACCCTTAATAAAATAAGAAGGTGTATGATAAAATTGCATTTTTAATTCAGCCAGTCCTCTAGCTCTATAGATAGATATAAATAGGAACAGAAACGATCAGAGTATAATATACAAGCTCGGCTGCACAGTCTTTTCAAATCAGACCATAAAAACTGCGTTATTTTTTTAACCAAACGGTATAATTTATGCAGACACAGAGCGGGTTTATGAGTTGGGCTGCTGCACCAGGCAGGAAGATGAACCTGCACAGAAACTTTGTCTCCTGCAACCAGATGTGATATCAAACAACCTGCCCCCAAAATTACGTTTTACCTTAAATTCCTCTGTGAGCTTTTCCTAAGATTAACTACATTTGCATGCATATTTTTCGAATGTACCGAAAATGTCTATCGCAGCAAAAAAACAAAAAAACAAAAAAAAAACATCGATACTGTTATTGATAATAACAATAATGCTTCTTTAAAAATAAATAAATATTCGTATTATTCAGCACACACCAAATGCATACCATTTGCATCGGAAACAAATCCAGCCTTTACAAGATGCTACGATTGTTCACAAGTTTTCCAAAGCCTGTCTCCGAGGCGCATTTTACGCATTTTACGCATTAAAACTTGCACAGCAAATACGGTAGAAAACAGGACGGACACACGTTAAAGGCAGGTCAGAATTACCTAGATCCATGTCGCGGGGCAGAGCGCACATTTCGCAGTGAACGGAGGATGTGTCCCGTATTCCAGAGAGCATGCTTAACCACTGATGCCCGCCGCAGCTCCAAGAAGCGTTTGTGCGTCCCGGCCGCCCACTCAGTCCGCTTCTCTAAAAGTTCCCCTGCGAGGGTCCCATGCGTCCCCCAGCGCCAACAAAAGACCGCGGCTTCAACACGAAGATGAAGAAAAAAGGGGGAAAAAAGGAGAGTCGGAGAGAATAAAAAAGGGAGAAGAATGTGGGATATGCCCGCCTGATTTTCCGAGCCTCGGAAGAATGTGCAGAAGCCCCACTAGTGAGTCCTTTCAGCGCCTCTGTGCCAATGAAAAGAGATGGGGAGGTGGTGGGGTTGGGTTTTTTGCGATCATTTAGTTAAGGCTGAGCCCCTCCTTATATTCAGCAGCTCAGGAGTCCCCGTCCATTGCACATGTCATATCCACTGGTTGCTATAGCGATGCCTCCACATGTTGTCGACAGTGAATGTTCAAGGAGCGATGCCTGGCTAATAGGCTTGCGGGCCGAGGGGCGATATGAATGGACATAGGGCTAGTCACTCATTTGTTGAGCTACTAGGGGTCTCTGTGTTTGGTGTGTGAATTGCTGTTTTCTCAGGCTCTCCTTTTCCTCTGCTCCCTCTCCCAGGGATTCAGTTATGTGAGCAGAATAAGGGAGATGGGGCAGTCTATTCTTCAAAGTAGGCTTTTGCATTCAAAGCTGAAGTGAGCACTATAATAAGAGGCTACCACACAGTACAGTAGTTGTAAACTATATGAATGCTGCATGGGAGAGTGGGTGCAGCCTAAAAATGGTCAGCCTAAAGTAAATTGTGTATAATTGGCTAAGTCTTTTCACTGCTTCATTCCAAGATCTGCCAGAATAAAGAAAAAAGGAGCAGAAAATTGCAAGTTTAACAAGTTTTAAAGATAAAACTCACTAAAATGGTATCCTAATTAGCAATCAGTTTGGGAAAAAAAAAAAGATCCAATGGAGAGCAACAGCTGCACTTAGCAGGGAGAGAGAGAGAGAGAAAGGGGGATTATGGAGAGCACAGGGAGAGAAAAGGGGAAAGAAAAAGAAAAGGGGCGGTGAAGAGAGGAGAACGGGGGTCCTGTCAAATGCAGATGACGAGTCTTGGGGAGGGGGAATGTGTGACGGGGGCTCTCCAGTTTATTTTTTCCATTCAGAGAGCACCCCCTCCTCTTCTCTATTGTCCCTCTGTGTGACAGCTGGAGTTGGCAATGTGAAGGGGAGAACAAAAACCAGCTCGCTGTCCAGCCTGAGTCCGCGGCCGCATCGGACGCCACCCCACCTTCACATGCAGAGCCAACTGGTCGGCCCGTGGGGAACAAAATCCCCACAACACACTCCAACTGACTCAACAATTTTTTTTAACATGCCAAAATTCTTACACTAGACATATTAAATGATACCTCTGCAAAACTGAAATTGTCAGGGCATTTTGTTATTTTATGCTGAACTTATATCACATTTTCTAAAATATTTCCAGTTGACTTTGTTCCTTCTTTACATGTCATTACCCTGGTAGTGACACATTTCACGTCATGGTTTCTGCACACTAGCATCCTCATTTATCAGGAATTATTCAGAATACAAATTCTGTTTTTTTCCCATCTGTCACAGAGCACAAAAAAAAAGAAAGACGAAAAAAAAATGGTGCCTGTTAGTTGAAAATATTTCTCTTGCAGATTTCAGCTCCAGTGCAAGAGGCTGCAGAGCTCACATTAATGCATGATGGATGCAGGAGAAATGCATGGTGGGATACTCTGATCATGACTGCCACTGAGTAGTTTTAGTACTAGGAAGAAATAAATGGTAGGCTTATATTTCCAACATTATTCAATCGTGTTCTCTGGAATCATTGTGACAATATAAAGAATGAAAGAAAGAAATGTCCGTAAAGATGCTGACACTATCTGTACCTGCTCTTTGAAGGGAAGCCTGACTTTGCACCTGTTGTTTTCCTTCACTTGAACTCTGCGTAAATGGACACATTTTCACACATTTCAGCCCTTACGCATTGCACAGTACAATTTCACATCTCGTGTCACATCCTCCAGTGAGGCTAGTGCTAATGGTTATCACACCAGGGAGTTTTGACGTGCATCGATTCACTCTCACAAAAAAAGTCAAATTCAGTATCACACTGAAGTCACTCTTATGGTCACTGGCGATACTCGTAGACGCTGTCACGCCTGTGTGTTCCTCCAGTAAGTACTTCCTCGGGGTACCACATGTTCGAACAGTCACAGTGAGTCCTGCAAGGCTTATCTGTCCTCCTCTCGGCTGCTCCGGTGTTTGCCTCCATGACACATTTCACATTTCTAATAAGAAAAAAAAAGATGGAAAAGCGGCGAGCGTGTTTAAACAAGAAGGAGGTGCGCAACGCTTCACGATGTCGCTGGGAGAGGGGGATGAGGAATGTTAAACAAATGTCAGGATCAAGTGCACTACCTGAGATGGCAGTGCTGAGACGTCCACAGATGCTTGTGCATGTGTGTGTGTGTGTGTGTGTGTGTGTGTGTGTGTGTGTGTTGTAGCAAGTAACAGCAGAGTTGAAAAAAGAGGTGGCAAGACAATAACTGGCTCAGTTGCTTACACACAGGCAGCACAATTACATGTGTTACAGGTAATATTTACATGTCTGCCCCTGGATATAAAATATATTGTATGCTGCCTGTAATATATTTAAGCAAACAGAGGAGACACCAGTCTGTAGAGGACGGGCAGAGACGCTGATCAGCAGCACACTGAGCTGGATGTCCACAAACCAATCACACCATAATGTTATCAGCAAGAGGCTAATGCCATTTATACCGCTGCACACCACAGTGCAGTACAAGGAACCAACGGCTGCAACGTGCACCTGCTGACTTCACTAACGTGTGATACCGTTAGACCAAAAATAGTTGGGGATTCTGTGCGGCTCTTTGAAATAAGATTCAGTAAATTATTCATAATAATATCTGAGCAAGACTGTTGCAGAGGCTCCATTTGGGAAGGTGTTGGAGGATTAGCTTTTAACTATAATGCAGAGAATGTATGCAAAACAAAAGGCATTTGAGAGTTTGCAAGTTTTTTGTTTTTTTTTTACCTCCAACCTTCATTTATTTTTATTTCTGAAATGACAGAAGAACATCTAGCATCATCTGAATTTTAACTCTTACTGTCTAAACAATGCTTTGTTTCCAAGCTTTTACAGCAGTAATGAATGAATGAATGAATGAGTGAGTGCTTTGGATTGGATGGTGGTGCTGGGAATCACATGCTATCATGTACAGGTCAAAATATTGTGGATTTTTAAAGGGCTATAAAATACTTAGGGCTGTCAAACTTAACACATTAACATGGATTAATCCATCATCATGATTAATCTGATTAAACATTTTAACAAAGTAATCCATCTGCAGTGCAGAATGACTCTGAATGTCTCTGCCAATGCATTTGGGGCAGTTTGTCCAAGTAGAGTCAGCCTGCCCCAGGGCAGCTGTGGCTACATATGTAGTTTACCACCACCAGAGTGTGAATGTGTGAGTGAATGGATAATGGATCCACTGTACGCGCTTTGAGTATGTGTTCATAGAAAAGCGCTATATAAATCTAATCCATAATTACTATTATTATTAGAGTTAATGTCACATGTGCAAATGTGCAGTTTATCCGGTAGTGACAGGCAGCAGAACCAACCCATAACAATGGAAGATGCTGAACAGCACGTTGACCCTCTGGATGGAAATAGAAGGACAAAAAAAACCAAGACGGAACAGTTGTTTCAAGTTGTTTTGTTGAAACTGTTGAAGGTGTTTAATAAACACAATAAGTGCATATATAATCCCTTCTTTCTTGAATCTATTTGCTCATGCAAAATGAAACACGATTAATATAGTTTAAAAATGAATGATATTTTTATCGTTATTAATCAAAATTAATCCACAGCAACCCTGTGATTAATCTGACTAAAAATTTTAATCATTTGACAGCACTAAAAAAATATTAGTTTACTAATGTTTACTAAAATTTGCTAATGTTTGCTGTGTTAATCTTTGTTTGCTAATCAGCCAATATTGCTGAACATAAACTTTGATTTTATTAGAAACTGTGGAACTGAAATCTAATACAAAGAAATAATTATCTCAAACACAAAATATATAAAAGAAATAAATCAAAAACATGGAACTGAATGTCAGTTTTTTTGTAGTTTTTTCCTCTGCAATTCTAGTCTACTATCAGAGCCAAACTCTAACAGCAGGTTAAATGTACTGTCTGTGCTGACTGATCAGTTTGGATGATTAATTGGTCTATTTATACTATCAAAATATATTGCCTCAGATACAGTGATGCAATACATGATAAACTGCAAAACAATCAACTACGGTAAATTGCAATGTTTCTGTAACCAAAGAATTAAAGAATACCTGTAACAGGCAAAAAGCCAGAATTGTGTGTTTACTCACTTCATGGTGATGTCAGTTTGATAGAATTTGACAGCTGAGATGAAATAATGAACAAATAACATAAACAGTACAGCAACAGCTCTTAAATTAGTAACACTTTAGTACACCCACAATGACAGCACCTGCTATAATTATAAGAAATTGGTGAATCTGTTTTGTGCACCTGTGTGAATGAACAAAGACATTGTTTGGTATGATATGTATATACTTGGTATGGTACAGATATGTGGCCGATACTTAGCACCAATAAAGAAAAAAAAGCAGTGATTCGGGTTAAAAAGTCTGAAATGTGTCAGTGTTCACAGCCCAGTATTGTCATATTAGTGTATTCTTAGTTGGTACACTGCAGTTTGATTTTGCCCGTCACTCATAAAACAGCACTTATAGTCAAAGAAAATATAAAAGTTGACACTGTGCTCTCCCATCTAAACTTCCCCTTAAATCTCACTTAAGGTAAAAATTTGACATTGCGGTGAATGTTTAAAATGTATTGTGTGTGTGAGCGAGAGAAAGGGAGAGACAGCACCATGTTTCCTAATGGATGATGTTCAAAGACACAAAAAGGTCCCATTTCTGGGTTTTACTTGAAACATTTGAATTGCTGCGTCTCATGCTCATCACTTGCTCAGAGAAGAGCCATTCAAAGCCTCTGTGTGTCAGCCATGTCATTCTGGTATTTTCCCCAGATGAGCTTGTTCAAATAGGTCTCTTTCTTATGTGAATCCCAGCCCAGGCATTGCCCATGCCAAGTAGTTCAAAGCAGTAAACATCAAGGTAAATGCTATGCCTGTCATCTTGACGATATTTAAAGCAGCAAGGCAACCCACACACATGCACAACAATGTGCACTTCAAAAAGGAGCATGTTGTGGCGTCATAGCCTGGAGTAGGAAATTACACCATATCTGTACAATGATAGAAAATTTTGTTGTAATCTATCAGGATGACAACAAACTGAAACACATTTAGTGTTCATTTAAATCCCTTTAACGTGCATAATGTGGTGAGCGTGCTGATCATTTATGATAAATAGGTTTGTGGCAATGAACAAGCCATTTTTATGGACTAATCTGGGGGTTCATCTGTTGGTACTGAGTGATCATCACAGCCAAAGCCTCCTTTTGGCCACTTTATGAACTAAAAATTATTTTTCTGCCAATAGCACTCAGTAAAGCTAAACTGAGTGGTTATTGAAGCTTTAAATTTACTTCTGATGTTCTCCTTCAGTGCGTTAGCTAATTCCAACAGATAGCAGCCTTTATCTTTAATGTGTTTGTGAAAGTTTATCTGATTTATTTAACTTTTTTCTCTAGTTGTTTAAGGTGTAGCTGTAATTCCCTGCTGCTTTTAGTTGACACTAATGATCTTTTCTACCTGCAGCTGTGTTGACAATAGCAATATGTCAGACAAGGATAATGTTCTTGTTTGCTAATATGCCAGGGAAATTTAATTAGACAAAGTTACCAAAGGTGCTCACATCTCAGAAATGAAACAAAAAATTCATCTCAGTATCAGAGGAGATGTTTGCACTGTTTCTTGATTTACCACAGTCCGATCTGTGTTAATCACAGTGTCAAAAATTATTTTCAACATGTAATTTTTTTTTTGACGTGGGGGCTATATTACACTATTGTAGGTGAAAAGTCATTAGATGGCAAATAAACTGACCAGGTCTGGAATGTGATCTGAGTTTGCGAAAACACAACCCAATCATGAAAAGGTAATTGAAGGTAATACTTCATTCTATTGTGTGGAAAGATAAAAGAAGAGCCGGCACTAAAAATCTCACCCAACGCGTCCTGAGTCAAAAACAGCCAGAAAAACACCAAGGTTTTAATTGTTTTGTTTGAAAAGAATCCACACTACTTTTAGACTATTATGTTCTCGGCAGGCTTTTTTTTTATCTTGGGGAGAGATAAAACTGCAATTAATTTTGAAAGGGGGGAAAACACTGAGACAATACATCAAGTCACACATGAGTGGTGGCAGGCAGGGATATGTGGGCTGCTGTGAAATAACAGAGGTAGTCAAAGGTAGCATTCATAATTGAAACCCCAGTCACAGGAGACTTAGTGGGCTGGGAGACTCTGATACTGAGACTGACAGTGAAGGGACAAAGAAAAGTGTTCAGAGGAGAGCACTGAGCAACTTCATGGGTTCAATAGGATGCGTCCTCTCCACACCTCAGACCATATACAATCTGGAAGAAATACTGTATTTCTCAATGGCTGCTTGAACATGAGGCTGCAGTAGTACCGAAATCCTTTATCACAAGTGAGAGATCCAGCACTTTCAAAAAATGTACAGCTGATATGAAATGTTTGGAGAGCTAAAGGTTGATACTTGACACTAGGGAGAAAGCAGTCACTTTTTTTTTTTTTTTTTCTTGCTTGTCATGGTCTAGTATAATACCTCTTCCATTAGCACCTTAATTAACTTTGCAATCATGACTACAAAAAAGAAACAGCCAATAGGAAATGTTCCCTCTCCATTGCATGGGATAAGATAGACGCTCTCGTGTTCCACTGGCAGATTTTTTGCTTGAATTAAGCAAAAAATCTGTAGAAAAATAGAACAAGTGAAAATTATCTTGGTAAGATTTCTTGAAATAAGATTTTCCAGATCTATTGTCTAAAAATAAGTTCTTATATCTCACTGAAAAGTTGCTCTTTGGGTGATTATGTTTTATTTTAAGTGTGATGAGATATTTTGACTAGAAATGAGAAAAATACACTTGGTAAGATTTTGATTTTTTAAAATTTTTTCCAGTGTACCAAAAGAAACAGCCAATAGGAAATGTTCCTTCTCTGTTGCATGTGATAGGATAGATGCTCTAGTGCACAGGAGTCAAACATACGGCCCATGGGCCAAAACCAGTCTGCCAAAGGGTCCAATCCTACTTGTGGGATGAATTTCTGATATGCAAAATTTACACTGAAGATATTAACAATCAATGCTGTTAAAATCTTTTAAGTTCAGGTTCCACATACAGACCAATACCATCTAAAGTGGATCAGACCAGTAAAATACTATCATGATAACCTATCAATAACGGCAACTACAAACTTTTCTCTTTATTTTAGTGTAAAAAGTAAAAGTCCATAAAAATGTTTGCATTTACAAACTATCCCTTCACACAAAATGTAAATAACCTGAACAAATATGAACAACCTGAAATGTCTTATGAGAAGTCAGTGTAATTTTAACAATATTCTGCCTGTTAGTAAATGTTTTGTGTATTTGTAGACCCATTGTGAATAAACTGAGGCATAACATTGTTAAATTGCACTTATTTTTCTTAAGAAATTTCATGTTGTTCCTATTTTTAAGGAAACTTTATAGATGTAAACAGTTTCATAATGTAATTTTACTTTTTTCACAGTTGTTATTTTATGGGTCTGGCCCACTTCAGATGAATGTGGCCCCTGAACTAAAATGAGTTTGACAGTCCTGCTCTAGTGTTATTGGTTGAGGAGTTCTTTACCATGTTAGAGAGGTAAATCAGTGTGACTGATTTTAGAACTGTAATGAAACATCATGGTACCATCAGGGATTACAATTAATTAACTTTTCCAGTGTCAATAGTGAAAAAAAAAAACATGTCTGATTTTGCCACCTTTTGCCTAGTTTGGACAGATACACTGCAAAAATCTAAATCTTACCAAGTGCATTTTTCTCATTTCTAGTCAAAATATCTCATCACACTTAAAATAAGACATAATCACCTAAAGAGCAACTTTTCAGTGCAATATAAGAACTTATTGTTAGACAATAGATCTGGAAAATCTTATTTCAAGAAATCTTACCAAGATAATTCTCATTTGTTCCACTGGCAGATTTTTTTTTGCTTGAATTAATCCAAAAAATAAATAAATAAAAATCTTGAATTAAGCAAAAAATCTGCCAATGATTATGTCAGTGATTATGTCTTATTTTAAGTTTGATGAGATATTTTGAATAGAAATGAGAAATATACACATGGTAATTTTTTTCCCCCCAGTGTAATAGGAGTCAATGACCACCTTTGCATGTCGTAACCTTCCCAAAAAGTCTACAAACACACTGAGCCCCGTTCAAACCAAAGAATCACGTCAAGACAAAGCTGTTTTTGGACTCTGCGATACAAAGTTGTGTGTTGATGTGAGTCAAGCCAGCTGCTGCCATCACCTGTGACTCAGCTTGTCAAATCACCAGCGGCTGCTTTTAGATCATAGTGTCTGTGGTTGGAGTTTTTCAGGGTATTTTTAGGCTGTAGATCACCTGTTGCCAAGCGGTGCAGCATTGTCAATAGCCATTCCTGTCTCAACAGTGACTTCTGGAAATTCAAGGTCACTTCTTTCTTTTTTTTATGTAACTGCAGCAGTGGGTAAAACCAAAGAACTGAGAATTGTCACCTACATACCAAGTCACGGTAAGAATTAAAGACACTTTATGGCACATAATCGTGTAATCTAACACAAAGTAAACACCATCTTACAGAATCTGTCAAGCCAATAACACAAATTTGCTTCAAGGGACAATCTGTACAGCTTATGACACCCTCAATAAACTGTCAAAAATGACTTTGTTCCTTCACGGTAGATGAACGGGTATGCACAGTATCTAGGGCCCTTCATATGCCAGCTATCATTCAAAAATGCACTTGTCAGTTCAGTATTCACACTAAAGTTAGCAGTGTACTTAGTATAAAAAAAAATAAAATCTGACTTATTTATAAGAGCCCTTCAGCTGCTGCGGAATATGGTGCTTTCGGCAAAACGTTTGGTGGTGTTTATGGCAGATACAGGAGGTTGGAATCCCAATGGAAAAAGATTCTCAAAACAAGGACTAAACTGCTAAATAACTACCTCAAAGTGACAAGTCCTGATAAAAGTATGTACTTGCAAATGGTGATAAGTTCAGCTATTTGGCTTGTATACATTTAAGTGCATTTAATGGTCATTCCTGACATCTTGTTTATTGGTAGGAATCTGACATATATGAAAATAATAATAAAGGGGTTAGGATTCACTGCGTTGTTTGATTACACTGTAGGCAAGGTGCTATACTGTTATTTTACTTCAATTTAATCTTAGGAAAACTGTCATAATATTAAAAATGTACGACCATAAAGCATAAAATCCAAATGAACAAAGTCCAAACAGTTACACTACTTCCTGTTTTAGTTCAGTAGTTTTGGGGTTGATGATTCAGCTGGTTGAAGATAGATTACTGCACAGCCATGCTGCGGTTGTGGGTTGAAAACAACACAAAAACAACTGTGTTACCAACCTTTTCAAATAAACTATTACAGGAATACTCAAGCATGACTGATACTGAAGTGTACTGCTGCTTTCTTAGACCCCCTGAGAGTGACTTCTTCTAGTGTAATGTCAGTCAATACAATATATATTTGCATTTATTCACTTCAGACCAGCCTCACTGTACAACCAAAGCCATGTGTCTCCAGTTGTACCTGGCGTTGCTGGACTGGCGGCATATTGAGGCCGCCTGTCTGAGCATACGCCCCGATGATCAGCTCCGGCTTGTGTAAGTGGAGATATAGATGTAGAGCCACAGGGCGCCGTGTGTGATAGGCTAAGGGTCGTATCCCTGTAAATGCACACAGCCACAGCCTCATAAATTCTCATCAGTGTCTTCATTAAACATTTTCCACTGTTATCACCATGACAACGCTGGCCCAGCGTGCGCCCGCAAAGACAGGCGTGTGTGCCTGTGTAACCCTGGGGGTTACTTAGAGGGTAACTTGGCACAGGCGGTGACACCCCATACCTCTGCTCCAGACCAACGCTTACTATAGGGATGGAGGGGGGAGGGGGTGGTGGTGGTGGCAGGCGGCCAGGAACGCTAGATCTGTTTCACGGCGATCTCACTTGACAGGCACTGGCTGTGTCTGGACTGGAGGCAAGCGCTCTGATTTCTCTCTTTAATTACTGCTAATCGGAGGAGCCGCAGCCCATGCTAATGAAGCCACACCAATCAGCTGGGACAGAGTCAGGGGCCTCTCACTGCTAAACAATCCTGTGCACGAACTGAGCTGACACTCTAGCTGCCCAGCGCCACAGCCTCCCTGTGTGTCTGTCTGTCTGTCTGTCTCACAGCTCCAGTGGCTTTATAACAGTACTCTGCCCCCGAGCCAAACCAAGCAGTGCTGCCCGTCGACAGAAACCTCTGTGAATCCCTAATGAGCCTTCTGCCACAGCTGTAGTACGGTATCAGCCGCGTGTTTGGAGCTCGCGTCTCCCATCGCTTCAAACCACAACCTTTGACAACAATACAAAGTGTGGCTGATCAGAAATTCTGAAGGCAGAATTAATTATGATTTATGTCAAGATTTTGATGGCTCTGTAACGTAATAATACATTGACGGCTCATTATTGTAAATGCATATAATCAATCTAGCCTATTTTCACCCACAAACATAATTACACTGTATGCTGTTTTGTGAGGCAGTGATGATGTATTTTTTTCTCCATCTTCAAAGTGAATATTGTAATGAATTGTGACTGACATGATTGCATGGATTCATGGATCCGCGTTGCCTTTTGTTGTTTCCACCATTGTAATTCCTTCCATTTGTTCTTGATGTTGATTAAACTATAAAAAAGTACGCATCTTGTCTGTTATTATTTCTAAAAAGTAATCAGTAAAAAAGTGACTAGCAGAAGAATTAGTTTAGTTGTCTGAGTAAAATGTACACGAGGTTCGAAGAAATACATGGCTCAGTAGGGAAATGCATTATTTGTATCACATGTTTTATATATTTTTAAGCTATATAATACATGCAACTGCACCTACCGTACAACTGGCAGCGAGAAGATACATGAAGATATTTCTATTTTTATAATGGCATCCACCTGCACAACATCAGGTGTTAGGAGCATCTGTAGATTTGCAGCTAACAGCCAATATGTGCTCACTCGAAAATGTAAATAAGCATGTACATATGTACATGTGTGTGATATGTAAAGTGAAAGTCTCATCACACCAGGGCTGTTCTTCAGTTCACAGCACACTGCCAGTATCTGATCCCTACCATTGCTCTTTACCTTCCCATGTATGTCACATTTGCAATTATTGCATCATTTATTAGGATGAAAGACAACATATATTACAGCAAACACATTAAAGAAAGGTCTTCAGTGCATGGCTTAAGGTGATAATTAGTCTCAGCTATTGAATTCTGTCAGATTAATGTGATTCAATAAGATTAAAAGGTAAATTTAGTTGCAGCTACAGTAAAAAAAAAAATCACAGGTTTTCTGAGGATGGCCCTACATTAAATAGTTTATATTACAATATCTGCTTCATTTAACATTTTAAATTAAAATATGTTTTAAAATAGTAAAAACATGATGAATTTTTAAGTGGCAAAGGCAACTAGCAGATGTACTCATGCCATTTAGCATCAGGGTGGCTTTAGTTTCATTTCATGCTTTATCACCACAGATGGAAGATGTTCACAGCCCCCCCAACCCCCCCAAAGTCAAGGTCATCATATAAAAGACCATAACAGCTCATCAGACAATTTAGTTGACCTTGTGATGCAGAAAGTAACTGGCAGTTACAGCAGCATTCACAATTATAGTCAATTAAAGTCAATAAAAATGATATGACAGTTGATTACATTTAATTTACTGAGAGCAAAGTGGTTTCTGTATTGTATGTTCACTCAGCAATAATTAATCCACTGCGTTGCATCAACCAAAACGAAAATGCCGTGTTTGCTAAAAAGACTCATTTAGGTTTTCGGATCATCAAGATAGATTCCTAAACCTATTTTAAAGGTGCAATAGTTATTGAATATCAACCAAAGGAACAAAGATAACAATTGCTCAGAGCTCTGGATTACACTCTTTTTTTTTTTTATTTCATTTTACACCGTCACTTTCAGCCAAAAATTCCTCTCAACCCACTTCCCTAAAAACACATACCACATGCAAAACTAGAGTGAATTATTCAAACAGATACTAGTGTCCTAATTTTGTTGTGATGTTACAAACATTGCCACAGGCTGCTAGTTAGCCCGTAGCAATGTTTTTCATTTCTGCTACTGTCAATGCTAAGGTGCCAGATGCGCTATGCAAGTAGCCGCATGATAAATGGCAGAAGGTGAGAGCTCTGTGGCCGGGACCGGGAGCACCCTGCCCCTGCATCCCGCTGCCAGTCCCTTGGCATGCAGCTTGTCAGGCCAAATGGCATCCGCATCCGCCTTCAATGTTGACATTTAAACCTCTGCCATGCTATCCAGCTGTGGACACCACAGGCCCCCCCTCCCACCCTCAGCCTCCCCCAGGCAGCCAGCCCTCAACCCTGCTACTTTCACTTCCAGACACCAGTCAAAAAATTACCATATGCAGTCAAAGTGCAGGATGTGCTTGTGTTGTCATATACAGACAAAACTAAACTACATTATGGTCTAAAAAAGGTGGCAATGTTGGTATGTAGTAGAAGTAGACACTCCCCTAAAGTGAAGCACAGGAAAAATAAATCTAGCGCCATGATTTTAGACGGGTGATTACCACTTAGTGAATACACTGTGGCAACGGTGGAGGGCACTCGGCAGGGTGTCCAGTCAGACTCTGACTTCAGCACAAGTTTGTGAAGGATTGGACCCATTAAGTCTGCTTTGAGGGTGAGAGTCACAGAAGTATCTTGCAGATAAATTTCGTTTCATCTGGTGTACTCATTCCCAAAAAATCTGAAATTTCAGTTTGAGGAGTCGAAGTAGTTGAGTTAAATGGGCCACTGCTATCAGCTCCAACATATCTGAGCGGTGTGTTGGAGATGCACTGGAAATAAACACTGCAATATTGTTCTTATAAAAAAAGTATGTCTTTAACTGGCTTGTATGTGTGCAAACAGGTAAAGAAATCTGCAGTGGGTAACTGTCCCACACAAGAGATCAGAGGAAGAAGTATATTTTGATATTTTCACTTACTGTAGCAAGTGCAATGTAGCTACAATGTATTTTAAGAACAGGCAACACCTTGTCTTAATATGGTCCTTAATTTTGATGGAGTATGTGGCAAACAGCAAAAGGATACCGTTCATTCACAGTGTTAGATTAACTGAATTGCTCTCTTAATCATAAAATCAGCCTGTGGAATTATGATGACAATATCGATGAAAATGCATCACACTGAAGAATTACAAATATTTTACTACATGTCTTCTTGATGTGAGCACCTCCTGCCTATCATCCATAGAAGATCTGGCCTGGTAGGGCTGGATTAATCTGGCAAATGAGGGTTTATATATAACCACTTCAGGCTGCAATTAAAAGTCAAAATTTCAGAGGATTTAAGGTTGATTAAACTGTTAATTCTTGTATTTTCTCATATATGCTCATGTGTTTTTTTGTGTTATTTCTAAGTGTAATCTGTGCCTCTACCGTGATGGTCATTCATGTAAACTCAAATCGCAGTACAACATTAATGTAAATATGTTTTGTTTTGTTTTTTACAAACTGTTCAGCCCTAGTTGATAGAGATGTGTATTTTTAGGGCCAATTCCAATACTGATATAAAAATAAAAAATAGTATTGATATATTGTTTGATATATATGTTTCCCTCAAATGTTATTATCAGACACTTGTGACTGTGATACTGCATATAAAGGCACCATGACATTAACCTGAGACATACGTAAGTGCACTGTAGACTATAAATAAAAATCATGAATACAAAAATAAGGCAATTTTTTCTGCATTATACGTTCTATCAAAAATTGTTTTCACATTGGCTGGCATGAGCCAATGTGATCATACATGCCAATATAAATCTGTAACAGGGTCACATCTAGCTAATACAGCAACAAAAAAATATATAGGTCAAACTCAATATAAAGAACCACATACCTTCTGGCATCTTAATGAAAACGATTTGAATCTCCTTATACAACTTCTCAAGCTAAAAGGAGTCATGACATGAATTTGTTGTCATTTGTCTCTGCTAACTACAAAACAACACCAACCTTGGTAAAATTACTGAAGGAAAAATCATAGAATAAATGTTTTAAAGCACTGAACAACTCCGAGACACGATTTGGAGCAGCATATAGGTGATGTTAATCAGTGTATATTGACTTTAAATTTATCTGAAAGTATATAAGACTTCCAAGGCCATGTTAGCCTTGAGGTATTTTCCAGGCAGAGATGAGTAGACCGGAAAAACACCTCTTATTTAATACCTTACAAAAGACAGAAGTGTTGCCCTTCAACAAGTGGAGTAAAAATACCACTGCCAACTATTCACAGTAAATGTACCTATCTTTAACAAAGGCCCTGGAACATAAAAGAACCAAAAGGTAGGAGAGTAAACACTTTACATTCTGACACTCATTAAAAACAGGCAAGACCACCCTTACCCAGGGGAGAGCACACGTCATGATATAGAGAGAGGCAAATACCAAACTGCATGGCATGGTATCAAAGGCATTTCTGCAGTCCAAAGGTCAGGTGATGGTAAAAGGTTGCTGAGAAACGGAGCTGCTGGACGGTCTTTCATCAGTGGGAGGCAGCTGGAGTCTCCAAAGAGGCAGCGTTACTCAGGGCTGCAGGCACAGTGGGGCTGCTCCAATATGACATTTCACATCCAGATCTGCCACAGTAATGGCATTTTAGCCACTTTTAAAGCAGCCAGATTGGCCTTCCTTCACTCCTGAAATTTTTATAGATGGCAATTTTTTCATTGTTTGGGTTTATTACAGTGTCTGAAGGAGATTGGATAGGTTGTCAATGTGGAAAAGGCAATTGAGGGCCAATGTGGAATTGATTGGCTGATACAAATACACACACTGAGCATACACACAAACACTATGGTAAACAACAGACAGCATCCACCCCACAGTGTAAAAAAGCTGCTCTCATTTTATCTGAGGAGCTATATTTAACGACATTCACGCTAAAAAGAGAATAAGATCTACAAATTAACATAAAAATATATTTTCTTACAGCACAGCTTGAAAAAAGAAGCCAAGACGCACAGAAAAACATGTTTTGAAGTAAAGCATACTGTATATCCACGCTGCAACAAGATCAATTTGTACAACTCTTATCACAGTTATTTATTTATTTCAGGCTGAGTGTGTCTATTTCTTCTCTCTAGTAGGAAATGGTCAGTGTGGTTCCCTTTGAAGTCCCTGCTGAAATTATTTGTCCCATTCGCTTGGGGGAATTGCATTTGCTGACATAGTATTTGTTATTAAGTGGTACATGCTACAATATTCTGGCTTGGTTAGATTAAAGGGAAGCAAAATGCACTGATATTGCCTGATAACCATGCGCATAATATCAAGAAATGTGGAAATAAATATTTATGTGAAAAGTGTTCCACCAAAACAAAATGCTAATTTAAAATGATCGTCCCTGCACTTCATTCACAAGTTACTGGATCACAAGCTCGCAGAGGGCGACGGCAAGTTTGTTGATTATATTTTCCACTGTATTGTGTTTTATTGTGAAAAAATGATGGAGATGAAGAGACAGCAATTCCAAAGTTACTCTAGATTACTTGTACATTCGTGATTTTATGCTATCTGTATTTTAACATTTAGTTTCTCTGCTGTCTTGTGATGAAGCCATCATTCATGCTCAATCATGTAGATGCAAAAGGGAAATATAACACTCAATAGCCTGATTGCAGCCTGAAATTACAGCTTTTAAATCGACAAACTACATGCAATTACAGAATAAATGCAATGCAGTATAGTATTTTTACAAAGCCTTTTATAATGATTTCATATAGATGTGCCTTGGCATTAATTATAGCACAGGATATTGGAAAGAAAACCTTCAAATCCATTGTGAGGGGTCATCATTACATGTGACCTTTCAAGGAGATGAGTGCTGAGACTGTGCCTCTGCACTCGGCCCTTTGATTAGAAATATAATGTGTTTTAGACTGTCGTATCATAAGACTGTGACATTCTTTAACAGTTTTTCAAACCTGACATGACTTGAAACTAAAGTTTACACGAAGACGTAGTGTAAACTTTAGTCCTATATGTCCTATATGTTACATTTTTGGGACAGACATTGTAGCCATACAAATATACAGCAACAAATGCAGAGTTGCTGCACATTTGTTCATACATACACACACACACAGAAAAAAAAATAAATAAATAAATAAAAAAATAAAAAAATACACATAAACAGAGCAGAGACTCCCTGCCTGCCATATATGATTTACATTTAGTGGTTGAATAATCAGTTGACATGCAGCTGAGGGAATTCTTTGCTTAATGAGAGCCTCTTCACATAAGCAGTTTGCCAGAGTTATCTCAAACATGAGACCGCTGTCAAAATGTCAATGAATCTCAATTTAACTACTAACTTAATCACATGGGGACCATCTCATACAGGCAGGCTGACACAGAGATGCATCCTCCTCTCACTGTATTAGAAAATATTTGTAGGAAGACAATGGGAAAATATTTGTGTCTACACAGATGCACGGCTCATTATGTTTTATAGGTAACTGATTTTAATTTAGCAGGTATATCAGAGACTATTACACTGTTTATAATAAACAGTTTGTGCTGCATCAGTTTCAGCTATCATCACAGAAACACCTTATTAATGTCAAATATATACAGTAAATATGATTGTTAATCTAGACAAAATCCTTGTACTTTAACTTCATCAGTGCCCAAAGCTGTGTCATTAAAACCCATCAGACTTAAGAGCATTTAACCTCACATCAATCAGCATGGTGAGCAAATAAATCTGAATCTGAATGTGGATTTAGATGCATCTTGTGCTACACACCACTGCATTTCTACATGTTTTATGTCTCTACCCCTTGGCCTTATATATACACCATAAGGATGTTAAAATATTCTTTCTGTTGTCTGTCAAGAGTAACCATAGCAATGCTTTCAAAAAAACATCTCACATGCCCCTCCCTTTCTGAAACATCTTTCTGAGGCTGCCTTTTTTCCCTTGCATCTCCTCTACACACTCCCCACTGGTACCATTCCATGCTGTGTCTGTGGCTGCCAGCAAAAGCAACCCTTTTGCCTATTGCCTGGGTGCAGTTTCCAACTAGGGGGTGACTCACTGACCCCCCTTCTGCCCTGAAGACGATATGAGGAGGTGAGGGGGAATGGTGTCGCGGGAATGTCAGTGTGGGCAACGATCTGCCGGGTCTTATTTGGCAGATTTAGAATTGTAAAGGTCTGATAACAGAAATCATATATGTGATGTTTGTATGGTTTCAGTATGAAAACAGACAGAAAAGAGCAGTGAAGCCAGTTAGTGTTAACATGGCAAACAGGTCATGTCAACTATGAATTACTTTAGGCCATGAGATTTTTTTTTTTTTTACACATTTGCAGGATTAAAATATAGCAGCATAAAAAAAAAATCTCCATTTGCATTTCAGGTTTTCACAAATAGCACAGATCTCAGTTCAGATCAGTGATTGGATGAAATTCCACCAAGTAATTTCAGCTCCTCTGTGAATGTTATCACATACAGTAGTGTTGAAAAGTAGTCATGTCAACATGATACTCTGCTTAGCAAACCATGTACTCCAATAATATGAATGCTAACATTACGTTACATAGCTAAGTTAGAAGGTCAAGACAGGTATTGAATTGTAAAGTCTTGCCGCACATGACCTAACACTGGATAAAATATAAATGGCATTAAATGGTGACAAACAGGTTTTTGATGCCATTTGAATCACCATTTACCCATAAGATATTTGTGTTTTAACAATTATATTTTACAAGTCAAGAAAGTCACAGTTTGTTGTAAAGCATCTAGTGTTAAGTGGACTGCATCTCTCATCTTACCTGTTACAACTCTAAAACAAATGTTACCTCAACATATTTAATATTGTTCTAAAAAGTATTAAAAGACGTGAAAATGACAATACATCTGGTCATGTTGAAACAGCTGAGATGTCTTCAGCAACTTGGAACATATTGTGGAAAAAAACAGTTATGATGATGTCACTTTTGCAACTGTCGGGAATGTTTTCTTTACAGATTACAACAAAGTGACTCGTAACATTATTTTCAAAGCTAACTAATATACACTTGTGGAAAAAATCATTAGACCACCCTTGTTTTCTTCAATTTCTTGTTCATTTTAATGCCTGGTACAACTAAAGGTACATTTGTTTGGACA
>JAPQRP010000015.1:19411193-19427003 GCA_037367295.1 Apogon hyalosoma | reverse complement strand
TACATAAACTGTAAATGCTATGCTTGGGTCTGAATTCTTCATTAATTAAACTCTGCAGGTCCATCTTCAACCCTATTTCTGAGTAATGACATGAAAAAGGTCGTTTTGAGCGCTGGCCCTTTAAATGCACATGACCCCACCCCCTTCCAAGTTGTTGACTGTGCTTCTCTCTCCTGTTCAGCCACTTGTGTTCGTTAATACAACCAACAACTGAACATTTTAGGTAATCGGCTCAAAGTTTGGACATGTTTTCAGTTTTTACTACAACCGCTGCTGATGACAAACAATTATGGCGTGCTCTGAGAAATGTTCGTCAGAGGTCTTGACCTTATATGTGCAAATGTCGGGACGTAACTAGTTATACAACATAACAAATTAAGAAGGAATTGAAACGGGTTGTAGAAATCCACAAAATTTTTGCCAGAATGAATATAAAGATAGCTTTGCAGCACTTGGAGGGTTCAAATTCAAAATTTATGAACTATTAGAGTTCAAATACACAAATAAATGAACCAAAGACTAATACAAGTAGGTTTAACAAAATGTGATTCTTTTAAATACTTATATCAATATCTATGTCATTGCACTGCCAAAAGCAGTGCTTTTATTCATTCCATGTTTTCTTTTCTGTCTGTTTTAGTCACATGATACACACAGGAGTTAGTACTTGATTGCATAACCATTGTTTTTGATGACTTTTGATGATCTAATAATTTTTTCCGTGACTGCATATATGAATGATTGCTTGATTCAAATGGGATAAAAAAAAAGTCTCTTGCCATTGACACAATTAAATTTCTACAATTAGGTCCCATGTGGCAGAACTGTAAGGGGCGGGGTTTCAGCTCTCTACTGTAATTAAATTACCTTCAACATCATGATAGAATCATCTGGTGGTCTTGTAACATAACTTCTGAAATACAACTACAGCAATGCTTTAACCCTATAATGCCAAACATATCATATTTGATACATGAGTTTTCAAGCCCTCTACATGATCAGTGTGATTTAAAAAAAAACAAAACAAAAAAAAAAAAAACCCTAATGTAGACAATTACATACATGCAATACATAGATAATCCACCACAGGGGAGGAATTCATTCACCAGAGGCCTTTCCAGTGACACTACAAGACTGTCATTAATGAGGAAGGAGGCAGAACTTTGACAAATTAGAAAAGGAATTACCAATGTGTTAGACATGTTTGTGTTATATTATGTTTATGTTTGTTCAAAAATAATATTATTTGAGCATTGAGACCTGATGTATCAAATATGATACAAAAACTAATTCATGGAAATTGATATTTGAAAAAAAAAAATTTTTTTTTGGTTGTTCAGAAAGACCAATAAAGGCTCCGGTTTCAAAGAACTGGAATTTTCTGTCAATGATTTTAATGGTTCAGGCTTTACAGGGTTAAACACGCTTCTTTCTACTGTAACACTGTGCATTTTAACATGGACTAACTATGGGGACTGACTTCCTTTTGAAACCAGCCTCAAGTGGATTTTAGATTTGTTGTTTACTTGAGACACAGGGTGGAATGTACTCAATTACAATACTTAGACATACATTTTAAGCATTTGTATTTGAGTATGTGACAAAAAATGCTGTACAACTAATCTACCCAGTCGTATACCAACTACAACATAAAAAGGCAGTGACAAAAACAGTAACATATTTTTTGATATGACATGCTCTATGTAATGAGTACTTTTATTCTTAATGTTTTAAAGGAAATTTTGTTGATAATACTTTTACTGAGGTCACATTTTATATACAGGATTTTTACTTGCAATGCAGTATTTCTAAACTGTGATACTTCTACTTTCACTAGTAAAAGTAAAAGATCAGTGGAACTTCTGCCGCTGAAGAATGATGCATTGCTTATGACTCACATATAAATTACCTTTAAAAACAAAGAAGTAATTTTTTGTCTTTTTTTTCCCACCCTTTTAGGAAGCTGACTTCCTGGCAATCTATAATGGAGTAGATATTGCTCTGCCTATTGATTGATGTCTCCTTCCCCCCACTTTGACATTTGCTTATCCTCGTCCGCATCTACAGCTATTGACGTTCGCACTATCTGGACATCTTTCTAAGCTGTTTTGTCATTTGTCACCTCTTAAATAAAAACGGAGGCGGGGGGGTGTTGTCAGTGATAAGACTTAATGATACCGACCACAGTGATGGTTTTGTATGTGTTGGGAGAGCATTCTGGCTGCACTATGTCTTGTGCTTTGCTTTATTTCTATCACTATACCTCTTATGGATCCACTGGCAGTTTTATCCAGTGTATTATCAATATACTGCCCCTAATAAGCAGAGTAAAAAAGACCCATTTTGAAACCTCCAGCTTGCATTTACTCATAAATGTGGTCAATTTACTGCAAATTTAGTAAAAGCAGGCTTTGGTTTAACACCTTTTAAACTAATGTATTTGAAGAGCCCACTCTACAGGCTCTCCTGTCAAAAGCTACTATTTTCCACAACTTACCCTCAACTCTCCTCTTCTTGGATACAAACTGGTGAGATCAACACATCCTGATTAGAACTGTTGCTGATAAATGCTCCGTGAGAGTTTTCAGGGTTTGTACTTTGCCAGCTCTTTATTTGTAGTACAGTAAATGCCGTGCTTCCTTAACATGCATTTGTACAAACACAGTCTGGCGCAGATTTTCTCCCCATGAGGTGGAAGACAGATTCTTCCTTTCCTCCCTCCCTCTTTCCATCCATCCCTCCCTCACCCTGGCTCCTGCAGAGAGGCTATTATTGCAGCTAATTATCTACAAATAGGCCCAATATGACAAACACAGCCCTGTACCAGTGCTGGCTAAGCGCAGGAATCAGTCTGAGTGGGAATAAAAGAATGAAAAGAAAGCGAGGAGAGGCAGACAAAGAACAGGACAAAAGTCACTGTGGAAAAAAAAAAAGAGAAATGTGAATCAGAGATAATTGAGAAGAACGTGATAAAGACACAATGTGGAAGAAGATGAGAGAAAATGCAGTGCTAAAAAAGATATAAGTGGGAGGCAGATGGGCGAAGAAAAGCAGTGACACTAAAAGGGAGACATCATAGAAAGGACTAACGCAGGGAAAATGATCTTGTCTATACTGTGTGTGACTGGTTGTTGCCAGTGGCAACTGTCCTGCGACGCACAGGCCACATCCATTTAGCTCCCAGCATGCTTCATGATCAGGGCAGCTCAGGGGTCTAAGGCTGTCTGTCTCATTTCCATAGAGAAACTCATTTACAAGGCAAGCATAGAGGGCTATGATGCATCAATGGGTGCTTGATTAGATCCTTACCTCTGATATATATGAATATTTATCAGCATTGGATGAATACACATTTGCTCTCCTTTCATCTGCATCAGCCTGAGTGTCCTCCTGTTCTTCTCTTAATTTTTTCCAATGAATATGTCAAAGGAGCATCAGGACTCCCAGTAAAGTGACAGCACTCAAGATAATCTGGTTATTCTTGCTCTGTAGCGATGATCCACACTTACTTTAAGTTTCAGAAAATGCATAAGGCTTTTGTCTTGTTACGCTTTATTTGCCATGGTGACAACAGCTCTTACAGACCTAAAGGAAATGAATATGGGTAATGAACGCAAAGAGGATATGTGTTTGGAATTCATTGCTGCTAAAGATTAGTGTTTGGCTGCACAAGTGAAAGCTGCAGGTGTGATACAGCTTCCAAGATAAATCGAAATCACAGAGTTATTCCCATCCCATGAGCCCAAAGACAGCAGACGCACACAATCACAAGCGCACCCACACACAGAGCTCAACAACAGATATTTTTAGTGTGAGTATAACTTACATCACTAACTCCAGCCTCCACTATCTTCAGGCCTGTCTCCTTCTCCAGCTGCTGCTTCTGTTGGACTGCACAGGAAACAAAAGAAGAGGTGGAGTGAGTATGAGCAGCGGATGACAAAGTAGCAGATTTTTCAGTTCCTGAGGCAAAACAAGTGGTCAGTGAAACCGAGAATGATGCAATGGATGTAACATGGTGAGTCAGATGTCAAACTGGTCATAGAAAATGACCATCCCACACAGACATACAGAACATGGAGAGCAGTCTTCAGGGTGAGACCGCTGTGTGCAGGCTGACAGCAGAACGAGGTGGCACTTGGAGAAGACGTCTCGACTGAGAGTGATATTGTAGGTGTAGGAAATTATAGCATGCAAGTTCGTCAATAAAAATGCACCATTATCATCACACATGTTGAGTCAGAGCCACTCAAGATTACCAGAAAGCACATGAAGTACTTGTAGATTCACAGCACACAATAACTTGAGCTCCTGCCTTTGTTCTAGCAGTAATTAATACACCACCCAAGTCTGATCCTCAGATCTATTGATCTAATCAAATATGGCATGTTATTTCCACAGCTTTATTCACGGAAGATATTCTCATGCAAATCAAACCAAAGAGAGGCAATGTTAAATATCCATCGCCCAAGATCACACATTTTGCCGGCTCTGTGCTTAACGCCTGTTCCTCACTTTGATGGAAACATTTATATTGAAAAACAAAATCAAAGGGGGCCTTAATAGATTATGCCAAATTATCGAATGAAAGGGAAAAATGAAGCATAATTTTAATTGAGTTTGTTAGCATGTGAATGTGATTGGTAATGGTGAAAAGGGGGGAAAAAAGTGAGAGTTAAAGAGAGACAGAGAAAGAGAGCAGGTCCTTTAAATCCCATTTCCTCAGATGAAGGCTATGCAAATGACCCTGAAGAGCTGAACCCCACCTCGCTCTCCAAATTCGGCGAGGGCCTGTTTAATTAGTATTTTAATCTATCCCAATGATTCCACTCAGTCCACAATGTATGCAGCATTCCATCTAATTAAGCACGCTACTTTTAGGATAATCATCCATCTCCCCTGCGCTCTGTCTCTCTCTCCTCTTTTCTCTTTCTGGTTATTAAGGATCCTGCAAACATTGATCATCCTATCATGTCATCAACATGGCAGCAAAGGGGACATCTTATATTTTAGGTGTCAGCTAGGGCTTTCTGAGGGATGGCTAAAAGGAGGATAAAGACAGTTGTGAGAGAGCTGGAAAGGTCAAATATACATTCTAAGTCTCTTCTGCAGCTAAATTAGAATACCACATTGGAGAAGGAGACAGATGAGAAAAAAAGAGAAACAAACTCTTCTGCCATTAGTGAGAGGATAAAAGTCTTCAACTGGCATGTCTCCAAGATGAAACTCATTTTCATTTTATGCTGCCACCCCTGTATTTAGTCACAGACATATTGCTCCTCCATAGATAGTTACTGTACCTGCTATTTAGGAGGGGGGTAATGAGCAAGGTAATTGGGCCCAGCTGGGTGAGGGCGTAGGTGGTGGGGGGAGCGAAGCCGCTAAAAGGTCACACAACGTTTTGGTCTTAATGAGGACCCCTCTTGGGTCGCAATACATCATGAGTGAAAACTACGAAAGATTAGCGTGGAATCAACACACACATACACACACATAGGTAGGCGCACGTCACAGCGGCTGCAGCTCAGGTTTTGACTGACATGCTGACATTAACCGACTCATGGTGAAACCAAAGAAGCCTGAAGGTCAGTATTTACTTGTGAATCAAAGCTGAGGACTCTCCAATCAAACTGAGGGAAATGACAGCCTCACAACAGCCACTTTAAATGTAAATACAATGTACTTGCAGAGCTCATTAACTGGCAACTGGATAGATCTGGACCGCGGTGAGAATACGGCGAATGGATTGCTTGTTCTGTCACTGACTGTACAGATAACAGCCCACAGCATCTCTTTTTGGTCACCCCCTTATATTAACCTCCCACCGGAGCTCACTCTCTTTCTCTTTTTCTCATAGACACACACTCACACAGATTTTGTAAGCTTCAAATTAGCCACCAAATACTCCTGACAGACTGTGGAAAAGAGATGTCAGGTCTGATTTCAGAGAGGCTCCTCCGGCCATTTTAATAGGCATTGTCTGAGTCTATCTAGTCTGATCTCTAATATCGAGATCTGATCTCCGCAGCTCATTTGATCTGCACCGTTTCCGAGTCATATTGAGCCAAATCATCTGATGTTCAGCAGTTGAAAAAGCACAGTTAAGCCAAAGGTTTTTATTATGCGTGTTCAATTGTGCTACAGTTTTACAAGCCTTGAACTAAAAAAGTATTTATTGGGCAATACATAAAAACGATGCACGCTAGAAGACCTATTTAATCCAGTTTTAATGAATACTGTGAGAATGAACTCAGCATCAGCTGCACACAATAATGACTTCGACCTAAACAACTTGATTTAAAAAACAACCAATCAATCTGTAATAAAGAGCAGGTAAACGTCTGTTGTGTCAATGTGGTTTGGACGTGTAAAGTCTGACCAGAAAACCATATTTTACACATTATATTGTCTCAGTTTGCTACAGTTTTGCAGGTTCAACGTCACTTCTAAAATAGTGCAGAGTGGTGGGCAACACAGTGGTAAACATGGCTCTGTCCCAACTCTTTGCAGACGCATTGCTGAAAAATTGAACATAAACTTATTGTTTCTTAAAATGGTACATTTTCTCAGGTTGAACATTTGATGTGTTTTCTATGTTCTATTATGGATAAATTATGGGTTTATGAAAAGCACATTATATTTTTATTTATATTTTACATAGTGTTCCAACTCCTTTGGAATAAGGGTAATAAATTGTGCTTTTTTTAACTACTGTTTACCTTATATATATTTAATTTTATGCTCAATGTATAATTTGAATGGTGAGAAACATACTGTCATATATGAAAATGAATATGATTCAAAATGCAATAATATATCTTTTTATTCCCATTCATTCCCTGAATTTACCATAAATGTGCTGTAATCTGATGTGTTGTTATGTGGTTATGTAATGACTCTGGTATATCCTATAAAAATGCAGCCTCCACCTCGGAATATTCCTACTATATAACCAAAATATATACAGTGTGGGAATATAGTTGGACTAAAGCCGCATTCACTTAGTTCCTATAAAGCATCAGAAACTACATTAAAAAAAAACTCATCAAGGGCTCATTGAAGTCAGAGGAAAATGCCATTCCAATCATCAATCTGAAGAAGGACTCAAAACATCGTTGCCGTTTCTTGACATGCACATTAATGAGAAGCGAATACAGAGAATCCATAAAAAATGCATAAACAAACATTTAAGCTTGATTTTATGTGACCTTTAAATTGCTCTGTAGCATATGCGCTCAATGCAAATTGTCTAGTGGTGAGCATAATTTGATTAAAATGTTGCTTTTCTCCACCATATGCTGCAAACTAAAGCAATTGTGCACTCCTCATCATAGATTCTAATAGCAATTCAGAAATGATTATGATGAAGTCATCAGAGCTTAAAGTCATGAATATATATGTTCATTTTTCTGATATACGACAGAGTTGTTATTGTTAGTAGCAATATAAATTCAGATTCCGAAGACAAATCATCTACCGTAGGCTGTAAGTTTGTTTGTATTTCAACATGGCAGAGCAGCCACATGATCGTAATGTTGCCTCTTTGGCCAAATGGGGGTTTGTAGTTGACAAAATGCATATTTCACCACTCTCTGATTGATCTGTTAATATTGAATAACATCCACATCCATTCCATCTATCTCCTCCCTCCCTCCCCTGTTCCTCAGGTCGTCTATTCACCACTTCCATCTCTCCATCCGTCACTCCAACCAAACAAAATGAAAGTGTTTATTGCGGAGGAGGGCTGACGCTCACGCCTCTCCACAGCCGTTAGCCTTATCAGCAGGCAATCGCTCCGATATTAAAGCTGCCATTCCGCCCATCACTTTCCCCTTGCACATATGATGGCTGTCTCTACCTATCAGAGTGGAGAGAGGAGGAGGAGGAAGGGAGAGAGAGAGAGAGAGAGAGAGAGAGAGAGAGAGAGAGAGAGAGAGAGAGAGAGAGAGGGGAGAAGGAGAGGCAAGAGAGGGAAGATGCACCTGATCCCCCTGACAGATAAGATGCATGGCAACCCATTTTTCAGTCAAAATCCTAAGCGGGAAGTGGCAACAAAAACAATAATATTCCTTCATAGCTGTGTGTGAGGAAGAATCGTATCAGAGCAGCATATTCATTACATGTATGATATATAACATGTATGTGACCCTTTATATCGGACTCCCGCACGCTGATGCTTATCAAAATGTAAATCAGCTCACAGACACTGTTGTCCCTTTTATAGGGCTTGTTTGTTCATCCTTTTTTCCCGTGCTTTTATAAGTTGGAATTTTATCATAGAAGAGACCACAAAAACAGTAATATAAAATGACTTTCACATGAGCTCTGATTTTTATGGTAAGGATAAAACTCCGGTAAATAGCTAAACTATATAGTACCATTTGAGCACACATGTGGACACATTGTTCCCCAGACAATCCCCCAGTCCCAGACTCTCTTTCCTCTGTCTCCTCTTGTTCTTGCGTATAAATTGGTATTCTGCTCCTTGACTTATTTAAATCAAGACAGCAAATCAAAGGGGCTGCACCTTCAAGAAAACCTACAAATGAAACAGAAGGACAAGGTGGAGTGGAGTATCAGGCGAATAAACTAGAATAGTTTAACTTTAACTCCAGTAATAATGCACAAAATATTTCTCTCAGACTAGGTGTAATGACTGACTGATCAATTAGCTGATAGAAAAAACAGAATCTGCAGCTACTGTGGTAACTGAATAATCATTGTGCTAAGCTGCTGGGTGCAACTTCACAAATGTAAGAATTTTATGTTTTCTTTGACAAATAAGAATAGAATAGAATAGAATAGAATACAAGATATCTTTATTATCATTGTACATTGAACAAGGAAATTAAAAAGTGCGATCCTTAATGGTTACTCATTCATCCGACATAAAAACATTATAAAAAAACCCAAACACAAACCACATAATAAACAGAACGAAAAAGTAAAAATTCACAAACACAATCACATTCTGCCTTTTCTAAATCAGTATATTTTCATTTAAGATTTCTAATCAAGTGCATTAAAAAATAACACAATAACCTTGGCTTGCAGAAGGTTGTAAACTGATTGATTGATTGCAAAAGAAATCATCAAATTAATTCATTATATATTACAAATCCTGTTCATTGAATCTACAGCAATAGACTTAACAACAATATGTTTATAATCTTCACATTTAAGAAGCTGGCTCTAGTGATACTTTCCTAGATTTATCAGTTAGATAAAGTTGTGTTCATCACATTACTTGGACTGTGTTAATAATATTTTGCAGCAGGAGTACTCTACTCATATCAGTATTTGCAGACACTGGCACTGTATACTATAAATCTAGTACAATTTAAACACAGTGAAAATACTTAATCCTACCAGTTAAGCATGCAGATAAACTGAAAATGTTAGAGACATATGTGGAAACCATCTTTTTGTCCGTTTTCCCAACATGGCCACAGCGATGACATCATTAAAGCTCTAATGTCCAATCAGCAGTGCCAATCATATACCACCATGTCTGTCACATGGAAGGACCATGCTGTTAACAGCAGGGGTCCTGGCTGGCTCACTGTTTATTCACCCTGATCGATCATTTCCTGTGGATAAGCCAACAGTGCTCCCCAACAAACCAACTGCTGTTATTCAGCCTAAATCAACACACCATCAACCGTCGCCATCTAACTGAATACAGCATCACAAAAACAAAACACCCAGTTTTGTATGCCAAAACCTGCTTTCAGTGTGACACATTATGGACAGGCAGAGAGGTAAAAAAAGGGATAGGACATGAAGTGTTCTTCCTAGTTTCAGCTCTTTTAATGGCTATAGTCACGCAATCAGCATGCGTCTTGTGTCCGCTGAGAACCCTGCCACGGCCTTGGTGTCAAACGCATTAAAGGCCCCTTCCTCTTTCAAACAGAACCCACATGACACATTTATAATTGCATCCTCCCTTATTAGAGGGTCTTTTCAAAGATGGCTGAATAATGCACCTGGATCAGTCCTTGCCTCCTGCACCCTGGCACATATGCAGATTCATACGAGCCTACAGGCGCACACAAACACCGACTCAGACAAGCAGACAGACACAGACGCACACACATATCTGTTTCTTTGCTGCCTGGCTGATTAATAGATTGTGGCTGCTCTGACACTCTGTGTAGAATAGGCATTTTGCCTTTGATAGGTGCTGACACCAATTCTTCACGGACTGCAGGAGACTGGGGGAACAGAAGCAGCACCGGCAAATGACTTGGATTGCAAGCAGGTCCAGATGTGGGAGAAACCCCATGGATGTCACTCTGCATTCTCACTGGGACACGTTTACATCGTTTACGCTCCCTTTCAGAGATGACAATCTGCAGATGTGTGACATATGCGATGGAAATCATATCTGACTATCACTCTAAAGCAAACACATAGATTTGTGAATTACACTAGTGTACAGCGACTGATGAAGTAAACAATGCACATCTGAAACAATCATGGTCATCAGAAGTCCAGCATGCTGCTGGGCCATGATGCTTGGTCTTTGTGTGACCTTTTCCAATAACACAAGCTGGCAGCCTTGCTGTCAGTAGGACATTGCAGAACAGACTCTATGCTTGTGTTAAAAACAATTTACTGCAGTCTTCAGGGAAACTCAACAACTGAAACGCCTTCATGCATACAAATCCAGAGTCCTCTACAATACACTGTACAGCACTTTGTAACTGGAATGTGCTCAGTGTAAGATAGATAAGAAACATCACTCAGAAGTCTTTCCTTGGGTAAAATGTATACGCAGACGATTAAAGACTCCTGTTCTGAGTAAAACACGGTTCATTTCTTTGCCTGGATGTGTGTGTGTGATACAAGATGAAAACATCTGGAAGTCTGCCACCGTCTGAAGGGAGCCTACTGGGGAAATGCTTATTGGAGGAAGGGCTGCTGGTGAGCCTGACACACAGAGCTGCACACACTCACACTCACACACACACACACACACACACACACACACACACACACACGCACACACACTTTCACTGCTTCCCCACTGAGGGAACTCTGACAGAGGCAGCCCTACCTGTCACTGTGGCAGCAATTATCCTGCAGGCTCTCTCCACGGACCGTCTCCTGCAGGTCTCCACATTACTAACCACATCACTGAGCACACACATACTGAGTATGCACACTGACGCACAGGAGGGCACACTGCACACCCACCAGTACATGTACTGTACATATTCACAGACACACACACAAACATGTGCGGCTCTGCTTTTCATCCACAATTCACTATCCACAAGCTAATGGCTTGAACAAATCGTAATGATGTGTTGGTGCAGACATCCTGCTCAAGCCGAGACAAACACACATCATTATGTGGATGTGAAAGCTCATGCAAGCATACACACATACCTCTTCTGTTTTAGATAAATGTATTATCATAGATGAGAGAGCTACGAATTCTGCAAATAAACACACTCGAAAACCTAAATAAATCAATTAATATGCTAAAGCTGTCATGAGGCAAGCATTTGAAAATGGAGCAGGGAGCATTAACATGAGACCAGGATATGAGCTCCAGTGAGTCAAGAGATAATAAGTCTTGGATATTGGAAAAAAAACAGACATGCTCAGTAGGACAGCGTGTCCATTTTGGCTGCAGGGAGGTCTTCCAGAGGAAGGAATTGATCTGTTTCACGCTGGTTCACTGGAGCTCAGATCCAGGACCAGTTCTGAGTCTCAGAGACAGGTCGACTGTGAGAAGCTGTGAAGGGTGATTTCAGAAAGGGGAAAAACACCAATGTGACCTCATTACTGAAGATTTGTTCCGACTGTCATTAGAAATCACAAACGCCATCACTCAAGTCAGAAATGTGAGGGTGAGGATGAGAGACAGGGTGGAGTAAACTAGGGGTGGGGGGCTTTTCAGGCTCTGACAATAATCAACTGGATTTTGATCTGAAAACAGGGTCAAACCATCGAAAACATGACACAGAGGATTTCTATCAGAGCGTGCTTTTGATCCAAGGACACATTTGTCATTGACACAAGAGAAGCCAATTATCAACGTAACACATTGAGTCTTTATAGAGTGGACACTACCAAAATATAATCCCCACTATTAACACAGCATATCAGATCAAGGCGTTTTTAAATAAAACAGCTCCAGAATCATGAAGTACAAACAGGAGCCTTTTGACGATTCTTACTCTGACTTTGGTTTCAACAAGACGCAGAATGCGGTCATGGAACAGATACGACAGCGTGAATCAGTAAGCGATGGCAACCATTTCGTAACACATGTTAAGAGGAAATTTAGCTTTGCGGGGAAAAACAACAACCCAAATTGGATCTTAAATCAGACCTGCAAAATGCAGACCTGCTAATGTGATCCCGACAGAGTATGAATTCATCAAAGCAGCAGCATAAACATACACATGAAAGATACAGTGATTTCGAAGCTCATGTCCCTTTTCAAACAATTTCACCCACTCAGTTCCAACTAATGCACTGTCTGAACATCTAGATTAAATTTCCAAAGCTTTATATCTCTTTTCTTTTCTTTTTTTTTTTTTTTTGAATAGCTGAAACAAGGTTTTCAAGACATTCCCAGCTAAAGGAGGTTAAAGTCAAAGTGAACACACATTTGCTGTCGGCAGCCTTTAGCTAAGTCAATCCAAACCACTAAACCTCTAACCGTATCTACAGATGTTAGTGCAGTGGAAAGCTTTCCACAGAGAGTGGATAAAGTAACCTGAAGCTGCCTGCCTCTCCTCCTCAGTAAGGCATACTGGCTGCACCTCAGATCACAGTGTTAATCTTGCTGTGTTGCTTTCCTGTGTACAGCTGGGAGTGGTGGGTGTAAAATGAAAGTGTAACACAACAGCCTCACACAGGTGTCAAAATGAGAAATATGACATTTCCCTTCTGAGATTTTATTAGTTCTGATATCATTTTGTATTCTGCCTGTCTGATGTGTCACTGGGCTCTTTTTTATTACTATTGTGCTTCAGGACAAAATGTGATAATCATTATTATATGTCTATATCTGAGCAGCTGTGACTGCAAAGAGGGAAGAAATGCATCCAGGACGGGATGCAATTGGAAAATGCAAAATGAAAATACACAGTTTGACTACTGGGTATGCCATTGTATAAGCACCCCTTCTTCTCTGAATCAATCATCTAACTGCAGAGTTTCTCAAACAATTCCTTGTAAAAGAGAGGGAGCGTTTCAGAATCACAGCATGATGATTAAATCTATACACCGCAGAAACGCTGACAACACTCGACTTACTGTGTTTTTCAGCTTTTATTTCTTTAACAACTGCAAGAATCTCTATATGTTCCACACTCTCCTCTGATTGAACTCTCAAGTAGTTAGAGAGGGGAAAGACAAGACTGTATAAGCACACCTCCCTGTCTTTTTAAGGACACCTGTTGGGCTGCATGGCTCATCTCCTCCTCATTTAGCCGTCTGTCTGGGCTCCGTGGGGCTGATTACCAGGAAGAGCTGATTCCAGTTGCACTGCTTATCAGTCTAATTAGAGCCCCTGGCAGGTGACATGAAGGAAGTTGTGTGTCTTACGGATGTTCAGGCACAGCGATTTGTACAGGCATGGCAGTGGTTCCAACTTACATGGGAGACTATGTAAAAAGTGTAAAGTAATAAAAAAAACCAACCCAAAAATGCAGGATGTAAAATGTGAGGTGACAGATGACTGCTGGTAAACAGTTTTTGTGAGGGGGATATATTTTTAGGGTTTTTCTTAAGAAAAGGAGTTGCCTTGAGGAGATTTTGCAGCATTTTGCATTTGGGTTTCTCAAAGAAAACTTCAAGTGATGACAACAAGTCAGGAGAATGAGGCGACATCTCGACAAAAATCCACTGGTTAAAGTATCAACTCTCACAAAATGGGAGAAAAATTGCTTTTTGCGGAGGGCGCTTTAATAGATACGTCAGAGAAAATGGAGGACAAAATAAAAGCATGCCTTGGGATGAAGGAATAAAGAGAAGAAAAGAAGGGTGAAGCGGCAAGAGGAAGGGAGTGAAAACATATTGAGGAGAGTTAAGGACAGAGGAAGAATTTACAAGAGTTTTCAAGGTAGTATATCAGTCACTGGTAAAAGGTCAGTAGTCTGCTGTTCGCACATGCAGGTGCTAATGTAACACCTCTCACACCTTCCTCAGCTGCCTGTGTCTGGCTGCCTGCAGGTTGGTGGGCACAGAGACTGTTGTTTGTGCTAGAATAATATGCTGTAATCCCCCGTCTCAGATGTGGCCTTAACACAGGTAATTGGACTCGGAGTGTGAGGAAGCCTGTGGCTACATACACACACATACAATACACAGCTGCAATTTACACACCGCAGCCTGATTTGAAATAATAACAGAAATTCTCATATTCTCAAGAAAGAAAAGCCACTTTTATTGTGTTTGTTTATGAAGTGCAGCATTGTGTTTGTCTATTTCATGCAGATTATTGCTGTAAATATATAAGCTGTTGCACCTAAAGCGATGGCGATGCTTTCATCCTTTCAATCTATGCAAATACAGGTATTTAAACATCCTCACTTTCCTCCAGGAGAACCAGTGAATATATTCCTTTGTGTCATCCCAAGTCAATCTGAGGTGGATATTGAAGTTAAATTGAAAATGGGTGTCCCTTAAAGAGAGGTTTGAGATAGGAGCAAGTTATCACCTCCATGGAGAGCCCTGGGAGACACAGTGCTCCTCTGTAGCAGCCCAGCCTGATGCATACAGGCCACTGACCCATGACAGTCAGCCCGTATCGATTTAAGAGGAGGCAGGAGACAGACGGAAAACCAGTCAGAGAGAGAGGGAGAGAGACAAGGGGAGGGAGAGGAAAAATGAAAAACAGTGAGGAGGCCAGGGAGCAATATCCCTCTTAAAACTTATCCATAATTCATTGTCTTTTCATTCTTTTTTTCTCCTACTTTTCTTCCTCATTCAGATGGGCGCATGGCAGGGGAATCATCATTTTTAAGGGGGATTAGCAACGACCTATTTTGAAATGCATCCCAGTACTACTAATTTCCCCCACACACTGATACATATTGTACATCTATGGCAAGAAAGACTGAAATGTGCCCTGAGACTATTATATGAGAGAAATATTGTTCCTTGTTGTTTGCCGTTTCAACGTACAATAAGCCGTATCCATCACTACAGGGTTTAACACTCATAATGTAAAAAAATAAAAATAAGCATTACATGTTCTATAGACTCAATATTGCCAAAAAGCTCAATATTGTGGCCAATCGTCTAAAAATAATGCATCTCCAAAGTGGTACTGAGTGATGAGCAACTTAAAACAACTTGTCACTTCTGCTCCTTTGCATAGTGTTTGTTAAAAGAGATTTTACTCACGAAAATGCAAATGATGAGTCTGTAAAAGTTGTCATAATGCCCACTAAAATCATTCTCACACATACAAGTTTCACTTTCTCTTATATTTCGTCTATGTTTATCTGTCACAGCTAAGAAGAAAAACAAAATTATGATGTTGAACCATGCACCTTGGCCCGTCAGAAAATAAAATATGAGCATTATTCTTAAATAAGTCATTGTCTTGGGTTCAGTCAAGGATCTCCTGGAGATGCACTATACCGCATATGTCATTCTGCAATATAGATATCCACCTGCAGAGTTCAGTCACTCCTACATCTCTGCAGGCAGTGTGTGTGTGTGTGTGTGTGTAGGTGTGCGTGCGCGTGTGTGTGTGTGTGTGTGTGTGTGTGGGGGGGGGGGCGTTCATGTTTTTTTTATTACAAGATGCACAGAACCCTGATGTAAAAACACCTGTGG
>JAPQRP010000015.1:19377912-19409290 GCA_037367295.1 Apogon hyalosoma | reverse complement strand
CTCTTCTCTTCTCTTCTCTTCTCTTCTCTTCTCTTCTCTTCTCTTCTCTTCTCTTCTCTTCTCTTCTCTTCTCTCTTTATGCAACTGTAATACATTGTATTTCCTTGGCTCCTATAAAGTTTGATAAAAGGTCCATGAATCCTAAAGGCGACAACTTCAGCAACACATTATTTAAATACAATATCTTTCAAATTAATACAATTCATAAGTCTAAAAATTAAATTAAATGGATGATGAATTACCTTCATAGTTAGCTTTTGTCAGTGAAATGCAAAAATCTTTCTACAAAGTAGTACCAACAGTAAAATTACTGCCTCCTCACATACAAAATCCTTTGATTCCTAATATTCTATGACATTTTTTTTAAAGCAAACAGATGATAATAAAAAAGCTGAGACAGTTTAATCTTTGAAGAGATGTGTGAAATCTGTTTTATTTATTTTTTTTGTTAATACTACAGTCGACTGCATTGACCACGATACAGGCTAAAAGTATCCACATAGTTTTATTAGTGTAGGAGGGAATAAAAATCTGTTTTTGAAAGGTTATGATTTAAATTTGGCTGCGCTAAGTGAAGGGTAACTTTCTCTGTGGCCGTGTCATCCTGTCCTGTGTAATTCCTGGTGGGTGTTTAGGAAGATTAGGTCATCGCCACCATCCCTCCTACTACTTTTAAGTGAAAACAGTCATGACGAACAGGAACATAAAGTCTGAAAAATGTTCAAATTTCCTTTTATTAACTTATGAGTCATAACAGAAGCTCATTTACATAGCTGTTTGTATCTGCTGCCTCATAAAGTAACACCCATCAAGTGTGCAAACCACTGCGCAAACAACAAACACAATGTACGAGTACCTGCTGTTCTCGACATGAGGGTCATCAGTGCATGGCCTCTCATTTGGAGTAGTGTTCACTGGGGGTGCAGGCATGAGAGATGGAGGGATGAGGGTGTATAGAGATGAAGGGGTGAAGGGGAGAATGAGAAGGAGCTGGTGGTGGCAGGACTTAAGAGGAAGTTGGATTTTCTGCTCAACATGGTGCTTAAACCTGCAGCATTGAACAAGTATTCAACATGTCTATGGTCAGAGCAGTGTGCTTTCAGCTCCTGCAGTTTATAGAGAAGTGACAAAACCTCTGTGAGAACAAAGAGGTACCACAGGGGGCTGCTGAAACTTGGTCCTGAAAGGATTCTTGACAGCAAAAAAAAAAAAAAAATCCAAGCCTGTGAAAAAAATATTGACTGAGGAGATATTAATAATTCTGTTATTTTACTTCAGTGCACTTTTTGTTTAGCTCCACAGAGAAAACCCTGATGCATGACTCTCCCAACAGACAGCTAATCATCATTACCACTTTGTGGCAAAATGTGCCGTTTTGTAAGTTCATAAAATATGAAGCTAGTGAGCCATTGTGTTATTAAGTTCACCACCATGTGTGAGGAAATGTGTTTGTTGCCCGCCATCCTGCATGGCTCAGCTGGAAATTAGATCATAGTCAAGTCATTGGTCAGATAAAAACCGCATCATCAACACTCTGAGCTGCAACCCAGAGAAGATCAATTAGAGAATAGGGAGTCATATAATTATGAGTCTCTGCATATTAGCCAACTGTTCTAACAAATAGCATATTAATTGGTTTTTCTTGTGCATTGTGTATGAGAGCAAATGCAAATCCAATATAATCACAAAAAGAAGAAACATCCTCAAGTATCAAGGGGAGAAATTGATTAAGAGAGAACAATATGGATAAAACACTCCATGCGGTATATTATTATACAGTATATGGAAATGGTGACACAGAAATAAACTAATTTCACTATATTTCTGTCTGTTAATGTGGTTACTGTGTTACAACAACATGCATCCACAGGCTGGAGGCACCTAGCCTGGCCAGCCATCCGGTTTTCTCAGTGTATTCAATACTAAGAAAACAGTCTGGAATTGGGCCGATTGCTCTGAAATATGCACAATCTATTCTATACCGAACCAATCACAAGTCTGGGGGGTGGGTGTTTCGCAATGCATCATATGCACCTACTTCTTTTTGTCGCGAGTCAGTCAGTTCCAAGTCTGCAAATCTCTTGACAACTGTTGTTGTGTTTACTTGATTCAAAAATAAGGATTGAATTACAGATTACACCCTGTATTCTTAAATTTCTCTGACAAAAGTGCTACATCTGTCTTATCTGTGATTGGTTTACTCTGCAGTTGTTAGTCCCACCTTCATATTTGGATTAAAGCCCCCTGATTCCAGACAATTTCTCATTGAGAAAGATGGATGGCAACAGTGGTGTGTGTAGCTATATGTGTATGACACTGCTTAAGAAACAAAATGGGTCAATGCAATGGGTTACACAAAAACAATGCTATGGGTTGTCAGTTCTCACTTCAGTACATCTAGAATAGTGCACGGTAGAGTTCCTGTTTGTCATCGTTGTGGATGTGACTTAATCTATCATAGAAGACCAGAAAATATCTTCACATGCTAGTGTTTTTGTTGGGATATTCTTAGGTGTTCAGGATGCTGTATCACTTGTCTTTTACTATGTCACATTACACAACATAGATGAATACAAATTCTCTGTGGGATTAGGTTCATAGCAGGATGATATTCTGTCAGACCAGAGGGACAAGGACCTCATCTTAAAAATGAAGCCAATGTAGTAGTATGTTAAAATGGCAATACTGTCGCTGGCCACTGGGGGCTGCTAAAATTGGTTCTAAAAAGCCATGGCATAAAGCCCATACACTCACACTGAACTTGTCTGTAAAAATACTAAATCAGTAATTTTTTTTTATCCAGGACTCATTCCTGTCTCATCTGTTTTATTTAAAATCTCTTAACAAGTGATCTGGTGGTCCACCTTTCATTTTTTCCCCTCTATTATTAAGATATCTGGCTAAATAGAAGCTTTCATGTCTACCATGTCGGGCTTTGATTGACAGATCTGTTTTACAGGTTGTTCATCTGTTGAGTCAGACTCTCTGGGTTCGTTTATTAAATAAAACACATTTCTTCCTGACAGACAACTACACTGTAGCAGTGGGTAATACATTCCACTAACATGACATTAAAATGATTTTGTTACACAATGCTCGATGAAATTTAGGACTTTACCCAGTCAGTAAGTTAGTATTTAGAATTAGCTCCAATACCGCGGTCTCCCACAGTTCCACCCATTTTATCTAAATATGGTCACCTGTGGCTCCAAAAAAAAAAACAACAATGACCAAACTGCAAAGTATTGGCTTCAAAACAGCATTTCAGAAACCAGTGATATCATGGATCCTCCATTTACTAAATATACACAGTCTATGGACTGAGCTCTGAACAGATAAATAGTCAAAGTATTTGTTCACAAGTTCACATAAAATAACCAGACTAGGAACATCTATTTTTGGAAATACCTGCAAATCAAGATAGAAAATTCATACAATAATCAACAATAATAATAATAATAATAATAATAATCAAATGATGCTCCTACGATGTTGCACAGTTTAATCAGACATTAGGTAACAGACTGAAATTGCATACCAATGACAACTGCAGGGGTTTTAATACTGATAAAATCTCAGACTAGTGAAAAATAAATGTTGACTATATATCAATACATCAATACATCAACTGAACCATCTATATCATTGTTTGGTTGCAGCTGAGATAGTTATAGTACTCAATAAAATAAAAAATAACTATAATAATGTGTTCAGTCCTAGAATTAAATATGTGTCTTGGGCTGTAGTTGGTTTTAGTATGATGGTAAAACATAAAATCAAACCTGCCATTATTCTAGTCTAAGTAAACACAAATATTTACAATTGTAAAGTAATACTTATTGTTTTAGGCTTTACGTGAGCATAGACCCTGTCAGTACAACTATATCTAAGGTTTAAAAGTTGTATTTTTATCAAAATGCCTTCAACAAACATATCAAATTAAATAAAATGTTGATTCAATTTGAAGTCAAAACCAGTGTCAACAAGTGAGCAAGTACAATAATACCTTGGCATCATGCTTTGACACATTTCACATTTAAAAATATGCCTATATTTCTTTCTTGATCCATGTCTTTCTCATTTCACAGGTCTCTTCCCAATGAAATAATGCATATTCAATTTCTGTTTACAAACTCAGGGCCTCTGCGGGTGTCTGAGAAAGGTTGCGCCGTTGTTCCAATTTGCGTTGTGTTTCACCCCCTACTCATTAATCTCCTTCCATTCGCTGATAGCTTCGTTTCGTCCACTAGAAATCGCTTTCAATTATTCATGCCTATTTTCCACAAATACCTTGGAGATGGAATTAGCAAACAAACAATGCCAGGCGACACTAATCCTCGTCTACAGCAAAGATCCGTTAATGCACTAGAGATCTGGCCGGCTGTTGACAGGCACCTGTTACTGTCTTCAGCTGCTTTGCAACAGCAGTGTTGACACAGTAAATATGTTTACAGGAGCAGTGTAGCCCTGACCCTACACTAAGGTACATGGATAATACTGAAAGAAGAAGAGAGGAATAACTAAGAGCAGGAGAGCATGGAGAACGCGCAAGAGTAGGAAAAAGCACAATTGATGAGAATAAACAGGATAAAGAGGAGTGTAAGACATAGCCCAGTTCATTGGATGAAACATTCTGAGCTCCACAGCACAATGGAAACGTTTCCACATCTCTCTGAGAAGGGCACAAAGTGTCAGAAATGAAAGCTCATTCTCTGAACCAGGGATGGGGATAAAAACGAGATGTTTTAGGCTGATTTGACAGAAGCCAATATGCCCTGATTGAGCATTTGTAATAACAGTCTTTGGCAATTCGAGATATTTTTCTGCTCCTTTAGGCAACAGAAGAGACAGAAGCTGTAAAAAAAAAATCTGAAAACCCAATGAGGATAAGGCATTGTGACCTTGGAATTAAAAAGACATCTGACACCCTGGTACAGACGAAAGTTTCCAACAAAACAAAGAAAAAATATCTAGCAGTTTACTGTGACTCATACAACTCTGGTTATCTAGCAGCCTGCAGCAAGCAAACACTTGCACTGCACACACATTGCACACACAAACTAATGCATGAGTGGAGTAAATAAATTGCAGTTTACCTATTGCAGCAGACAGCAAAGGTTTCTGAGATCAACAATGCATAAACTTTACAGAAGACAAAAAAGTGAGATGTGTCACATTGAATCAGCATCGCCATACGGTGATATTTATGTGTGTGTATACACATACGTGTGTGTGCCCTCTAGCAGACGGGAAGATGATGCAAGGGAGGCTGTCAGGGTACTACCGAGACTGAAAGAAGATAGTGAGACTGGCGGTTTAGACGACTGAGAGCTGGGCTTGTAGCTGGTTGACACACACACGCACACACAGAGCCAGGGGCAATGGAGGAGAAGAGACTGAGGAAGACTTTGATCACCGAACTGAGCACATTCAAGCACTCAACCAGAGAGGGCAGTCAGTGATGAGGAGGAGAGTGCCCAGGGAGAGAGAGGAGAGGGGGAGGAAGGGGGGAAAGGGTGGGAGAAAGGGGAGAGGGTGAGGGGGGCTGGAATCAGGTTGTTTTCTGACCTCTACGCTCATTGATACAGATGTTAAGGCATGAACACACAGACAATCATGTATCCGACAGACTCCACAGACAGGGAAAAAAAACAAAAAAAAAAACACTACCTGTTTCTTCTCCTGTTTCAAACCCATGCTGACAAAACTAATTTCATTTCAGCCGTTTGAACACTGTCTGGACATGATCATATTGAAACCGGTGGTAGCGTTCAGATAATGTAATTCACACTTATTTCTTTAGCCTCTGGTGGCTTGCAGACTTGTCAATAGTGAATTGTAAATATTACAATATTCAGACAAAGCCACACTCACCAGTGTCACATATGAATCCTGTGGCATATATTACCTTTACAAACAGAGTATGTCCAAAAACAGGCAGCTATAGCACTACAGAGCCGTCCTCTACGCATGAGATGCAGGTGGATAAACCATTGTGCTGTTTGCAAAGAGAGCAGGTAATTATCGTTGGCATTTTGACAAGTGTTTGCTAGAGTGAAGGTCAACTCTGTCTGCGTGGGAGATCTATGCTAATCTGCTCAGCTGGAAAAGACTACCACTCACCACTCAAATGGTAGCTACCACCATTATGCAGCCGCAGCTATCGTGTTTTCACTTTAGAACTGTCTGCAAGTGTGTGTGTATGTGTGTGTGTGTGTGTGTGTGTGTGTGTGTGTGTGTGTGTGTGTGTGGGTATGCCTTCAAGCAGATCAGAAAGAGAACCAGGCGTTCCAACAGAGAGGAGAGAACAGAAAGACAGACAGAATCAGGCAGACAGACAGACAAATAGAGTAAAACAGAATAATTCCCAGTTATATTTAGGCTCAGTCATGCTTTAAGAACAAAACACTAGACATAGTGTAGGTGAAGTACGTTTTACAACTGGCCCAAAAAGTATAACAGTCTGTTCTCTTGGTTTCTTGAGGCAACTTTCTCTTTGTCTTCACCTCACATACCGGGAATTTTCTCACAACGTTTTCCTTTCCAACTCTCTTCCGATCTCTTTTCTGCTGTCACTTACATGTGAGTGAGAGTGTGTAAGAGTCAGATCGACAGAAGCAGAGGCAGAAACATGGGGGCAGACATTGTCTGCGTCCATGTCTCTGTGTGTCTCCCTGGGGTGACAGCCGTGTGTCAGGGTCTCTGCTCTCTGCTCCAGATGGCCCAGCCAGTTGCTCCCAGGGTCCCCAGGCTCCCAGCGCTCATTGACCAAGGCCGGGGTTCTCACGGCCTGGGGGCCTGTGGACTCATTGCTGTGGTCTGGCCTCTGGGGCCTTTGGGGCCTCTGAGGGGCTCTGGGGTCGCCCAGCCATGACAGCCAAGACAATAGGAGTGTCCTCATCCAGCTCCCACCCACCACCTACCAGCCACTCGCAACACACACATATCTGCTCACACACTCTGGTGTTTGGCCCGGACGCCCTTGAGTTGGTAAACACTGACCAAGTCACAAGACATCAATTTTCATATCAGGTGCAACATTTGATAGGAAGTTAAACAACACAGGGTTGACATAATAAAACAGATGTTCTGTAAATCTGCAGGATAATAACAATAACAATGGTATATCTATATCTGAAATTTCCAAATGTATGTATTATTTATATATTCCCAAAATTGTATTTTCTGCTGTTGAGCATCATCACTCAATCAAAGCAGTAACAGATAATGTCAGCTGCATTACAGACAACTGCAGGCGATCACAAAAAATGGCAAACATATACACTGTATGTCTGAACTTAAGTCACTCAAAACATTTAACTCAGGTCAAAAAAACAGCTAACTGTTTACATGTTTAGTAACTTATATTCAGACTGAAGAAGTCTCTTGGATGAGAGATGAAATGTTTTCAAAAGAGCTAAACCAGTCCAGTTGAACATAAAAGAACTACCAAGAAGAACAATTACCTGGGCAAATGAGAACCTACACAGACATTTAGTAACTTATGTTTACACATTATTTCATTCGAGTAAAATCATCACAAATAACGTTAAATGTTCACTTAACAAAGGGGATATGATAACAGTGAAATGGGGCAAAATAAATTACAAATTCACCACACCATGGTTGGAAAGATTTGATATAAGTTAAAAACTCAGGAAAATATGAAAGAATCCTCATCATTTTTAGATATTTTAATTTAGAAACACAAAAGACTAAGATGAAGTATTTCCGTACCTTATTTCTACTCGATATTGGTAAACAGTGGGTAATTCTAACCACACATTTTTGTTTTATTGATTCATTTCAATATATTATTGTAAACATTAAATTTAAACTTTAAAGCTTTTTTTTTTTTAATTTGACCTGCAGTATCTCCACAGCCCACCAGGGGTCTGTATTATAACTATTGATCTACATGATCAGTAACAACTAATCTAAAAATATATATATATATAAATAACAGGCCATCATTGTAGACATTTCACAAAGAAAACACTCCCTCTTTACACAAACTGTGATGTTCACAAACATGGTAAGCAAGAATGGGAAGCGGATCAAATCCATCATCATCTACAAAATGCTGCTTTACAGTCAGCAAAAGCAATTCTGGCAGATCCAATTTCCACAACTGAAGGTGATTTACATGTTTAGAAATCGCATTGAGATCGAGAGGAAGCGAGAAGGCAAAAAAGTAGAGTTCTGAACAAGACATTTCAACACTGGTTTTAACAGCTTGGCTGCCACTTCATCAAATATTGAATAAATCATTTTCTTGGCACAGTATGAACACAGCTGCAAAAAAAAAAAAAAAAAAGAAAAAAAAAAAGAAAAAAAAAATCTTACACAAATGTAGACACGCACACATCCGCACACGCGCACACAAACACGAACACACAGAATGCCTTGTAGTTTTGATAAAGCAGCAGCTTTCTCTTTTGTTTTGCAGCCGAGCAGGGATTAGGCAGTGCAGGTCTTTGTCCTGCGGTTTTCCAGTTGAGCAGAACACAAGAGCCTCTACCTCCACTAATACAGTCAGACCTCCCAGCAGGCCTTTCACCACACAGCCGCTAAGAACCTGCTGCCCAAAAGATGCTTTTCAATGAGTTATCAAATCTCCTCTATACTGTCCATGCCTTTCAACCGAGTCTCTTTGTCTGTTCTTTTCAATGGAGCATTGAACACATCAAATAGAACTGATGGGCAGATAGATGGACAGCAGAATGTAGCAGAGCCATATTAACTTCTTTCACAGAGTACAGTTAAGGTAATGCCAGCAAAGATTTACACTAGTAAAAATAAACTAAATTTCTGAATGAACATGTACTGAAGTAAAACACTACAGCAGGTTCACAAACTTACACAAAGCACTGAAACCACAAGCCAACTCATCTGTGACTTGGCTACAATTTTCACAAAAATGCTCAACATTTACTACTTTCACCACCATAGATTTGAGGGTTTTCTGTTTTTCAGTGGTTGCATCACTGCTAATCAAATCTTTGTTTTGAACACATAGTAAATTAATCCATTAACCAATCAGCAGGGACTTGACTGGCTACGATTTGTACCAAAATACTCACAAGTTTCTGGCTTTACCATGAAAAATGTGAAGATTTTCTGTTCTTCTTTATCTCTGCTATATCACTGCATTTTGAGCAAATAATTAGTCAACTGATCAATTAACCAACCAGCAGGAAATTAAAAGGTTGCATATTTCACATAAACACTCAACATTTATTGCCTCCAGCATTAAAAATGTGAGGCTTTTCTGTTTTTTCCTCCTGATTACATCACTGTGAATCAAATATCTTTGCATTTTGAATAGTTAATCAGTCGATTAATCAGTTAACCAACAAGCAAGTGATTAATTGGTTACATTTTTCAGAAAAATCTTAATATTTGCTGCCCCCAGCTACAGTCTTCATAAAAATATCGAAGATTTGCTGCTTGTAGGCTGTAAATGTGAACAGTTGTTGTTTTTCTCTGGTTAAATCCCTGTCGATCAGATATTGTTGAACAAACAATGAGTCAATTAATTGATTAACCAACTGGTGAGAAAATTAACGGGCCACTGTTTTCCACAAAAACCTCAACATTTGCTGCCTCTTTTGCTGTGTTAAATAATGACAGGATTTTATATCTTATTTCTAGTTGCATCAACATGTTTGTGTTCTGAACCAGAGATTGGTCACTTTATTAACTGGCAACAAGTTTCACAAAAAAGCTCAATATTTACTGCCTTTGCCTTAAAAGACATGAGCATTTTCTGTTTTTCTTATTTTCGCTGGTTACGTCATTAGACAAACAGAACACACAGAACACAGGTGTAATTTGATAAAACAGGAACTGTAAAGTTGCTTCTCTGAGTTTAGGTGGTATTTTACTTTTTTCTGAAATACTGTGAACTGAATCATTAATCAGCTACATAACTGACTTGTTTAAAATGGATTTCCATGACTAAGAAATAATTTGTTCCTGTTGTTGTTGCAAGTTAGGCATTCCAATGCTTATGACAAATGACTGATTATAAATATTTTGAAGCTAATTATTGAACTTATGAAGATTATTGCCTGTGTTGTATTATGAATTTACAGCATTCGTCTCTCTGTTTTTCTAGTTTCACCACAGCTGTAAAGCAGACTGTGCAGCTTCTTAGCAGCAGGTTGAGTGCAGGATTCAGCAGGGGTTTTGATGAGTTCATTAGGAGGCCACGTCATTTATGCACAGTCACACATAAGGCAAAGGTCACCCAGGATTACCCAGGTGGCCACTGCATGTGGGTGTCAGTTTGATTTTCAGATTCTGTTTAAACCACCGTTGAGGTCCACAATCTTGTAACCACTTTGAAAGCACCATGCCACTGCCATATTGTATTGAATTCAATGTCATGCAGATATTTGGAGCTGAAGCTGGAGTTGGAAAATGATCTGAAACACCAAAGGGATAAGCTACACTCTTGACGACATTCACTTCACATTGTTTTTTAATACCAAGAAGAAATAGGGAAGTCCACTCCACTTCACACTGTGGCACAAATAGAAAGGGGCATAGGAGATAAAGCTCTCGGATGATTTGATCTAAGGTCGGTGAGGGCACACGTAGCTCCAAAGAGAGAGGATTTAACCACACTACTATCTCCAAGAATGATTCTTTTACATTTTTAATATTCTTCAAAGCTGTAACCTACAGTCAGTGGAATGAATGACACCGGTGCATCCGAAACTTAAGTGGGCTGATAAGCTCCTCCTGTCCATTCTGCAAATCACTATTCAGGTGGGCTGTATTCATAATTCATCAACACGGGTCAGGCTGATGATCATGTTGACTTAACATTTGGTCTGACATTTCAGCCCACCTCACGCCTGTCATTAGTTCTCGCCACACGCCACCTCATCAAAGTCAGTCACACAAGAGAGGAGGTTAAAAAAACAGAAGAAAAGTGAAGAAGGAGACTGAAGAAGAAAAAAAGGACCAATGGCCTTGAATCTCACCGGCATGTTCGATCAAGAATCACTAACACGTTGAATTTGTGAGGTTGTCAGGTTCTGCCACTATGTTAGAGTCCTGTGGTCTTGATGCAGGAGATCAATGTCCCAATAGAAGTGGGTGGTACTTTCACTGGAGAACTCAACTAATTAGATAAAAATCCATGTATGACTTCCTATCAGTGCTCAATAGTAACTATATTGATATCTGTAACTATTTCCATATTATGAACCATCCAAATATGGACCATTATAAGTAAAGGCAAATTTCAAAAATTCATCAAAAATTTAAAATCAAAATTTTTCAAAACTGTGAACAAACTTTGTAGACATTGTCCCAAGGAAGCTACATATAAAATTAGGAATGAATCTGAGTAGTTTCATTGGAGAAGCTGTATGAAGAAATTACTAACGAAGATGATGACAAAGACAACGACAAAGATGAAAACGATGGTAACAACGAAGATGACGCTGGATACAGCGCCTTTACAATAGCTCACGGAATATCGGCTGGTGAGGTAATAAAAAAGAAAAAAATGTAGAGATACAGGATCACTATTACATGCATCAGATCTACAGTGTCTGCTAAATTTGCTCATTTAATCATTTTGTTAAACAAACACTGCTAAAAGTGAAGGGATACACACTTTAATCCAACACACACACTATAACTCACACACTTGCACAAGTGCACCCACAAAACCACTACACCACTACAAAACTAACCCCCGCCGCATCCTGTCTTAGGGTAAATCTGTATCATCAGCCATCATCCAGCACATCCCTAATAGGAAACGAGTTGGTGCCAAAAAATGACGCTGCGCAGAAAACTGGAGCAGCAACACATTTCAGCCAATAACAACACCACCATGTTGATTCCAGTGGGGTGATATTGGATGATATTGACTGTTGGGAGTATTGCTGTGCTTCTCAAAGTCATTTCCGTCCAAAGCAAGGACATCGACACACATTCAACACATACTGCACACACACACTCACACAGATACACAAAGACACACACTCACACTAACATCAACAGCACTGATCGTGGCGCAGACAATGAACAGGGGAGTGGAAGCAGCGCATACTGACAACCTCCTTTCTGTGGGTGACAGCTCTCCATCAGTCTACATCAAACAAGTGCATACATGCAGACACACAAATACACACACACACACACACACACACACACACGCACACACACACACGCACAGAAGAGGATACACTCAAACTGATTGGTTGGTTCAAACCTGTTTGAACCTGTCAGCCTGTTGGACATAACAGAAGACAAAATAAACTGTCCTGTACACTGTACATACTTGTATGTTTATGTATGTGTGTGTGCGTGTGTGTGTGTGTGTGTGTGTGTGTGCTTGTGTGTGTGTGTGTGTGTGTGTGTGTGTGTAGACAAGCGACAAGTGCACGCTGAACTCATCATCTCAGTAATTGATGGTCATCTGTCATTGCACAGTGTTGATAATCTTCTTTGGGACAGGGGTTTGTCTGAACAAGATGAACAGCAGCCTATCTACAGTATCTGGAGAGACTAATCTGTGTTCTCATTTACTGAAGCACAGACGGTGACCGAGTGGTCTGGCTAGTAAAAATGAGACAAATTGCAATGAAGATTGTCAAAAGCATCAGTGTATGTGTGTGTGTGTGTGTGTGTGTGTGTATGTGCGCGCACGCATATGACATGAGAAAAAGATTAACTGCTCTTACCTGCAACTTGAACCAAATCTGCAGTCGTCACATTCTTAGGGTTAGGACCGACTCTGAACGTCAGCGCAGGACCCAGGACACTGCAAAAACCAACAAGATGAGCAAAATGACCTGTTGTAGCCTTAATTTTATATTATATGTAGATGCTGACAGAGATCTAGGGCTTGGTATTGGACTCGTATCACCAAAGGAAGTGCCTAGATATGAACAAGAATTGAAAAATAAGATACCAGGCATTGGTTCTATTTGATAGATTTCAATACTTAAGGTGTAAATTTCATTGGTGTTAATGCTTGCATTATGGATGTTATGCTGACATCTTCAATATATGGTAAACTGGTTGATGTTTTTTTTTAAGTGTATAAAATGCAAATGAACAAATTATAAGATATGCTGTAATTTTCTTTTTGAGAAAACAGAAGACAGGTAAGTTGAGGAGCCAGTATTGAAGCTGAACTATTTGTATTGGTAACAGTTTCAAACATTTTTGACAAATACTTAGCTCTACAGAGACAACACATAAAAAGTAGAAATGATGGATTATTATTGTATTTTTTCATAAATTCTGTGTTCCTTTTAGGTTTGATTCTACCCAAAGAGCTCAATGCGGTCATGAGCTGAGCATCCTGGCTTCATTTCAAAGACAGGAACCTGTCTGGACTATCTGTGCCTATTTTCTTTGTCTAGTCAGAAGTCAGCTACAGACTTTTCAATAAATGTTTAATGTCACTGAGGTTGAAATAAACTATAATAACTCACCACAAGACTGTAAGAAGTCCTAGTAGTGATCAGAAAATAAAGTAGTATCTTGAAGCAATGTGCATTCACATGTCTACTGAAACCTCTTAACCCATAAAGACCCAGTGCTACTTTTGTGGCAGTTCTCAAATAAATTTTTCTCTCTATTTAACCTTTCTTATCACCACTTTCTTATCCTCTAAATTTTGCATGTTTTAGTGAAAATCATGTATTTTCCTTTATAGAATTTACAGATCATGTAGATGTTCATTAAAGCTCAGAGTAAATTCAAAGGTTATATCAAAACAGAGAAAACTGAAGAAAAAGTGACTTTTTCAGCAAAGATATCATTAACTGAACATAAAACTAGTGTTTCCAAACACTGTCATTTATCAAAATCCATGGGTTTTACTGGTGAATCAATGTTGTAGAATATGACGGAGTTTCCACATTCACTACGGAGCCTCTGAACATCTAAATGGGTCATATCTGATGACCGTGAAAAGATGACAAACTGCATTTTACACCAATTATTTACATATATTAAGATTAGTGGATCAACAGTTATTAAACATTTTAGGTCAGTAGATGGTTTTGGTCAGGGGTGGTTGTTTTGGTCTTATGGGTTAAAATCCCACATGAAAAGAAATTTTACATGAAGCTCAGCGGAGGCTGAGAAAAGAAGAAATGCACCAGTGACTACATAGATCTGAGGAGGGCTGCCTTTCAAAACATTTTCAACAAGACAACAATAAACATATCATTTAGCCACATATGATGAAGACCCCATCTGGGCCAATCAGTAACAAATATGGCACCTTGCTTTGAGCTGTAATTGTAGTTCCCCAACGAGCCAATCAGTGTTACTCTAAATGTTGGCATGCAGCAGTAAGTTTCAAAATCAAAATTAAATTAGTGATATATGAAGTACTGATGGTGAACACATGGCATAAATGAACAAACCATCAATGCAAGAGTCTGATGTACAACTCCAGTTCTGAGAGGAATCAAACAAAAATCATTAAAAATCTGCAATTTATCGTGCACTCTTTGTCTGATAATTGATTCCAAGTCTTTTATTTACTTAAAATGAATCAATAAAATCTCAAGTGTGGTAATCTTACCCTGTTTTCAATACAATCCACTTGTTTTAGCAAAATGCTAAAAAAGAAAAAAAAAAAGCTTGCTTAATTCCAGTGCAGCATTCAGTCGTCTCTCAAAAATACTATCATTTAGTGTAGCACAATTTTCTTTAGAAAAAAAAAAACTTGTATTGGAAATCATTTTACTGCGAGACAACTGGAGGGATCAATAAGACACAAACATTCCTGATAAAAAGAATTTTTCCCTTACAGACCCACACTTTTCATTCCATTTTTCTTTTACAAAATATGCCTTTGACTGCAGTTTTTTCTTAACATTTTGTAAACTGTGCCTCTTTTTTCTTCAGTCAGTTCAGAATATGTATTAATACTAAAAACTGTACTGAACTAACAGGATTGTTCCAAATAATGTTACTGTTTTGAAAGTATTCGCTACATTACAACCATAATGTGACTGATCAGAGCAATCCCAAATCAATTAGCTGTAACCTACCAATCTGTTTTATTTTCATAGTGAACACCAAGCCCTAAATCACTGAGTTGTTACAGTACAGTGTGTTGTCATGTCCTAACTGTTATGTCAGTGTATATATATAGTACATTAAAAGTGTACGTTCTGATAGACTGTGTGACAGAGAGAGATTCATAAGACTAGCAGAGTGCTGTGACCTAGACCCACTCGCCATCCGTCAGCCCACAGAGGCCGGGCCACTCACTGTAGGCTAGGAGTAATATATATGAGCCGATACTGGCAGACAGACGAACCCAACCGTGCACTGATGCATTTGTGAACATGATCACTCGTATGCTCACACATACACACACACTCAGCGCCAAAAGAAATATGTCCTTCTCAAAAGCTTTCACCTGGGCTCTGTTTGCTCTCGTAAATGTCAATATTTCCACAATCTTTACCCCTGCCTCCACTCTCCCTGACCAGAGGTATTCTGCCAGAGATCTTGATGCATCTCAAATTGAACTGACGTTATTTTTTTATTTTTTTTCCCCGCCACACACAACCCTTATTTAAATACACAGTGAGAAACACTACACCACAGTTTCTGAGATGAAGTTAAAGTAGATAAGTTATCTGCAGGACCTCACACTGTCTCCTGTGAGCTTAGACTTCGTATTAGCTCCGCCGGTGAGGCATGATGAGTGTGTGTACGTGAAGACCGGTTGGCGGGATATTGGCAGGGGGTGTATGTGTCTGCACAGGCTGTGTGAGTGTGAGGATGGACTTCTGAGTGTGTGTCCCACTCCCCCTAGTGTCTCTGTTGAGTAAAACACTTACGTCATCTGGAAAAGGCACATATTATCCCCAGCCTATCATGGCTCGAAACTACAATTTCAAATCTCTTTAGAAAATTTGGAATATTTTGTGATGATTACTGTCGAAGCGAGCTCAAATGTAATTGTGTTCGGTGTCTGGAAATTTAACAACACTTCAACCTTCGTCCTCCTCTTCTCGTACTCTGTCTGAACGTCTTCAGTGCCAGCGTGTTGTCATATTTGAGTGTCTCTTCTCCAGTCGATCCTATCAGGACTCATCAGAGTGAGCGAGAGTGGCCCAGAACAGGGCGGTGTGCTCTGACCCAGCTCTCGTACTCGAGCCGACTCATATTCAGACACAGGCTTTCAAACACTCACCTGCCGCGGCTGCACAGCAAGAGGCACAATGAGCTTGCGTCACTTTCTCAGCTTCAACTATTTCTACATGAATACGCTTTCATTACTTGGCAGAAGGAAAAAGGACAGAGATAAACAACCCATTTTTTGTCCTCTGTACAGAGTAATACTATCAATATGCAATGTAATACTGTGTGGGCTCTCAGAAAACTTCATTTGGTATCTGCCTGTAGCTTTTACACTGCTTTACAGCTTCAATACACTGTGATCAAGGTACATGAATGATTACACAGTGATCTAATGTCTCTGGCTATTCCTCAGCATCAGATAATAGCAATCATTATGTGCATCAGGACTATATTCAGAATGATATGAAATGACAGGTGTAATAACAACATTAACTCAATCTGTGCTGGCATGATGACACATCCTTCTACTTTTGCTCATTTATACTGCATCAAGAGCCTAAATTAGAAAGCGGAGATAAGAATGACCTCTTGTTTCAATTTATTTAGAGGTCACTGTGTGTATTTTTAATGTCGAACACTAGATAGTGCACACTGTCTGACAGTTTTCCCTCTCAGTACTTATTATCCGAGCTAGGACAGACTGTGTCTACAGTGTACTGCAGCTGAAGACTGCAGTGCATCAGCTTTGGTGTTCATATGCTGCGGGTGTTACTGAACCACCCAGATTTCACTTCTCCTACAGTTATGTCTTGAAAGGCTTGTCAGATCTTAGGCGAACACATCTCCTCTGCCTCCTACATGGTCTGACACCGAATGTACAGCAGAACCATGGTACAAGCAGAAACCAGGCTGGGTTCAAGGACAGTTCGTCCGCTCATTAATATATTAACCACCTCCTGCTGGACTACTTTCGCTATTTGCAGCTCTTTATCCACTGCAGATCTCTGCTGCTTTCTGTTCTCTATTTTTTTTCCTTTTGCCTCTACCTGAGAGCTGTTTGATGGCTTGACTGCTCACTTTTTGACAAGGTGTACAGTGACAATAGCAGCAAGGCAGTGTTTTGAATACAATGGAGACATCAGTATGTGTCTGGAGGTAATTAGGCCTGATTTCTCTCCCTGCAAGAAGTCAAACACTCCTAAAGGTCAGGAAAACAACAAACGCCTACAGTCTCTGAAAACCATTTTCACACAAACAGTCCTTGCAGTGTCTGGACAACCTTGGCTCAAAGGCAGTAAACCGTTACAAATGCTTTAAACATGGCCAATTATCCTCTATGCTATGTATGGCTTGTAAACTGTGAGGCAAATGATTAGTCGTGATAATGTGGGTGGGTACAGGGTGTTGGTGTTTGTACATACGAGAGCTGGGTGAGGTCTGCAGCGTGGATTTTTAGCCTCTGCGCCAGTCGCTCCATCAGATCCAAGCCCTGGTCAGTGGTGAGGGAGCTGGGGGAGACAAACAGACAACTGGGCGTCACGTATGAGGTCCAAACCCATACCAGATACTGAATACATGCAGCCATTCAACTGTTAAAATGCTTTTTTTAGGGAGATACTGCCACAATTCATACCCGCAAATGGGTCATTGCACACAAGCAAAAGCTACGGTTGTCTGAATGGATGTACTGCACACATGTACACACCCGTGGACAGACATACAGGAGTGTGCAAACACAAACAAACACACAAAGCGTCGTGCCAAGGGAAAAGGGATCAGCTGCCTCTTCAGGCTTGGTAAATCACCTGCTTTTTTCCAGCAATGAGACAAACAATAAGGTGCAAATGGAACCTGCATGAGGTGTAATGGCTGTATCATATGGACGCGCCTTACTCTCCCTTTCCTTCTCTCATCTTTCTTTTTCTTTGCCTACATTCACTTTCTCTCACGCGCACCTCCACTTCAAGTAAAACATGATAACACAAAGTACACAAACACAACGGGCACGCACGCGCTCTCACGGTGAGATGAGAATAATAAGGTGCAAATGGAATGGAGGTGAAGTGTAATGGTGGTCTGATAAAGCCATGCCTCATCTCAGCTCAGTCCGCCACTGCTCTCTCTCGCTCAGAGAGTAAATCGCCAAGGAAATAGACCAAACAAAGGCAATCTGCAGGCCAACGTGTTGGATGGAGGAAATGAGAAGGGCATACACATACAAACACACACAAACTACTTTATTGCTGACAGCTTAACCTGGAATCACTGTGACTGCCAAGTGACTGCAAGGTGACATGCACCAAAAGGTCATGGATCATAATGAGACTTTACACAATGCAGCGAGACTTGAATTTTGTTACCACTCTACAGAAGAGTAATGGGAAATGAGCTGGGAATCAATTCCATGTAGCCCTAAGAATCTCTTCTTCTGATAGAGGCTTTCAGATGCTCAGTTTCCCCTTGAGTTAAAGAAGAGACTTTTACAATTCTTAGATATATTTAGGTTAAAAAAATATGCTTGGATGTTGTTTCGTTGGCCTGCATTTGACACCACATTACAGCAGCTTTTCTGAGACGGCGACGGAACACAGAACCGTGCATGAGCGGCTGATTCACTCCACCTTTGAGAGAGTGGTGGGTGGTTCTTTCTTCTCCACTTTTTGAGGGGTTTTTGAAAGTTAAAGATTCACAGAAGCAATTCCAGACACGTTTGCATCCCTCTGCGGTAATTCTAGCAACTGGAGAGCTCCAGGAGTGACTTGGTTGTTGATGCTAGCACTTTTCCCCTTGGGTTTCTTTCTCTGTCTCTTTCTGTTCCATCCATACCTTCCACACACACACATACACACACCCTGCACAAACCCCTCACACACCTTCCTCCTATTCCCCAAACCCCCCACTACCACCAGCACCACCACAATGTCAGGAGCTGTCAGATAAGCAGGTTTGCGTAGCCTCACTGCAGGGTGCGAAGGAGCCGGGGATAACAACCGTGCAATCATGAGGACCGCAGCAAATACAGATACATCTATAGGCCAACTATAGGTGTCCACTAGGTGGGCTGAGAGCAGACAAAGAGGAACGGGCGGAGGAGGTGAAGTTATTTCACTTAGAAGGTGACCTGTTACTTTCCCCTGGCAGATAGTGCCCTATATTGTGTTTACGTCTTAATCTGTGTTTCTATGTGAGTGGCAATAAGGTGACAAAATCAGACCTTTATGAGTCTACGTGTGTTGAACAGGTGAAGGACAACCCACTGACACTGGACTTGATAACGCCATAAAGGGATTTGAGAGAGGGCCAGGGGCGAAGACACAGTCGATAGGAACTTATCTTTGCTGAGCCCGAGCTGAGTGAGAGGTGAAAGAGAAGGAGAGAGACAGAGAGAGATGGACGGGGGGGGGGGGGACACTTGGCTACCCTCCCTGACAAAGTATCATCATTAAAGCTGTAATACAACACAGTAATACCCACACACTGAGGCATTTATTATCCCCGCTATTGAAATCAGGTACAGCACACACCGAGGATTTCAAACTACCATAGCCTTTTCCATAAAGACATGAATATGTGGGTGGTTTTGACAGAAATCACGTCTCTTAAAAGGCAGTTTAAGTAACTGAACAAAGCCAACATATGCTTGGTATTAAGGTATGTAAAATGAGTCTGCAGTGAAAAGGGTCCAACAATGAGGCTGACAAGTGGTGAGTGGAGCAATAAACTATAATATGAAGCTATGAGCTATATCATAAAGTCAGTTCATAATGACCACTTTACAACTGGAGAGAGGCTTATGCAAGCTTGCTTATGTTACTTTTTCATATTGTAATGAAAAAGAGGAGAAGCATGTTTGCACTGATGTCAAAAGCATAAAACAGAGCTGAAGTGCCATTAATATAAGTGACATTCATGCAGATATAAAAGTCTACATCTACTGATACTGTAAGACCTGTCACAGTCCTATGAATCATTTTTTTATTTCAATGTACTGTAATAGAACTGCGCAATCTATAAAATTGCAATATGTGCAATTATATAACTTCAAAAGACTGCAGTTTAATTAAATAAAAACTGTGTGAGCATTATAGAGCGGTACGGCGGTACAGCGGTTAGCACTGTCCCCTCATAGCAAGAAGGTCCTGGGTATGATGGGTACTCCACCTTCCTCCCACCGTTCAAAGACATGCACCTTAATAGGTTAACTGGTTGATTTAAATCACCTGTAGGTGTGAATGTGAGACTGAATGGTTGTTTGTCCCTGTGATGAACTGGAAACATGTCCCTGCCTTTGCCTATTGGTAGCAGGGATCGGCTCGGGCACCTCATGACCCTCTAAGGTTAAGTGGTTCAGAAAATGAATGAATGAATCACAACCTGTTCCCTATTTTCTCAGAGACTTGAGACAAACTGGAGCAACATGAATGGTCTATGTTTCCTTTGGCCCGTGTGACATAGATAGTCCCAGTGGCCTTGATTTTGTTGATTCTGTCCTCTGCACCCTCATCTCAGGGAGTCACATGAATCCCTCTCTTGTTGTAATTTTTTTTTTTTTTGTGCAGGTATCTTTATTGATATGTAAGTCAAAGCACTGCCCTTCTTTTGTTTGTTGAAGTAAAAAAAAAAAAAACTATGTTCCCTATTTCAGTGCAATCTACTTATGTACACTTGCAAAAAATAATTAAACGTAGCAGAGTTTGTGTAGTGTGTGGTCACATGATTGACCCATACAGATGACCTCTATTGTACAGAGATATTTGACCTCAGTTGCATGGCAAATAGACTCATTATACCACCTGTTTATTACAAACTGCAGTATTATCCACAAAAATTCAATCTGACTATTTCACCAATTCATGCAGCCCTATATTGTAATAACAACAATACATCAACATTTATATCCTTCTTTGTTTGATTTCTGCACTGCAAGACATGTGTCTGATATGCAAAATATACCATGACCTGAGGTAGAGCTCACTTTTTTCACTTTTTTGTAGTTGTGCATTCTACAGTGTAACATTACAAATAACTTTTTATTTTTATCGTTATTCCCATTAATATCATAATGAATAGTATGGCATAAACAAAGATGCATTCTGCCTTCACCAATTTCAGCTGTGATAGCCTACAGCCATCCAGCAACCCTAAGGAGGATTAAGCAGTTACAGAAAATGAATCAATCAATCCATGCATAAACAAAGATGATTTTATGCACAGATTCAGAGGGAAAGTTTGTTCTTTCTTATTCTTTTGTATTACAGTGGTATGTGCGCCATCACGCTTCAGTGGTGATGGGAACAATAGTATAATGGTATCTCAGAATTTGTGATGAATCATCCTCATGCATGACTCATACATTAATAATAGCCTAATTTTACATGGGCTCCATGATGATGAAGATACAGAAGAATAGAAATGCATGGTAAAAATAGCATATTGTCAATATTTTAATAAGCTCATATTAAGAGAAGCCAGGCTCAAACTGGCTCCCCTACAGCTCAAACCCTGATTTTTTTCTGCAGAAAAAAAGTACTGACTCAAATTGCCTTTTTTTGGATTTAACTTTAAAAATCTGTCACTGATCTGGGAGGTTTTAATTATGATATTACACTCACTCTGAGCCGGTGATGATGTAGCCAAAGTGTCGGTCCTTCCCTCTGCTGGAAAACTCCTTCACCCCCACATGGACTAATTGAGTTTTCACTCTCATGTCCTTCTTCTGTGGCTCCTCCAGCTGCTTTTTCCCTTGCACCCCTTGCATCCACTTCTCTATCTCAGAGTCCACCTGCGCATCGGGTCCTTGTGCACCACTGGTTAACTGCAGGGTGGAGCCTTCTTTCGCAGGTACTGTCATGGTCTTCTCCTCCCAGTGGTGAACTATAGGAGCTTGGCCCTGCTTTGTCCGGCTCTGGACACTCTCTAGCCCAGGCATCTTCTGCAGAGAAGCCGGCGGCCTGCTATTGACCTGTGGTGCATCACCAAAAGGCTCCAGGTTGAGGTAGTCAAGCAGTTTAGAGAAGATGGCTGAATGCTGTTAAATTGAAAAGACATTTCTGTTACTAGTGAAAGAATTTTCCACTCAATTTAATGCATGTATTCAACTTCAGGTTTTCTTTCATAAATAAGGGTATGGAAGAAATTAATTAATGTTGAATAGTCTTAGTTTCTGTTTGGAATCGTCAGTTACTGAAATGTGTGAATTTGTTTCTCACAAGTGCAAGGTCTGTTAATTCCTTTTCCTCGCAAATTATCAAAAGATGTATTTAACAGCTTTAATTACTTATAGAACCTAAACAAAATACATGTGACATTAAAAAGGCCATTTCTATACATGTTATTTTCAATTCAATTAAATATTTGGAGGTCAGTCATCAACCAGTTTCAACAGTTCTGCCATTGTTTGTCTATCTTCAAGTTCTAATAATTTAGCAGTAAATGGTAGTCTGCACAACTTTCAAATCATCTCTATTTGATATAGCATTCAAAAGTGAATCAAGTGTAAGTTTGGACATGTCTTGCTCCCTCAGAAACCAATTTGTCGGTTGAGCAGAGTAATTTTAAATTCACCTTGTCAACTGGCTCTTTGTCTGCACCGTCTTTCTGTTGGCCTGAAAACAAACACAATGTATGTGAGCAGATTGTGTGAAAACTAAAGTTTTCTTTTGTATTTAGCAAAGAAAAAATCATTATGACTCAAAATGAAGCAGTCCCAGAATACTCTTGGCAGCACTTTATATGAGGATGACATAACAGAGCAATATTGAAGCATTTACACAAAAGACACAGGCCCTTACATTCTTATATCTGACAAAAAATAAACACAGATATTATTGCCAGATTTTGTTGTTCTCCCCATCATGAAAAAACACCCACCTTCCTGTTTTATTCTCGCTGCATCTTTCTGGTTCAGATCCTGCTCTTTATCTGATTTCAGGTCCTGGTTTTGATTTGTTACCATAGCTGCCAGCGGTTCCTTGTTACCCTCTTTCGCCCCCATGGAGTCAGCAGCTCCTGGTCCTGGCAGGGACCCAGCCCCAGGACGATCTTCATGCACCTCCTGCAGAGCTCCTGTGATGACCCCAGCAAGTTCGTCCAGGTCTTTGCCCATCAAAGCCTCCATGTTGATGCTGTGCCTTCCCAGCTGGCTAACCACATTTTGGATAAATCGCTCTAGACAGGAAAGAAAGGAGGAAAACCCACAATCAAATAGAGAATTTTAATAAAACCACAAACAAGATAAACTGGGCAATACTGTGATGCAAATATAAGCCCCAGAGTGGGAAATGCCTCTAATAATAAGCTGTGATAAAGCAGATCTTACCATCCATGACACTAAGAGGCTCTTTGGTGTCGAGCCGGTTTGAGCCAGCTTTGAACAGCAGTCTGTCTAGGTTAGGCCTTGAGGTTTCAGAGCCAAAAGCCACTTGAGGCTGTGTCTCAGCGTGGTCAGTCTGAGATGGTTTGACAGAGCCCAGGTAGTGGAGCTTTCCTTTCGGCCATGAAGCCTCACCACCTGGGGTGCCCTGCTGAGTGCTTGGTACTTTGGCAAGAAGCCGTTCCAACTGGCTGGAAAGGAGTTTGCTCCTTCCTGGGTCCTGGTTGGAGTAGGCTGTACTAAGCATGGGGTGCCTGCCCTCTCCACTCTTTGTAAAGACTTTAGTGACTGGAGCTTGTCCAGGTCCTTTCTGAACGCTGTAGATAGTGTGCTCTTTCCAGACCTGCTGGGGTTTTGGCCGACTGGTCTCCAACTGACCATCAGACACAATGTCTTCATTCTGCAACACAAAACATTAATTTTTCACATTTAGCGCTTTGATAAAATGTCAGGTATGGATTTTTTTTTTTGTCCATTTCTGTGAAGCTTAAATGACAACATTTATATGATAAATCTTCATCCAAGCCTCAGCCCTGTAATAGCATTTTTTCCTCCATGAGAACATTAGATAGGTTATACTGGGTCAGCATTGTTGTGACAGCCTTTAGTATAAAAAGAAAAGCAACCTGGGCTCAACTAGACAGGACAGGATATGAATAGGGATTTCAGATCAAAGACAACTGCCCTTGGAAATTGCATTATGGAAATCATTGATGAGATAGTGTCACTCAAATAGTGCTTTCCATGCATTTCTACAATACACAACAAACTTTAAAAGCATATCCACACTGTCAGAAAAGTAGCAGCAAACCCTTATCTAAACACAAAAATGATGAGTGTGATTTCAAAATTAGCTGTGTGAGTTTATTTGACACATGATGAATTATGTATGTATGTTACAGTGAACTAGTATAGGGATGGTTAGAGGCCTAGAAACTATGTGCATCATAGTCTGGATCAATATTGCCCCCAAAGTGTGTGATTTTCTCTTTTCTTCCCTCTGTAAGAAAGAGAAATCATTGTCTGAATTGTAAAGGCCCATGCTTCAATTCAGCATACAGTGCCGGCATATCCGATCCACTGAGCAGCATTATTATCCATGTCGCTGCTGCACTAATACTAGCTATCTCCCTAGGTGCCATTTTCTGTCCTTCAAATGTATATAGAGAAAATGTCAGGCTTTCCAAGCCCAGCATACTGAGAAGCCATAATGGCATTAGCACAGCGAGATGGGGGTGCTCTGCCATTCATGCTAACCATGTTTGCCTTTTTCCATCACACTACACAACAAAGGGCCTCATCTCATCAATAAGGAAGGTCCTGAACTCTTCAACTTTGCATTATGGTTGCACTGACACAGCAGCAGGAAGCGGTTCAGCAATGAAGGATGCCGAGCACATTTCACACAAAGCTATGGTTCCACCCTAAATATGAGGATTGAATAATGTAAAGAGGTGATGGAAGATCATTGTGTAAAAGGGTTCCTGCTCAGTGGGAGGTGGAGGAGAAGACAGAAAGCGAGAAACAAAAGCTGCACAGGGATGGGAGGGTAACCCCCAGCTAAGGGATAGTGACTCTTTGAAAAAGAAGAGGAAGAGGCCCTTCCATAATTTAGTCAAGCAAAACGTGACGCTTTTTTGTTTACAAATGTGGCCTCAATCAATACCTCTACCCTTGAAATCAGACCAAAAACTTACATTTACAAAACCATTAGTATGTTGTTACAGTCTATTTCTTAATGATATTTCTTACTTGTGTAGTTGCTCCCTTTTGTTGGACTTGTGGCTGTCCGTTCCCCTCAGACTCCGACAGGAAGCCCATTCCCTTCAGGTACTGCTGTAGGTTTCTGCTAAGCTCGGGGCTCAGTTTTCTGTTTCTGGAGGACATCAAAGGGGCAGGGGGTGTGGCTTGATGGTGAAGGGGGACATTCCTCAGTTTGGAGAGCTCTCTGGAGATCACCTGCTGCGTGATGCCATCCTGCCATGTCAAACCTAGAAACAAAAGGTCACTCAGAAATCCATTCATGGATAGTATAAACCATCTCTCATCTACTTATAAGTGAAAATAGCATTATAGAACAAACCAAAGGCCAAATAAAATATTGATACTGGAATGCATGGTCTAATACTATAAATTATCAGTAGGCTTGTAGCAAACATCTTTTTTTTCATTGAAAACCAGGGCACATATGGCATGCAATTTGTACTCAGTGTATGCACTAATGGTTTAACATGTAATATTTGCAGGTGGTTGTGTGTTTTGATTACATTTCTGTTTGGTTGCATTAGCTAACTCCATTTCTAAAATAAATGTCTCAGTTTCTGTCATCCTTTACACTAATTTATAGGTAGAGGACTCAGGTTGGTTTTTCACAAACTCCTCATGGTTCCCTCTGAGGTCTTCAGTGCCACTCTTCTGTCCCTATAATAGTGTGCAACACTAGCTACCACAAATGGAGTAAGCTAATGACCTGCTCCCAGAACGACTCAGAGTCCGAGGTAAACTTAATATAAGTACACAAAAACATGCACATTTTACATGTTAAACCTTTAAAGTGGCACTAAGCCGCTATTCACTTTTTTGCATAACATCTCAGTTGTCAAGTCTGTGATAATGCAATAAATGCACAATTCCTAATCCTTCAGGGGTATTTTTTTCTTGTAGATGACTGTCCCACATTGTATTAAGAGCATTAGAATTGTGGTATTATGATGCCTTCATTATCAGTATTGAATCACAGGTTATTTTCTGATCCCCACCCCTAAGGCAAACACTCCCATCTAAAACAAAACAACAAGGTAGAATCACACAATGTAACAGAGGGGGTCTAAAATTACGACACGGTAAAAGGGAGCCACGACTGCATGTACATGTACAGACACATGTATACAAAGACCTGTGCGCACGCACACACACACACACACACACACACACACACACACACACCACAGCCAGTCAACAAGCCTGGGGAGAATGTCACACTGCGGCCTGACGCCTTGCCAACATCTCTGCTAATTGCCAACGCATAGTTGGGATGCAGAACTCCTGGGCAGGGGCAAAGCGCTGTGGTGCCAGGACCAGATGGAGCTACCCAAGCAAAAAAGATACCCAAAACATGGCCCCATTCCCAATGAGCCAAGAGGCACAGGATTCCATCAGCAAAGAGCATAGAAATACCATAGATATCATACTTTTTTCAAGGATCCAAGATGTTCACTTCCATTACAATGAAGAGGCATTTTTAATGAGAAGAAGTAATTATGTTGTGGCCTAGGCTTAGCTTCCAAGCTGTCACATACCTAACATTTTACCAGACTAATCTGAAAAACAAAGACTGCCTTTAATGATGTAGACATGCTAAATAGTAACTAACAGCCTGGGTTGGAATATACAAAGTATTTAAGTATCAACACTGCAGAATGTCTTCATTAGCCTGGTTTCTCACCCATAGACTCTGGTTATACTCATAGATATTCATAAGCACCAGATGAGGATCTGAGCAATGCAGAGCAGCTACAGATGCCTGCAGTCATTCTTGGCAGCGTTGAATGGAGCACAAAGCAGCGTATGTTGTCACTGTTCTGGAACGCAGCTCAGCCATCCATCCGTACAACAATGACAGTTAACTACCCGTGGCTTACCCAATGTGGTGTATTCTTGCTATATATTAGCACGGTGATGATCATTTATGCTATCATCAAGCGCGATGGGGAAGTCAGGTCTGGCTTCACCCCTTAAGGTTCCATATGGTACCTGCAGTTAGTTGCAGCTGGTTAAATGGGTTCAGTGTAAACGTAGGATGGTGCCACAACAAGATGAGGCTGGCTTCACTGACTGTGACACCTCTATCCCCTATGTCTCCTGGGGGATGCACTCATTTCCATAGATGCCATGTTTTGTCTGTGTGTGATGGGCACACTTGAGGGAAAAGGTATGCCGGTGCAAATAACACAATCAAAATGAGTCGTTTTGTTCAAAGAAAAAGTCAGGGAGAAAAGTGGTGGGGCCTTTACGGTTGGATTCCTCTCAATCAACCTCTCAGCTGATTATCCTGGCACTGAGGAGCTAAATGTCATGCAAATTCATCTGTAAGTCCAGGAAAGAGCAGGTTCCATCACCAAGTGCTGCCTCTCTTTGCCTGTTAAGGATAGCATGCCGTCTCAGGCAAATGCCTCAGTTAATTAACGCCTTCCCATTAGCACAACAGCTTTCAAACAAGCAAGCCTCCTGTCTATTTTCTGTGACAGAGAGAGAGAGAGGCAGAGAAGAGGGCCTCCTAAATATTCAAAGCCTATTAGATGGGACCCTGTCTACATGTCTTGTTGTTTCATCTGGGGTTTTTGAAATGCAGATTTTCCCCTTTCCTTTACTTCTGTCCACCAACTGATTTTAAAGGCATTAATGGAAGAGAGCGTGAATAATTTAGCAGCAAGTTCTACCTAATTAGTCAAAACGAAACGTGTCAATCCAAATATGACACATAAATTAAACCAACAGTGCAACGGAGACCCAAAATATGAATATATTTGCAAGTGACATTTCATTTGGTGTCAGCCAGCACTGTATATAAGGTTCATATTGGAAGAAAAAGTCTGCTTAAGCTAAAAGACATTACACAGTATTAATGTTTCTTTCTTCATGTACAGTTATGTTTTTATGGCAAGAAAGCTCATTATATTCCACTAGCTTGTGTCGACGTCTTTATTGAAGCTATATGAAGTATAGAACGAAGATTTTTATGGCTGTGGTATTAAAATAAAATTATTCTAGATGTCTTGTGAATCACTTTATGCACTTTGCCCCACATTCATCCGACATATTCAATAAACTTTGTCATCTCTGCAAATTTAAAATAAAGTTCGGCTGGTTTGGACAAAGTTTCATTCCAGTTTGAATTTGTAATACCTGACAGATGAGTTATGTTTAAAAAATTATTTTATTTTCTGGTGAGTGCAAGGAAAGGTCTGCTATAGGTCAGGCTAATAAACTAAAATATTTCAAATTGCTATTACTGAAAAACAATTGCTAAACATCTGCAAGGACATAAAAGATTATTTTTCCATCAATAAACATTAGAGAAATCACAGTTCAGAGAAAAATCAGCAGTGGGTTTTCTAAAAAATCATCCTGTTCCACACACAGACACTGAATGATTCAATAAAACGCCTCTTGTTTCCTTCATAACAACTCAGTTTTCACACGGCACGTTGGCGTGTGAGCGTATCTTTGTCTGACTTGGTTTTTTTTTCCTTACTAGTACCATCCAGCAAGGTTGTCAAGGAACAGACAGAGCTGAATATGAGGGAGAACAACAACAGGTTTTGTTGCTCGTCTGTCAAGGAACATTTGTTTGTGCGCTAAAGAAAGTAGGACCGTGAATAACATGTGGCTTTGGTGTCAGTAGATGACATTATGTCAGTTTAAAGCCACTGATCCTTCCTGACTGAGTATACCTGCCAATGGATTTAATATAAATGTCACAGTGCATCATCTTACTTCACTCGTCTGGACTACGAGAGGACCCGCTGCACTCCATGGGGTCAATCGACTGCAGGTTAGCAGAGTTTAACATGGTGCATTAACAACACCTGTGATATGATTTGTTCTGATTTGTGGGTAAAACTGATAACACAGGAGGACGATTCTTCTTTCTTGCAGTACAGTTTAACTCTGCACCTTTTTTAGTATATTGTGCATCAAATTAAAACACTGTAGATACTGGTTTATCTCCCTTGTGCCTTGACAGGGTCTCAGTCTGCCCAAACTGACATACATGTTAAGCAGAGCCATCATAATGCAAAGCAGCCTGGCTATGAAATGTATACACACACTATGACAGCCCACGGTGAATACTAAACTTACATGGCTTTAAAGGGGATGTGGGATATAGTTTTAGCATCCATTGTTGTGAAAATTTAATACCAGACAATATGCTGTGCCAGTAGGGACACATACGGACAACCCAAGCCCTTTTGTACAAGGGTCAGTTTCTATTGATCTGAATGACATTGGTGTTGTGCAGTGAGCAGAGATTGTGTGATTTCTACCTGTGCCTCTGATGCAAGATAAAGAGGATTGTAAATCGATTCCATTGATGTTCCGCCCCGTTTTTTTCCCCCCTTCATCTCTTCAATTTAGGTTACAGTACAATGGTCTCAATAACCCTGTCTGAGGTAAAAAAAAAAAAAAAAGGGGAAAAAAGGTGCCCCACGTCTCAAAGATGACACTTCAATAGCTGTTGAGCTGATAAGAATAACGTGTCACTGAGCATTAGCAGTGCATTGTAGGCTCATCCGAAGATAATGCCCGGCGTCTATGGATGTGATTCTACAAGACAGAAAGGGGAAAATGATTCAAAGTGATGATGTCATGTCTGCACCGTCTGTAAACGGGTGTCTAAAAACACAAGGTCAGAGAACGAGCCCCGTGATGAAAAGCATCTAAAGAATTAGACACCACTTAGGACGGAGCGAGAAAATTACACACCGGATCTCTTCTCATCCTCCTCGCTTTCATTTTGTTTATTTCTGAGCAGTAATTACAATAAATGTGTGGTCTCGCCTGGCTTAATATTCATCACTACATTTTTTTTTTTTTATTTCCTCCAACAGACTGCTTACTCTTAATGATTTTCAACACTGGTTCACGCCTGTTAAAAAATATTAAGCTCAGAGTGGCCTGCAAAGCCAATTAGGTTTGGAGGGCTAATGTTGCTGGTCACGGTCTGTGTTAAAGGTGTCTACTGCCCCCTGGTGGATTATAGCTGAAGTTACAGGCCATGAGGTTGAATTTTGAGAGACATTTTCTTCATACATTCAAACACACACATCCAGTCAGGCATGCAAGCAATTTTTCTGCTAAATATCTCAGATTATCTCTCCAAAATGTTTAATTTTTTTTTTCCCCCTGTTGCAGGATTTGTAACAGCTGACCGCCTGGAGGCTCCAGACATTTCTAGCTGTTGTTCACACTAACAACCATCAGCAAGATATGGTCTGTTTTTGCCACATTAATGTGACAGAACTGATGAATATGCTGTGACTCCTTGGCCCATGGGAGTTTTTAAATCTGTGTTGGCTAAATGAAACTCAGCATGGCTTCAGGCTGGGTAAATTGAACAACTAATTCTTAAAATACAGTTACTTCAATTCTGCAGACATGTTATTATACATGGACTGTCTCCCTGATGATGTAACCTGTTATAACAAGCACATTAGCTGCTGCCACTGATTGAGTAGGAGAGACTGTCTAATGTGATTACACTGCACACCTCACAGTTACTCATCCACAAAATTAGCTCTAAATGTCCTAGCATACAAGCCAATTAGATTGGCTGCTGGAGTTAGGCAGTGATGGCAAAACAATGGCCCAATATGAGTCAAATGACCTGTTCTAGCTCTGTAGTGTCATCTGTGCTAGCCAAAAAGACAGCCTGGCTATTTGGCTTGCGCCACACAAAGGCAGTTGACAAGCATTGCTGTAAGCCCTGTACATGACTGATAAAGGCTGCTGAATAGAAAAAAAAGACATTCGGACAAAGACAGACAGGCAAACAGGCAGTACCTCTGTGAGCCAGTTTCTGTAGGAGGATCCTGAGGCGTTGCAGAGCTGAGGAAGAGATATCGTATGTGTGCAGGTCTGCACCAGCCAACTCCTGGCACCTTCCAAACACTCCATCTACAAAAAAAGACAAGGTAGAAAAAAAGGTGAGGTAATTTTTAAAAGCAGGTTGCTACATGTTCATAAGCAGCGTTGGAAATATTACTTCTGAAACTTCATACAGTAGGTTACAGATCAATTGTTTCACTGTTAATATGCATAAGTATATGTGATTATTTCCTACACTTTCTCTAAATCACTGCCTTGGTATGACCTAACATATTGCTTGCACCTTAATTAACAACCTGCTTATCTGCC
>JAPQRP010000015.1:19357908-19377812 GCA_037367295.1 Apogon hyalosoma | reverse complement strand
ATACCTAAAAACAATGAATGAAATGAATGAAAGAAATGTTCAAGCCCTTCTCTGATATTATAAGGAAAATGCCGTTGAATTTCTAGCTTTTTCAGGTGTTCTTATCAAATGCAATGTGCTTAGCATGAGTAGGATTTACATTTTACATATAATATAGATTAATTTTTATCAAAAATAATATATCCAAATGTAACCTCTTTGTAAGCAGCCACCAATGAAACTGAATTAGATATTTCTTCCTTCAGCACTGCTTGTGATTGCAGTTGCATTTATTTTATAATGGATTTATGAAATGCTTTTATAGGGCACTAACTGCTCCCCAATGCATGGTTTTACAGAAACATTGATGATATATTTATGAGAACTTCTTGTACATGTGTAGTGGTTTTGCTGAAGTCGTCTTGGCCAAATCAAATGCTGTAATGGTGTGTGGCACCTGCAGTGTCTCTGTACCTCCTGACTTCCTGTTTTGGGGGAGCTAATAGCTGACATTTTTCGTCTGACAGCACTACGATAAGCAGCCGTTCATGGCAGGAAGGACTTTATCAGGGACCCTGGTAATCTCCCTATCAGCAGGCCTCCCGCCTCACTCAATACAGGTTGCTAGGCAACCAACGCCACAGAGTCCCTATCGGCCCCATAATTCAATGGCTGGTCTAGACCTCTGAAGGATGCTGAGGCTCAGGGGTTCAGAATGCAGTGAGTAGATGCAATGCCTGGAATATAAATAACCCACGCTGTCACCTTCTCTCAGCTGGGGAGATAAATCTATGCATGTTGTTGGCTAAACTCACCAAATGAAAGTCCAGATGATCTCTAGAGATGAATCTTGGGAGACTGGATATGTATGTCTGTGGGCATGACCATACTGCTGCATTGTGTGAGAGTATGTGCGAGGAGGCCACTGCGATTAGATGGAATCTAATGATGTGAATCAACACTTTGTCATGCACCACAGCATCCCATTAATTAGCCCCAAGATGTCGGACAACAAACATCAGTGACATGATTGATGCTCACTGACACGTTGGGCAATGTATAATACACAAGCGCTACTGCTGATGTCCATAACATGCCGCAATTTTCTGTCTTCTCCTCAATGCAATGAGACTAATAATTACCAAGATAATAATGTGTGTCAGACGAGTCTCTAAATTGAATTCTTATTCTACAGCAGAAGCGGGTGTTTTCCTGCCTTACCCCCCTTCCTGTGACCCGTTAAATGACAGCTCTGTAAAGGAAAAAGCCTGTGGGAGATGGTGAATTAGCATAGAGAACACAGTACAACACTGAGGAGTTATTTTAAGGTTTCACAGCACAGAGGAAAAGTTCTCAATAACAGACACATGGATCTGAATCACAAGATGTCAACTCTACCCTTTGCAGCAATCAACCCATCTTTTCTGACTAATGTGATGCCATAAATACAATGGCAATATATATGTCAGGCTGATGCTTTTGGTGTGATGTATTTTCCCTTGTTACACACTAACAACACTTATAATGTTAGAATTGAATGGAAGCTGGTGACATAAGTGAAGGGAAACCGTTAAATGTTTGATGGTTTGCATCCCTCATTGGTTTCCATGCCAATGGCAAGTAATAAACATGCGACTTCCTTCTCTGTTGTCAGGGACATTCCCGGTAGTTACCAGACGTAAAAATAGACAAATACGCAGATCCACACACATGCACACTAACACAACCAGGATTTTAGTGCATAAAGACGTAGAAGACAGGGGTAATTTACAACACAGGAATTCTTGTTAGGCAAACATAATCACTGATTGATTTATTGAGGTGTTCAGAGCTGCAGCTCAGGAGAGATGCTGAACCATTCTCAACCACATGCATGATAAATCACACAGCAGCTTTCCGACACTTTATAGTGTGCATTGACAATACTGAGGTTTTCAAAAGAGGTAACAATGGTTTATTGTAGTTGACAGTTTGAAACACAGACACTGGTTTTGGTTTCTGACAGCTAAAAACAACATTTTAATTTCAGGCTTGGAAGAGCAGCATGTCTAGGATACACAGAGGGTTGTCCAAAGCTGAAAATAAGACAGAAATGCAGCATAATCAAATATCAAGGAGGTTCTACATAGGTATGTCAGCAGATAACAGACAGCACCGGTGTGAGAAATATAATGTATGTGGGCCTGACACATTCACAGCCAGTTGGGGAGTAAAGCAAAGTCCATCAGGCAGAGCAGAAGGCATTGATCCTCTAATGATCATCTGCCATGGTTAAGGAAATATTAAGCTGACAATGGATCAATTGCTGTCCTCTCACAAAACCAGACTAATGCCGTCCATGTAATGAACAAAAGGCAACTGCAATGCAAATGAACCCTGATCAGTGTAATCCATAATGCATTAAACCAGCTAGGCGAAAGAATCCATCAAGTCCATCAATTCTGTGATGTACAGTCCTATAAATCAGTGACATTTCTCTGTACAGAGCGGCTATGCCTGAATAAGTAGCATGTTGACAGGAATAAAGAAGAAGATTTTCAGCCAAAAAGGTAAAGAGCTCTAAATCCAGACACTGTCTCTCCTCCCACTGTGACAGACAGTGCGACACCCGTCTGCTGCTAAAGCTATTTAAACTGTGAAAGCTAATGCTTTAGGATAACAGGAGCAAACACTAAAGCTGACAGTCAGCTAAGCATTTCTAAAAGACTATATGTCAGAGGGAGGGAAGGACAGACTCAGGAGACAAATTAAGACATATTGAAACAGGTGTAGTAGCTGTGCAACTCATGTGTCGTGAAAATGAATAGGGCTAAATCAATGCACCGAGACCATCCAGATGTAGTCTGCCAATAAAGGAAAGGAGAATTTAAAATGATTAGAGTATGATTAATGAAGTGTTTACGGATATTCAGGGTTTTTTTTCATAATTGTCTATTTGAAATGATAATTACAATTATGCATGCACTGCAATCTACATGTAAATAAAAACATTACAAAGATAAAGCAGACTCTCTACATCAAAACATCCTGTTTATTCAGTCACAATGTAGAATATAAATGAGTCCCCTGCTTATATTATTTATTTCTATTAACAAATCAGTTTCTTTGCACTTGAATCAAGGAGCTCCAGTCTGTTTCTTCACGTTTGATTATTCTTGGATTTGCACCTACTGCATAAGCGCTGTCTTTGGCCCATGCCGCCTGTTTGGAATTAGAAATTTTGTAGTTGTTATTTAAAGTGTTGGTGCTTGCAGTCGTTGCAAGCCTTCGATCAATACATGCGGCAGCCAAATCGTTTAAATCTAAAACACAGTGCGGACATTTCAGACAATATTGGCCCAAGTGGAGGCAAGATAACCACCAATCGATACCACACTCTTGGTTAAGTGTTTAATAGGAGCCAACTGGTGTCCTGAGGGAAACATGTAGCACTTATCTGCTGTACTTTAGCTTAGCTTATCATACCAGTAAGCCACAGACTCTGGAGAGATGCATCAAATGAAATGCATTTCCGGTCTTAAAGTAATTACATATCCTTTTAGAGGAAAGCATTCCCATGAAAATGGAAATGAAGATTTATAGAGGTTGGTTTTGAACTAACATGACAGCACACTGTGATATGATGTACAGTATGAACGGCCTAATTATTTCTATGACACTATTACAGCTACGTTTCAATACACTGTTAGACACAAAACTAACTTTTTTGCCAATTAGATAAAAGTCAGATTTATAGAAAAAGTTGTGGATTGACACGACCAAGAGCAGCTCTCGTAACCCTTTCCTCCACTCAGCCATCTCGCATGGCAACAGCAAGGGTGAGGAGGAGCACGGTTGGCCCAGCCTCGAATAAACCAGGTTACTCCTTCAGGGACCTGGGAAGAGCTGAAGTGGCAGACCTAGTTACTCCCACTCATCCTCGGCATGTACAGTGGCTGCTGCTCATCAGGAGTCCAGTGGAGAGTGACGGAGCGTGGACTGGGTATGCATAGAGGGCTACCAAGCAACTAAATAATGTCTCATTACTTGCATATTAGGTACAACATTAGTTTTAGTTTAAGTCTTTTTCTGCTTGGATATTTGCCTTTACCGAGCACTGTGCTTGTAATTACATTTCTGTGCTAGAGGGATGCTTGGAGTTTCCTCAATGTGAGTTCAGCTCTGTGGTCCAAAAGGCGGTGAGAGATAAAATACAAGAAAAAAAGACGGAAAGAAATGACTATTCACATCACACCCATGCATGATAAGTAATGAAACTTAATATGAAGTCTCAATACCTAAAATGACCCCTTTCTCTGCCTTTGGGTATATTCTGTTGAGTTGTCAGCAAATTTCCTTCTATTAGACTACACAGCTTCTCTCTGTACCAATGCAGACTCTGCAATTAAAGTTTGTTTTTTCTTTTTACTGCAATCTCCTCCCTCTTTCCTCTTAAAGTGGGTTAATATGTAAAGAAGGGTGGAGATGTTCTAATGTGCATCTCTAATATGCAACTGACTACCCCCCTTGTTATTATTAGATCTTCTCCTTCCACTCTGAGTATTGAAACTGGTCTTAATCTCTCGTGTTTTTATTTAATCAAAACCACCATCTCTGCAAAGCACATAACATGGATCAGAAATGCAGCACGATAAAGACATAGATACCTTTGATTATTAAAAGGCAGATAGATACAAGCAACATACACAAAACTTTCATCCTTCTACTCCTATTAAAATATTACAAATCAAACAGCTGTATTTATCCTTAGTGTTGTCTCCTATAGGTCACAAAATGTTTTGCATACAATGCTAACACTTTGCAATAAGGGTATGTTAATTAACACAAGCTGACAGATGTTTTTACCTTTATAATGAGAGTCACAAAGAACAGGTTAAGGAATAATGTAATAATAAGTGGAAAAATATAATCTTTAGCTCCACATTTATAAAATTAGTTTCCTATTAATGAAAAAAGGCTAACTTGTGAACTTCATGACCACTATGTTACTATTGTCTTGCACTTTAATTAACATGTAAAGCTGTAATACTTGTTTAAAAACAGACATTACTTAGTTAACTTAGCTATTGTTTGCTATTACTTAATACACTTGCTTGACACTAAAAAATAATGCAGAAAAAAAATTGTTAATTGTTTATGGGTTTTAATTAATGCATTAACTAGTCTTAGTTATTGTAAAGTGTTACTTACAATTTTATTATCTGTTAAAAGGAATGTACTCTCTTTTCTGGGTTACTGTTGCTTGTGAAATTGATTTTATTAGTAATCTATAGCAAAGTAAATGAAGTGAGGTAAAACCCAGTCAAATAAAACAAACATCCTCAGAATATAAGCATCTGATCATCACGCTTGCAAGCACTGAAGACAAAAACAAACACGCTGGTACACACATGCACTGCTGTCGAGCCTTCCGCTATCGGAGAATACATTAACCTTTCACGACGACTCTGTCACAAAGATGATCCTCGATATCGACACGCTATCAATCCTCCTCAAAAGTAAAGGCCGCTGTGTGACAGTGTTGAATGCTACACTGTAAAAAGCCCCGACATTTCCCCTCCATTCATCAGCCGGTTTGTGTTGTCATGGAAACCATGACACAGACACAAGCATTTTCAGGGACAACGGGGTTTGTCTATAAGGCTGAGACTATTTGTGGATTGGGGAAATCTCAGTGTAAAACAGGAAAACATCCCTTTGATATTGATTATAACCATTATTAAGCTGAAACAAAAGCTGTTTTAATAAATGTAGCCTCTCAGATTATGTAAATGCTTTTCTTAAACACGACTCATATTTCCAAACTGAGCTGCAATCCATGGTATGATGTGAACAGACTCTCGGGTTGCCCTCTGCTGTGTCTATCTATAAAACCCTGAGTGCTTAAAAATAGCCAGGGCAGCTTTCAAAGCATATCGGCTCAGTGATGGTTGATACCACAGGGATGATGCTGTCTATAATGAGATGTGGTGGGTGTGCACAGCCCTCACAGTCTGACTTACCATTGACGCAGAATTCGTATGGCGTACAGAGCTCGTCTTCAAACAGGCAGCCTTTAGGTGAGAAAAAGAGAAGGAAGAAGAGGAGAGAAAAGATGCATAGTTAATATACAACTCCATATGTGTGAATTTCTCACGAAGTACTTTCAAGTTGTAGGCTAATAGTATCACAAAGCATCACTATACTGATGGCCATGCAGATTAGCATTTCCAATAGGTATTTTCATTGGAAACTGATACATATATATTTATATTTTTAGAATTCTATAAATTATTACCACTCAAAGATTTAAACAGCTGCTGGAGACCAAAAGATCTGATCTAAATATTTTATAACTTTTGATCCACTAATCTTATCAATACATTTAAATAATTCAGGTAAAATGCAGGTTCTCAGCTTTTCGGTGACATCAAATCTATCTTTTTTGGGTGTTCAGAGACTCCATAATGAACACGGACACAAAATCATCTCCTGCAACATTAATTCATTAATAAAACCCATGTAGTTTGACAAATGATAGTGGATTTTATGTTCAGTTAATGATATATTCTTCTGGAAAGGTCACTTTTTCTTTGAATTTTTTTCTTTTTTGAGATAATAACCTTTGAATTGACTCTAAATTTTTCTACGTGATCAGTAAAATAACTATAGGATTTTCACAGAAAAATGCAAAATGCAGAGATAGTATTATACTAAATGGTGACAAAGTAGGAGAGGTGACATGCACAAATTCTATGCCTTTAAGAGTTAAAAGATAAATAGAAAGCATTCTATTTGTTATTGGTCTGGGTGAGCATGTCATTAAAATATTGATAATTAACTCACATTGCTAACAGTTCAATTAGCAGCTAGCTAGCTTAGCCTAGCATGAATAGGACAAACAATTTGGAAAATGTAAACTAACATGGTATATATTGTAAATTATAGAAGCTTAAGTTTTAAAACAACAATTTATGATATTACCTATGAAACAACCTCCTTCCTCAATTTAATAAAGTAAATTTAAAAGATGGACATTGTTATAACATCCCGCAGCTTACAATGACATAAAAGATATAATGAGATGAGATGACTGCATGTGCAGAAAATGTACTAAATTGCGGTACAAAAGCAGGTCGATGTCTTTTCTAAATATAAAAGTACAGTTTAGGACTATATTAACACTGGCTGGGGGCCCTGCCGTTAATGGCAGAGCCATCAATCATCAATTAGTGTGACTTCTCCTATCCTGTCTCTGACACTAATACTCCAACTCTATGGGCTACGTTTCCATATATGAATGTTGTATGAATATTAATGAACTTTAACGCCTGGTCTAGGGCTGGGTGTTCCAGACTAATAAATGAACAGATGGCAGGAGCATTATGGGTAGCTGTTCCCTGTGTTCATATTTCACACGTGGGAGTTGCAGCGAGAAGAGGACTGATTGTTCTGTTCACCGATCTGCACAGGTGATCCTCCACATTTACACATTTGTAGGAAAAAAATAGAGTTGAGAAAAAAAAGTGTAGTGTCTCTGAGTTTCACAAAAAAAAAAAAAAAAAAAAAAAAAAAAAAAAAAAGCTCTTTAAATGTAATTTTTTGTCACGGAGGCCAAATGTAGTGGCACATTTGGAGGTCACATATGCCAAAACAGACAAAATGAGCCACTTAACATAGCATTTGGGTTTGTTCAAAGTTTCTGACAGACTCGTACGATAGATTCTATGGTGTGCACTGTTGCTAAAACAGACACAATCTGTAGACGATTAGGTCAAGCCTCAGCCTTCCTCCAGCAAGTCTTTTATCTTTGTTATTTCCCTCGCTGTGCTCATCAGTCGAAGTGACGGAATTGGATGCGCCCCCTTGGCCCCATGGCCTCGATGGACAGCAATGAGCGGCTCACGACCGTGAATAAAGAACAGACTGAGTAGGAGGAGAGGCCTCTGTCAGGACTTCTTTAATAATGAGAAGAGAAAGGTGCAAGAAGTCTGTTAATCAACCCACACAGAAAGGATAAAAAGGACAAGCACAGAGGAGACAGGAACTTTTTGGGTATCAGTTTGTTTGACTTTACATTCCTTTTTTCCAGATCCATCAGTAATCTCATTATTCTTCTACAATTACTGAAGACTAATCTGCACTGAGACCTTGATTTTATGGATACGATAAGCAGCCATTTTGTTTGGTAGTTGAGGGCACATTTAATGAAATGACACCTTTTCAGATAATGGCTTCAATTTGTCAGCAAAATGGATATTTAATGATCTAGAGTTGGGCATTACCATAGAACTATACGGTCGCTTGGTTCTTTACAAAACTGTGAGGCAGAATGTCCTGAACTTACTGCTCCATCATGAGCCACAAATGACAATCCACCTTTCCCAATGCATTACTCATATTAATGGGAGATTTGGGAGACAATAACCCCTTTAGCGCATGAATACAAACAAATCATATAATGCCATCTGTGTTTTTTCTTTTCCATTCAGCTACATTTTGCAGGAAACTCAAAAATTCTGTACTTTAGCTTGCAGAGCTGAATTAACACTACACATGCACAGTATTAGAAAACAGTAGTGTGCATTCAATTTGTACTCTGTAAAATCATTCAGGGTATGTTGGGGCAAGGTATTCTGCCATTAAATCAATGTTTACTGTACAGTTCTATAATGCACAAAATAACAATGATTTATGTTTTTTTTTTTTTTTATTGAGTGTAATATGATGTATTAGACTGAGCACTGATAAAGCACTTGGACTGTGAAGGCTTTGACTTTCCAATTAGAAATGCTCATTGTTGCATTTTATTGACACCAGTTTCATGGACATATACAACTTTAAATGAACCATTTTCCCTTCCAATGTTTTCTGTTTTCCTTTCTCCTTTGGCTGTAATAATACCCAACAAAAGACTAATGCTTAAAGATTTGCAGAGGGTGAAGCAAAGCAGAAACTACGGGAGTTGTATGTTTTATTTATACTTTTTCTATGGATACCGAGACCCAAAATCCTGCTCTTTACAGCGTGTTCCATGGGCTCTAACATGGGGGAAAAAAACGGCAGTCAATGAGGAGAGACAGTTTTCCATATTTAAAAGATAATCTACTAGCCAAGAAAGTCATGGTTTGTGACAAATATAGTAAAGAAATATCTGGTCTTGGGTTAAACAATTTAATGGACTGCATTTCTTGTTACAAATGATACACGCCATCAACATCTAACCAAGGGATATTTTACCTGAATCTAAGAGGGTGAGGTTAAAAAAAAAACAAAAAACATAGAGGATGTGAAAATAACAACAGTCTGGTCATGTTGAAGCTGCAGAGACTCTGAACAGATTGTGGAGACAGTTGTGATAACGTCACTTCCATGACTTTCTGGTGTGTCGTCTTTCTCTTTAAATGTATCTTCACAATCTGACACTCCAGTTGCTGTTTGTCTTGCCACAAACAGCAACTTTGGGGCCTCACAGAATTATCTTTTCAATAAACAAACATCACATGTGTAAATGATGGTGTAATTTAAATGGGATTAAAAAAAACAAACAAAAAAAAACAACACACTTGTCTCTTGCCATTGACTGTAATGTATTTTTTTCTCCAATGAGGCACAAATGGAACAGTTTCTCGTTAGAGATAGAAAATATTATCCATGATGCTTGGGATAAATAATAAAGTTTCCAATGACATTATTAAGAAAGACTAATCAACTGTTAAAGATGGACAGTGTTCTTTAGGACCCAAACAGAAATCAGAATTAATGAGTTCACTGTGTTTGATTTTATTGGTCCCTTGAATCTTTTGGTTCTAGTACTTGTTTTGTTTTTTGTTTTTTAACACACTGTTCCATCAACACTTCCATCAGAAATAAATTAATTAGGATTTGCAATAAAGGTTAACAAAATAAGTAAATAAGACCAAAAAAATCAAGAAGTGGCCCACAATCCCTCTTGACCATGCATCTCACCACTGGCAATTAGTGTCAGTCCATTCAACTTTACCTCCTCATCACTTCCCTGCTTAATTCATTGGGTTCTCTGGGAAGCCTTGTCAGCTCTCAATATTAATTACGGCCTTCCATTTAATGAAGCGTCCAGCCAAGCATACTTAGTCAGACATTGTGTGTGTATGTGTTAAACTTAATGTGTATGTATGTGTGCACGTGCATGTGTGTGTGATAGGCAGGGACACAGGATTGATAACACCTCATCCCCTTTCTCCGACATTATGCCAGAGATGATTAAAATGGCGGCTTTTAATTAAAATACAATCACAGTGGATGCTGCTGATTACCTCAGGCGGAAAAAAAAAGAGAGGCTCAACTCATCGTGGCTGAGGATGAAAGTCGTAAAAAAAAATAAAAAAAAAAAAAAAAGGTGTTTGGGCTATATCTTAATACTTAATGAAACCATGTTTTATTCTAAACTTCCAGGCGTACAAGATAATCTCACAAACAAAATGACCTTTCTTTAATGGTAATTCTCTTGCAGCTGACTGATGATCTGTTGCCATGTCAACCTCATCACAAGTCAATCTCAGCACCTCATCAATGGAAAATTGACTATTAGTCAAACACGTACGGTCTCTGTGGGTTTTAATGGCTCTACAGAGAGGATCTGAGTGCCTTTTAGTGCATTTTTGAAGGAAACAACAGCAGGAAGTGTAATACATGAAGTGCCACATAAACCTCATCGAATAAAAAGGTATAAAGATTACTGTATAAATAAAAATGTAAAAATGTATCATCAACTATAGTATACTATGTGGTTTTTCTGATTTGATTAATAACCATGGAAATAACATTTGGAAATTCTGGTTTGAGGTTCTCAAAAATTAGGGCATGTTCTATGTTAGATCACTGCAAGTAAATTAGCCTAAAATTCATCCATTTTGTTTTTAGACTGCTGGATGAGGATACCACCTTTAGCTGTCAGAAAAGCTGGAATAGGCATTTTTCAGAAATGAATCATAATTAATTAATCCTAAGAATAATTGTCAGGGAAAAAAATCAAAAGTAGCAGCACTGAGCAAACTACAGGTGCTCTAGATACGCAGTAGCTTCCCCTCCCAAAATAGATGACCTAATTCATAACTATGCAGGGAAAATCCAGAAGGTCAATGGATGCAGTGAGTCAGTTTTGGAAATGATATACGGGTGGTTAGAGGCTCATCCTCTGAGGAGTTTGTGAAATATCATAGTATGATACCTCTACAGAGAATTTGTCTCATTGATCTGCCCTCTGTCTTACACACAAGCAATACTATCATAGTGATTTTGGATATTCCGAGCAGAATTAGGACCTTGGATCAATCCATCAGGCCTCTGTGAAGATTCTAAGGAAGCGGAGTGTATCCACTATTTAAGTCAACAACAATCAACACATAAAAAAAACATCTGATCACCCGCTACGTGTAAGAGGGATGTAACAACACAGATGTTTATCCACAGGAATGTAACGTCTCAAGGGAGGGTGTTTAAGGGAAAAAGCTCATTTCAGGTCATTTAAAGAAAGCAATTACATAAGAATGACTGAGAGTTTTTCATTAGAGAATTGTACAGGCACATTCATCTCTCAGCTAATCTTTACCTGTATGTTATTAAGTCATTAAGTGCATTCAGCTAAGCCATCCATTAGAAATATCAGGGCAGATTAAGGTCTGGTGGAATGGTTTGTTGGCTTGGCTGTGAGGGACTGACCTTGCCTGGAATATTAAATCTGTCCCGAGGAGGCAAAACCCAAGGCTGAACAAGAAGTCAGAGGCCTGATTGTTCACTTTCCCGCACAGGTAGTTGGCCAGTACCGGGATACCATCTGTGATGTCTGAGGGGCCAAGGAGGATGCTGGGAGTCTGGCAGCGAGGACAGACACTCCCAGGGCCTACTGCAGTTAAGGCCATATTTCATTCACTCTCTAGAGCCACCGACGTATCTTTTATTATAATTATGGGCTTCAACCAAGGACACCTGACTCCAGTCATTTTTACTTGCACAGACGTCACACACGAACACCTGTACTGTCAGCCAAAAAAGCCATTTTAGACCAGTACAGTGGGTGACAACGGCAATAAAAGCACAAGTGAATTGAAAAGAGAGCAAGGCTGGAGCAGGGACAGCAGAGGGGAACATCACCTGCAAGCAAATTAGCATCAGCTTGACACCATGTCCACAGATTTAAACAGCTTGTGTCATTAAGCCACACTCCTTCTAAAATTAAAGATGGCTCCAAGCTTTTCTCTGCTCCAAAAGGTCTGTTCTTGTCACAAGCTGCATGTCACATGTCAGTGATGCAGCCATGCTTAGTTTATTATTACCCTTTGCATTTTCATACATTTCCCATGCACTTGTCTTTCTTGCATGACAACAACATGCTATTCAAGTATAACTATGGCATTCTGGGTGTGTAAAATTCATCAGGAAACATGTTTTTCTGAGGTGAATCACGTCAAAGCATCAATAATGTAACATAAATTTATAATGACAAAGAAAAGGAAAAGACAGTGTGTCAATGAATATATCAACATAACAAAGTATCATGTATAATTAGAAGGGGCTAATGTGGGTTTGAGGTCAGTTTGATTGAAGATAGAACCTGACATAAAACTAACTGACTTCCCGAAGAGCGTAACCAAACACATTTCTCAGTGACTTTCCAGAGAATTTCTTTCCGAATTCCCAGGCAGACGGGTCACTCTCAGTCAGTCAGCTGCCAGCTTCAGGCGACAGCCCAGACAACGACCATGAATTAAAGATGGCAGCGTCACTGCGGCAACACAGGACCCAGAAATAGGCCGGCTGACCTTTTCAGTGACCCACACTGAATGATTCAGACATTTGATTTTCTCCCCTCTTCTGAGGTGTGATTGCGTGCTGAAGAGCAGAACCAGAGCAAGTCAAACAGTTAAGTGTCCTCTCTCTTATGTGCTGAGATGCTCTGAGTGAAGCAACAGCATCTGGCCTCAGGGGAAATCTCTCCTACTCTAGAAGATCTAAAAGGTTTAAGTCTTATGAGTGCAGGTGAACCTCATTTGAAGTGCAGGTCATCACAACGCCATAGCTATGTGACATACGCACCATCATATGGATGCGAATTGCAGATGCAGATTTTTTTGTTGCTTTTGTGACTGTTATTTTATTTATTATTTATTGTTTATTTGTTAAAACTGCAGTAGCTAAAATCATGAGAGAAAACACCATAAACCTTCCTTTTTTCATCTGCAGCTTTCTCCTCTTAGTTCAGATCAATACTTTGAATGTAAATATAGATGAACACACACCATTTCATGCTATTATGGAGAATTGAAGCCATTTTTCTAAGCCCCACCTGTCTGACAACACCTCAGATTAGACAAAATCTGTCATCACAGAGTAGTCTGAATGTGTAGACTTCTTCAGACTTGAATTACAATATACTGAAAGGCAGTGGTGTAGTGGTCTCTAGAGAAGAAGTGGATATACTCTAATTTTTTGGCTTTTTTTTTTTTTTTTTTAAGTAGTCCAGAAAAACGACCCGTGATGCCAGTGACATGTCAGACTACTCTATTTAGTTTACCCCAAAATCCATTAATAGTATTTGCTCACTATTATAACATTATCATGACTTGATCAGGAGCAGTTTGTAGGTTTTACTGGTCACACAAGCAGCTGCATGAATGAAATGTATTCAACATGAGGCAAACACAGGATAGTCCTTCATAACGTTAGCCTTTCATAACGTTAGCCTTTCATAACGTTAGCCTACTCACAGTTTAACTAATGGCGACATCCCTCCTCTAAATGTGCAGTCATATGGGCAGTAGTTTAACAGTAACTCATCTGGAAACCACCTTACAACTTACCTCAGAATGATGTATTCCATGAAAGTATATTCTCTCGATATGTGTCACTCACTTGAAAGACGTTTATTCTGCCTTTCTCGTTCACATTTCCAATAATCGCACATTTTTCAGTGAGACGTGCTAGGTGGCACTGGCACCTGAGGTGTCCAATCAGGTTCCAGAGGTGGCCAGCGCTAGTTAGCAATATTTTCCTGGGTATAACCCGCCCTGCTCTGCCTCTGATTGGCTCATCAGTCCTCATGCCTAAAGTTAACCAGTCTAATGAGTGAAGGCAGTGAGTACTGGCCAATTAGAGGCAGAGTAAGGCGGGTCATGGCTTCACCACCCTAAGGGGAAAAAATAGGCAATTTCGCTGGCAAATACTATTGAATGGTGCACATTAGGGGGGTCTAAAAGCGGGTATACGCAATGATGACTGAAAAATAAGCAGGTATACTTCATATACCACCGTTTACCCTGGACTACAACTCTGCTGAAAGGTAATTATGGATTTTTTGCCCAGTGATGACTAAAAGTCTGCAGTAGTTTTTAATGACATTTCTACAGACCCTCAGCACCACACATCTCAAAACTGTCAGTGATATTACACAATTACCTACTTTTATTATTGTAGTAATGAGTTGAATCTATCCATGAAAATGATAAAATACTAACACAGTGGCTTTGTGCTCAAGACAACACACTTTCACTGCTTCCTTCACACCTCGTCAGCTGCAGCACATTTTACATTCAACACTTCCATTCTTAATTCAACAATACGTGACCAAACTTGAATTCTCTGAGTGTTTTGCTACGAAGCAACTCGATAAAAAAGCTTGTGCCATGGCTACACAGTCAAAAGTCCAGCATCAAACTTCATGTTGACTCTCCTTTAGATTCTACTTCTTATCTTCGCTGATAAATGTGGTTTCTTGCCAGGAACCAGTGGCGGTGGTGACAAAGCCACTTTGCAAGAGATACAACTATTTGCTGCATTTACCATTGGCGTTATGGTTCCTTTCACATACTGCCTGTACTTCAATATGATCGACAGGAGGTTACAATAAATCTGGTAATATAGAAACGGGGAAAGGCTTGCTAATCACAGGGTTCAGACACATTTTTCAAGATCAAATTGAAGCACTTTTCAAGCACTTTTAAGGGTCATTTTCAAATGTTTCCAACACAGCACCTTATCGCTGGTGTAAAATACTTATCTACAGGTATACATATACTCATGATCATTTTTTCAATTTTTATTACAAGGCTGTACATTGAATTATGCTATAAACATCTAAAATTATATTTCATAATAGCAAAAAGTTTATAAATTAAAGGAAAACACAAAGTGTTATCCAAAAAAAAGGGAAGCGACTTGGTGTTCTTCAGACACACTCGCACTGTAACAAAGATTAAGATAAAAATTTACCTGGAGTGGACTGTACCTGAGAACTAATTACCTCCACCAAGGAGGTTATGTTTTCATTGGGGTTTGTCTGTTTGTTTTGTTTGTTTGTTTGTCTGTCTGTTAGCAAGATAACTCAAAAAGTTGTGGAAGGATTTTGATGAAATTTTCTGGAAATGTTGATACTGGCACAAGGAACAAATGATTGAATTTTGGTGGTGATTCAGATCACTGTCTGGATCCAGGAATTTTTTGACGGATTCTTTATCACTGCAAGATAGGGCCAGTTTCAACATACACGTATAGAACTCCAAAATATAGATATTAATGTGAATCTAATGCTATGTATAGGTTTTCAAGGTCCAGGAATTCATTTTAGGAGTAAATTAATCATGGCACTATTGGGGGGGGGGCTACTGATCTGCCTTGGCAGAGGTCTGTGCTCTCAGTGCTTTTCTAGTTTTCATTTTTGACATAAAGTTTTATTTTTCAAAATGCATCACCTCTCTGTAAGTAGCTTTGGCTATAATTGCAATCACTTCCAAGCACTTAAACTAAAATTCAAACACTTTTTGGGCCTTGAAAACACAATATTGAAATTCAAACACTTTCAAAGATTTCAAACATCTGTACAAACTGTGTAATTACTATTCTATCCTGTTTTGATATCTCTGCAACACTATACTAAGGCAAATACTAAAACTGCCTTAGCTATTTTTTGAATGCCTTATACTACAAATATTTCAAATCGCAATTTTAAGACATCAGAAATAAAACATAATTGGGACATTATCCTGTGGTACTGCAAGACAACCACAAATTCTGAATAATACAGCACTTTAAAGGTAATAAATGTAATGTTGAAAATTACTAATATGCTCCACAAACTGGTTGTAATATCCAATTGTCAAAAAAAATTAGAAAACATCGTAGCATCTCTCCCTGGATTTCCCTAACAGTGATTTTATTTCCTTGCTGCACTGAGAAATGGCCTGGGGTATTAATCAGCATCACTGTAAGATGAAGTAGACACATCGCTGCTTTAATCACAGCTCAGATAGTATAGATTAATTCTCCTGCTCAACGCTCAGCACTCAGAATTCTCATTACTGTGTTATTGTCCTCATTATAAATCTTGGCTCTGCAACACGCAAGTGACCTTCAGGCTGACCCCTTTATCAGCACCATTTAATTTCAGCCCAATGAAATCACTGTGCAAAGACATAACAAAGATGTCCAGTCCACCTTTCATTACTGGAGGATGTTTTCACACCTTGTCAGGAAGCCCCTCGAGCTCAGGTGTATAGTGAGGTGATGAAGATGTGATTTTTTTGCACTTAGTAGCGAAGCATGAATGTGTTATATACTTATAGTATTTATAGCTCCCAAAGCTTCCATTGAAATGTAATTTATTTTTAAATTGGAGTGTAACAGAAGAGCCCTCCACCTTGAAAACTGTAACACAACCTTCCTTGTGTCTCTAGTAGCACAGTTCCTCCTTGACCTAGAATAGCTTTTACGTTCACCTTGAACCGGCGCAGTAAGAGAATAGCGAGATGGATTGCCTCGACAAGTCTGTTTGACACAAATCTGACTTCCTTCCTCTCCAGAGCTCCAGTGATATTTGTCGGAAAAGACGCCGAAGTGCAGCCAGCCGCTCCGCTCCCACTCCCTCGTCTCGATAACCACTCAAAGCCAACACACTCCTCCAAGCATCTGTTGAGTCACAAAGAAACATCACACTACGTCTGTTATCACACCAGCCGTGGCAGCATCCCAAGCCAAGAATATACAGCTTGCTTTGTGCTTACACTTTAAAGGCTGCAACTTTGAAATTAACAAGAAAAAAAACCACTAAAATCCCATACTCCCTTGCATACAGCGACACTTTATGAATAGCTGATCAGCCTACAATTCATGTAAAACCCTGAACACTCACTGCAGCAGAGAAGAGCCTAATGGTGACACTGCGCTGCTTATTAGTAAGAATCAAAAGACATATATTACATTCAACAACAGATGAGGGTAGAAAATCTTAATTCCAAATCAATTACATCCACACTGAATGCTGCAGCTGTTGCAGTGATTAATTTAGAAAAATAAGCTTTTGCCAATAACACACCAAACGCTCAAGTGAACACCATTTAACCATCCTGCACAGCCAAATGGTACAAATAAGACACGTACTGCGCAGTATAATATCACATAAAGTGAAATGCATGTTTTAATAAATGTGTATCATTGAGATAAGATTCAAGAGGTTTTATTGTCATATGCACACGATTAAAAAAAAACAAACTATGAAACTCTTGTCTGCTATTCCTCCTTCCACAGTAGAATGAAAGGTCAAAAAGGAAATAGAATTGATATGAATATAATTAACAAGACTAAGTGAATTAACAGTGACCGTGAAAGAAGACTGTGTACAAGTGGGTAATTATATACAAATCAAACAAATGTTAAATTATCAATACCATATGTACCATAATAGTTGACAGTGAAAGGTACTTGGCAGGTTGACCAATAAATAAATAAAATAAAATAAAATATAAAATAATAATATTCAGGGTTGAAATGTGGTACTGAATCAAGTTTGAGCTGCCCAATACAAAGGGAAAGTTTTGTATGTCTTTTTGTATTTGTATGTCTAATTATCAGTGTCTGTTGCTCTTTAGCAGAAAATGACCAGTACTGTTAATGAAAACACATTTAAGAGTAAATGGATATATTAATTGGGGTATTGCTCGTATAAATAGTGAGGCTGCAAAATGGAGAGGGTTAAGAGGTTGATTCCTCCTTCTGTCCAGAAGTAACTGAAAGATATCTATTTTTTATAGGAAACACTTGAGATGCATACCATGCATGTAGCTATATCTGTGACACTACAGTCCTCCGGAAATGCGCAAAAAAATAGTGCTCTTTTTTTCTTTTTTCATTTTGAGACTCCCTGTAGGAAGACGGTGCATCCAACATGTCAGTAAAGGCTTAAATTGTGGTCAACACTGGTTATTCAACATGACCCTCACCAGTTCGGTCACGATGACTCACACAACCTTTACCGAGTGTGAGATTCTCTGACATGTGTGATACACTCAGATTGCAGTCGTTTACCTTTTTCTCTTTTAATTCTGTTTCTGTTTTGTTTTTTTTTTTTTTCAGTTATTGGAGTAGTCGTCATTCAGAGGTTATTTGTTGCGTGTGTTGGCATTGAAAGGTGTGTGATTGACAGTAAAATGAATTACAGTAAGAGATTATTCTGCTATTACATAAAAAACGGAAACACCATTTGTATTTCCACTATTATTCTTTAGATAAAGCTTTATTTTTGTATTGTCTTGTGGTTTGTTTTTTGATATCAGTTTAATTTTTACATTACAGCATATAAGGTTTAGTTTTAATTTGATTTTAAGGAGTTTCCTATCATTAGTTTTAGCTTTTTCAAATACTAGAAGGAAAGTGATGATTTTCAAAAAGCTAAAAAGGTAGAGGGGATTTACCAAAACATTTGTTTATTAAAGGTCACATATTGTGCAAATCCCTTTAATGCTTGAACAGCATGAGTCATTAACCTTGTCTGACACAGCAGAACTAAACCAAACAGGGGTTCCTACAGATGGACATTCACAACAGAGATGTGGTGTCTCCCTAAACTACACATAATGATTCATGACAGAAGAGAGATTTTATTGAGCAATTACTGTCAACTAGTATCAGTGCACTGAGTGTGTTATGTATTTAATGATGCTGTCATTGTTAGGTTGATAGGATACTAAATTGTACATGTTCTAAATAGTCCATTCTTATTTAGGCTAAGTTATTATTGCCCATTGTCTATAATGAAAAGTGGGAACATCTTATTTTGTTTGTGTTTTGTGATATTAGTTGGTGTCTGAAGGAAATATTGCACTTATGTTTGTTCATTTATTGTCTGTTGCTGTCATTAATGTTTTATTAATGTCTTGTTTTGTCTTTGTGTGGACCCCAGGAAGAATAGCTCCTACTGTGGAAATAACTAATGGGGATGGGGAAATAAATGAATCACCATAACATGTGCATTTTTACTATTTGTTCTACCACTGATGTCAAGTAAGATCTATTTTTTCTGATTATCTAGTAAAATAATATGATAAACACTTCTAACACTGACAACTAATGTCAGCTACCAACTAGTTACCAAATAAGAGATGCACAAAACAATCTATGCAAATGCTTATGTACACAATAACATAGCTGACCTACTTTTCCACCCTCTGAAGTGTTTATTTTGCACAGAAAGCATCTTTTGATTTTCCCACTGTTGAGAATGCTTCATTTCTTCATTCTTAAACTATCATTATTGGGCACCTCCCCATATAAAATACATCAAAACCTCTGATCTGCATTTTAATGGTGTTTGGCAAAGCCTACATTGTTATTTCATTTGCACGCGAGCCTCCTCATTGGTGAGCCAATCAAAACAGGCCCTACGTTTAGAAAAAGCAGATCTAAGTTAAAAAATTTGATGAATTTTGCTGCAGTTGTGCATTCATTTGCATTTCAGACACATACTGAATGTGATTATGGCTCACTGTTGGTTTTAGTTGTCTCTGCATGCTGCTTTACCCTTTACCAGGCAAGTGACTATTTTTGGTAATTTCTCATGCACTGCAAGACAGTGACAGCAACAGTTCCAGTGAGGACAGTGAGTCAACAGTCTCAGGTCCAATGTGGTCTCCAGGGTCTGT
>JAPQRP010000015.1:19327995-19346800 GCA_037367295.1 Apogon hyalosoma | reverse complement strand
TGAAAGAGCTGCAGCATCTGAAACCGACCACAATGAACATTTTACAGATAAACAGTACCACAGTGCTTCAGTTTCAGCTTCAGTTTGTCATGTCTTTTATGGATTGTGATTGTCTCTCAACTCACCATATATTTTTTATTGGTATGTTGTTTTTTTTTTATCAATTACTAGAAATTTCAGGCAACCCCACGTGGGGTCCCGACCCCAAGGTTGAAAAACACTGCAATAAAGTTACATAAATCAGTACTAGGGTGGGGTCAACAATGTCTACATACCTGTTTTCCCTCCTCTGGCTCCTTTCTGAGGCGGCGAGCCAGGAGTTCTATAACTTTCTGAAAGATGTTGGCCACCACGCCCAGAATGACAGTGGTTGGACTCTCCTGATCCTCCTGACCCTCGATATCCTCAGGTACATAACTGTCTATCACCTCCTTTAAAATGGGCAGGACAGCAGGAATACACAGGTAGCCTGTCTCTGAAAACAGAGTTAACACTTTAAATAAACACATTGGCTCAGTTTCAGCAACATGTCGTGACTGTGTTGTACTTGTACACTCAGTGCACTGAGCCTGTTTACATGACCATAAAAGTCTGATAACTGGGAGTAATTGGATAATTATAATAATCAGATCTAACATATTTACATGCACTTTAGGAATGCTGGTTTAGATGCTCCAGTCAATAATCAGTTTTCTCTCAGTGTACGTACATATGTAGTGATGATAGACTTAAACTTCCTGTTGTTTTTGCCCATGTTTGACTATGTAACTTCCGTTTTCTATGATTTTAATTGCTTTTACACATGTACAGACGTAAAAGAACGAAATAAGTCACATTAACCTGTACACATGCAGGAAGACATCGGAGTATTGGGAACAATTCCAGGTGTGTTAATCCGATTTCTCATAATCAGATTACTGCCGTTATCTGATCTGTTTACATGATCACTTGAATAATCTGATAACTCCAGAAATCAGAGGATGATTGGAGTATTGGTGTGCATGTAAACAGGCTCATTGTTTTGTGGATCACCAAAAGGGCTAATGCTCACCTGAGAGGAGAATGAGGGAGCACAAGTGGAGGATTTGACCCTTGAATGCCTCATCGCCCAAACCCACAAGCAAAACATCTCTGCACACAGTCAAGAAGCTCTAGCAAAGTGGAAAAAAAACATTTAATGCTTCAAAAAGAAAGTACTAAAATAAACAAGGTTATACAGAGATGAGGCCCACATTTCATTATCGCGTTCATTTCTGCTGGTAGTAGCGGTAGCTGTTTACACTCCTCCACAACGACATGAGCAAGAAAAGTGGGAAAAAAAATGCATGGGTTATTTTCAATATCAGATCACAGCAGTCATGTGGTGACAGGCTGGAGTGTAATGCCACAAATAAGGAAATGAGCTCATTTTAGCATGGCAGGATGAGCAGGAGGAGACATGTACAGAGTGTATGTGTGGACTGGAGCAGAACAATCCATGAGGAGTCTAAATTTACCGAGCAGAACTGGCAGCTCTGGAGGCAGCAACACAAAACTTAATGTAGTGAATAACAACACACAACTGTGCATCATGTACAGAGTGGGTACAGGCTATGTATTAGAGGAAATGTGAGTTTTATTAAGGGCATGGAAAAAATACAACCAGCAATTTATGAGCAAGGAGATTTAATTTTTGAGTGTATTTCCCTGCTGAGACACCATCTTTTGTATAAATATCTTGCAGTAAATATTTTTATGAATGTACTCCAACACTGCATGCAACAATTAGGATCATTAAAATGTGCTTTTATCTACAGATGAATTTCATGAGAACTTTGCAGTTTGACCAGAGAAGTTAGAAATGTTTATTTGCAGTCATACAAATCTAGACGACCACAAAGCCTTAATTATTATGATTTGCTTGAGGTGAATATGTACAGAACCATATTGTGTTCAGTTCACTTTGGATCAGTCATTTCTGTTGGTGTTTTCTATCCTAAACTGACAGTAAAGTGTGCTTGTGAGACGGTGCTTCTTTGTTAAGCTCACCTCTGTTATCTTTGCAGCAAGTGACTGTGACTTCTCAGACTCCTCCCCGTCATCACTGGTATGTTTAGCCAAGAAGGGCAGCACCCTCTCAGACACCCATGATGCAACATGCTCCAAAGTGAGCAGATAATCACGACCTTCAGAGGACTGGAAAACAGGCAAATTTTTTTTTTTTGTTTTACTTTAACTTGTAAGGAGACGAGGCTAAATGTGATATGTAGAACCAGATTTAGAAATTAATGAAAAACTGCATTTGGTGCTAAAAAAAATAAAACACTGTTGATATTTACTAAAGGGGACAGTACCATTTGTACCTGACCTAACTGCATATGTATTTGTAGGAGTTTCCATTTCACATAGTGAGTTTGTGAGTATTTAAATGAGCTATGTTTTACTAAGGTTTATGACAGTTGATTTACTGCTGATTGGACACTACTTAACACCAAAGAAAAGCATGTCTTAACACGTTTGTACTTGGCATGACTGTGACAGTTCTGCAGAGGAGAACAGACAGGAGGTGGTAGAAGAAAGAAAATTTTCTCTACTTGTCTTAATTTATTTTGAAGGACAGAGGAAGGCCTTATCAGAGCAGATCAACTACAAAACAGCTCACATTTTCACCTGAGTTGCTCCTGATGTCACTGATGTAACGGCTCAACATGTCAAGGTTTTACTTTGACATAGTGATGAGACGTCATGCCAAAAAACTCCGATGAAATATTGAAACATAATTAAACATTCAGTTTGTCTTTTTCCTGGTCCTTTGGCTGATACAGACAGTGCTCCATTTATTTACTGATATGAAAAACAACAGCCACCATAAAGAGTAAAGGTATTTACCACAAAGGTTTGACCACAGAATGATATTAACTGTGAATATAAGTCAGATTCAGTTCAATAGCAGCCTGTAAATGTTACGTCTCTGTGGGTCTCCTTTAATTTCCTCTGTGCTGTGGAATGCACCCTTCCACTCCTGTATTTACCTCTCTTGAAATGGTGATCCACATCCGCCTTCGTGAACAGGTTGAAAGCATTTTACTACCACTATTTTAGACTAAGTAACTCTACCAGTTTTACCATAGAATACTCCTTCTGCCTCTTTTATCAGTGTAGCTGTTTCTTGACAGAAACACATCGTGTGTAAAACCTTCAATGTGTTGTTAGTAGAATCCCAGCTCCTTCATCAGGTGTAGATGCATAATCTGGCTCAGTGCTAACTTGTGCTAATCTTGGTAGACGAGGTTATTATTGAAAATAACTGGCTGCGTCTGTGTTCATAATTTTGTGAGTTGTTAGTAAATTACCTGCAAAAAGTGGGCATGTTAGGTGGTGTTTCTGGATTGTATCCACATTAATTTGCTGCCTAAGTAAATGTGGGCAAAACGAGGTCCATTCAGGCCAAATTATTGTAAGTAATAATTACATGTCAAACTGTTGTTGTGTTCTACTGACCATGTCCTACATCAATAACGTGAAAAATGAAAATAAAAGTTAGGTAAGCATAAGGTTGAGGGCTTACATTTTGTTGTAGATGTGCACCAAGGCGGCCATGGTAAACAAGGGCTTTCAGTGCAGTCTCCACACCTGGACTTTTAGGATCCTCAGTGGAGCTGAGATGAGTGTACAGGACCGACTGTTGACAGAAATATCAGTGGACATATTGAGAACTCTTCCTAATACTTACCTAGTGTATAATCATACGTAGTGTATAAGTGCTTACAAAATGCATCATTACATGGACGTACCCTCCAGTTTCCTAGAACAGTATGGAGCTGCTTGAGTGGGCCCTGACCAAGATCCAGGACTTTATTTCTGGTTTCAGTGTGGCTGAACAGGTACTCCAGGTAGGCCAGTGCCAGGTCTGGTTTGGCCTCCACTGTTTCCTGGATCCGCACCTTTCGATTAAAGTTTGCCTTTTCCTGAAGTTGAAAGAGTAACACAACAATAAGTGTATTTTTCAGTTAAGCACAAAAACTCTCTCAGTCACAAGAAATATATCACTGGACTACAATTTTTTTGAAATTATCTGCCTCAGAGATTAAATAAAGCAGATCTGGTAGCTCTGAGACAAATATTCCTTTTGAGTAAAACCCATTCTCTCAAATTTCACATTTTGACTCAAGACTGTACCGTGGAAACTTCAGCCAACCAGCATTTTTGACTTGATTTTTCTTTATCAGTAACTCACATGTGGTAAAATTTCTCTACTACTTTTATTCTGGAAACATTTTACTTGTAGATCAGTGTGTTCAGTCCTTTACGACTACAAGCCATAGCTTTGTGATTATGTAATGACTGACCCCTTGTTTAGGCAGGGCCTCACTGAGCCAGTCAGAGATCAGCTCCAGGATGTCAGCAGCCTGGCCCCAGCAACATATGCAGTCCAACAGCTGGCTGTACTGCTTTGGCATCACTCCTGGTTCCATTCTCTTCAGCTTAGACAGGACACCACAACTGGGAGCGAGACAGCAGGATGAGACGAACAGGGAAAGCAGGATAATGGCAGTTAAGGAGAAAAGTGTAGGTTTAAACAACTAACAGCGAAAAACTGGACTGGGAATGTAAGGGTGCTTTCACACCAACAGCACTTGGTGCACACCAAATGTTCCATTCAAACCAAAAGCTCTTAGTTCAATTAGTTTTCATTGGTGTGAGAGCATCAATCGCACTCGGATCCGCACTAAATCAAGCAGACCGAGACCTCCAAAAAGAGGTGGTCTCGGTCCACTTGACTCCGCACCAAATGCCAAATTCTGGTGCGGTCCCTCTGGTGAGAACGCAAACTTGGGTCTAAACCATAGACAGCAGGTCCAAACGAACTATTCCAAATGCATCATGGGTCAGGTCAGGATGACCATATTCATGAAAATAGCGTGTCTCCTCTGCCTGAAATGATGCACTATATGCCTTTGGTGACTCCAGTGCATCAGCAGATTGTTCTCCAGACGCAGCCGTGACTTATTCTCGAATTGGATATTTTGCCAAAAAGGGCCAACACAGAGAATGTAATATACAAAGATCAGAGCAAGTACCAATGTGCAAACGTGTCGCTCCATAGTGAGTAAAATTAGTGCTTATTTCTACCGGAAGATAAACATTGATGAAACATCAATCGGACCAATTTTGGTTTGTTTGCAGGTATGAAAGCGGACCACACTGGAGTCTTTATGCTACATAATAACAATGTTATTGCCTGGTGCGGACCAAATTATCGAACTAGCGGTGTGAAAGCGCCGGAGACTAGTACAAGCATCAATATTCACCTGAATGTTGGCACTACAGCTGGAGGCATGAATGAAGCCAGTTGTATGAGGGGAGGAGTGCATCGCTCATGCTAGAAAATAAATAACAGTTTTCAGCAAAGAACAGAGCTGCAAAATTGCAATTGTGATGTTTAGGATTCAATGGCACTGAACAGAGAGGGACAGGGAAAGAAAAAAAATGTATTTACAAATTAAAGTTTGTGCACTTAAGAGGAAAAAATGCAGATTTCCAAATGATCAGAATTCAATATTGTCCTTGATAACCACACAATAAACTTAACTCATTTGTGCAGCGCAAATACCTCTGACTGGAACAAAATAGTGATAATCAATAATGGAAACTGACCTCAAATGCAGTAAAATATTTGGCCAGGACGCTGCTAAACTTGGCAAAAGTAAACTTCTGGGCCTCCTCATTGTGCTTCAGTGTCTTCTCTACACTTCTCCACAAGATGACCACAACCTCCAGCAGACCAGATACCACAGCCACATCTTTTTTCAGCAGAACACGCTCAATCTGGGGAAAAAAAAAAAAACTCATTTAATTCACCACAAACTCAGGTACATTGACCAAAAAGGGTGTAACGGTACAGAAAAATTTCAGCTCGGTATGTTTTTGGTACATTTTTGGTATAGTGACGGAAACCAGTAAAGGGAGGGGGGGCACTGTACTGTAGGGAGGTGGACTCTGTGTGCACTGTCCACAGACGTTTGAGCTTTCATATTTCCTAGACTTCTCACGACAATTTCTCACATTTACATCATCCTACATTGTGTGACACTGAGTATACGTATGCAGAGTCCACGCAGTCCTAAAAACTGAGCTTTGCATGAACGTGTACGAGTCTGCCTCAAGTACACGTGTACGTTCACAGAGTCAAGCACGCCCGACTATGTGGGGGCCTTAACATGCTTCAAACGTCTGACCTGGATTCTGCGCCTCTGTTATACTCTCTGTTGTCATGTTTACCCCCCTTTATCAGCACCCCAGCCTCAGAATAAAGTGTTTGTTTTTTTGCAGTGGCGCTGAGAATGTATATAGGGGAAACCTTGCACATGGGTTCAGCTTGCGGCCACCCTGCTTCCCGAGTGTTTGCGTTCTGTACATAGGCTACATGTATTCATTTGGTACACCTCTGTATTGTATCGAAGGCCCTGAACCGAAATGATTCGGTACAAACGAGTGCACCATTACACCCCTACTGAACAAACTATTACTGTCATCTCATTACTTCAAAACGACCACTGTTTGGAGGTAAAATTAGCCTACAGCATCCTAAAAATGCATTAAATTATCATTTTAAACTGTTATGAACAAACTGTTCAGTACGTTATCTTATTTACTCAGTTGTATTTGAATAACTGCAGGTTTCTTACAGTGCTGTTCTCCTTGTTGCTTTCATTCATGTCAGTTATGTCACATTCATTTTGGATGCAACTGTTCAAAACACGGCGAATGGCCAACATCAGCTTGACTGAAAAACAAGAAACACAAAAGGATTGTCATAAACAGCTACTACCAATGTAAAGTAACAAATAATTCTGCCACATTCAGAGCACTTACTTATGTTAGTGGGGGCTGTGTGCTTGTAGGCGTGCTGATAGAACTTTCTGGCAGCCATAGAGTTCATCTGGATGAGCGTGATGCATCGACAACACCACTCCTTCTCAGACTCGTTGACAGGGAAAAAGGACTTAAAGAGCAGATCGACAATGCGCTTGGAGACTGACTGGGAATCAATAGCCAGGCGGGCCAGCAGGTGGTCCATGTTGCACACGTCCCAAAACTTGAAAGTGGTAGACATGGTGGGAAAAAAAGGAGAGCAATAAGGTGCCAAACAGGAATCGTGTAACAGACTGTGTGTAAGTGTAATTTTATTAAAGCAGCCCAGGATGTGCATCTGCCAGTAAAATGAATCATCAGTATCAACAATGTGACTGAATAACTAACTACAGTTTCAACAGGATGTCTGTATATATCAGGCATTTAAATTGATGCTTTTGAATAATTTTTCAAGATGATTTTTAACTAAAATGAAGGTAATTAACGCTCCACTTACCTTGGCTGCACGCACTGCCTTCACCTTGAGAAGCATGTCAAGGAAAGCGGTGCGGACTTTCTCCGAGTTGTCATGAAGGCTATACTTGAGATTAGGCAGGAGTTTTTCCAACAGTGGATGGCTGAGAGCGTTGTCTAGGACAATGGCCAGACACTGTGGAGAGCATTGTACGACCCACAAATTATTACTTCTTCCTGCGTGTAAATGTAATCATCTACTGATATAAACTGTTTAATACCTGTTGATCCACAAATCCTATCATTACATATGAATAATTGGTGTAAAATGCAGTTTATCATCTTTTCATGGTGATCAGATATGACCCATTTGGCCGTTCAGAGGCTCCGTAGTGAACGTGGACAAACCATCATCTTCTACAACACTGATTCACCAGTAAAACCCATGGAGTTGGATCAATGACAGTGGATGGACACACTTGTTTTTACATTCAGTTATTGGCATCTTTGCTCAAAAAATCTCTTTTTCATCAGTTTTCTCCATTTCTGATATAAATAGGTGTGATTGGCAAAGGACAAAAAGGCAGGAAAATATACGGCGCACTGCACACGTCCAAAATTCTTATAACACATCAGATAACTTTCTGTAACGATTGCAGGCTCTTCAGTGGAGCTCTGCTTCCATCGATGACAAATCCATGACAAATGAATGGACTACTTGCAGAGTGACATGAAAACATGAATCAGAGGCACCAGTAAGCGGTCATCATGATTACCAATGCCCAACCCGTGCACCCCCTCAAAAAAAAAAAAAAAAAGTGGATTTGCAAGTTTTACAAGAGCCTCATTTTCAGGTTGGAAAAGCCAGATTTCCAGTTTGATCCAGAAAAATCACACCCCTGGATATAATAACCTTTGAACTTAATCTGCAATTTAATGAACATCTACATGATCAGTGAATTAAATATAGAAAAACACCTGATTTTCACTGACAACAATACAAAATACAGAGGACAATATTTTAATAAATGGAGATAAATCATTTAAGAAATGTTAAATCTACAGAAAAATTCCTTTGGGAAATGCCACAAATGTAGCGCTGGGTCTTTATGGGTTAATGTAGCATCACAAAAGAGCAGGAGAAGAATTCTTAAATAATGTTAGTTCCAAAAACCTCAATCTGGTTCCTATCTTATCCTTTAATTGTAGAAGGCATCCTACAGTATTCAGTTTTCATTGTCTGTACTATTTCTCCAACCAGAGTAAATTATCTGTGTCCTACCTTGAAGACTGAGCAGCGGACATCAGAGGAACTAGCGTCAGTAGCTAGCTCCATCACGATTTTCTTCAGGAAGTCTGTGATAATTGTAGGAGGGAGAAGTTCCCAGCACTTGGCCAGGATTTTACAGACCCCCAGGATAGCATTGGAGCGCACGGTGGGATGAGGGTCATCAAGGAGGCCCTGAGAAGGACAGAGTCATTAAATACTGTCAATTGAAATTAGATACAAAAAAAGAAGAGACCAGACTATTTTATGATCGTAAGGCTACAACATTTCTCAAATTAGTAATCAGTGGTGTTTTTTTTAATTTTATCTGTTTATTTGTCTCAAACTTTGAAATAAAAAAAGAAACAAGAACAATAAAATCAAGAAGTCATTTACATACTATACACCCATCAATGGTCATTAATCACAGAAAAAGTAATGAAATACAATAAATTTAACATAAGTTTACATATGAATCAACTCATAAACACAGTTTGAGAAGGGACAGAAAGAAGCAAAGGCTTATCTAGTCCTGCCCCTTCCTTACTTTCAGTGTTAGATTCATAACCAAATATATTTCCTTCATCGGCTATCTATCACATTAAATAAGAGAACAAGGAATAACTAATCAGAGCACCTTTATATTGGTTGTATCACCATTGTGTTATCTTTTAAATAGTGCTTACCATTGCTATGTCCAGCTGCTTTTGAATGGCTTTATCTATACCCTCATTGTCCATATCTGGATCGTGAACTGGGAAGGCCTCAGTGAAAATCAAAGTAGCATTTGCTCGCACTTCATAGTTTGGCACCTGTGGAGATCAAATCATAATAGATTAGACAGATAAGTACAGGAATACAAGCAGTTCTCAGTGATAAAGGAAATATAAGTGAAACTGTATGTACACTTAGTGCTTTCCAGAGGATAGGCTTGTAGAGATTATAGAGCATCTTGTCCACCTTGTGGCAGCCCTTCCTTGAGTGGAAGTAGCTCACTATCTGCATGTCAGAACAGGGAAGAGAGAACACGGTCACAGCATGAGCATACCATAATAGGACAGAGTAAAAAAGTGAATTCAGCACAGCTCAGTAACTTCTACAGGTAATAAGTCTACCTGTCTGACTTTGGCATGAACAGGAGAAGTTCTATGGAGCAGGATGGCATTCTGCATCAAGTCCTGAATACAGGAGCTCTCCATATTTTCCAAAAAGTCCCCACTAGCCTTTTTCCATGCTCTGAAGTAGATCTCCATAATATGAGCAACCATGGTCCTTAACAGAATAAAATAGAGCAGTTAGTAACATGACGAAAATGTAGTTAACAGTTAAACTAAAGTAAATTTCATACTTGCTGTAGAACTCCAGCTGGTTCTTGATGGTGCCATGAATAACACAGATGAAGCTGACATCCCAGCTGAAAAGAAACACCAGGAATCGCTTTCCCTGTCAAAACATGTGCATTATCAGCCAAACAAAAATAAAATGAGTCAACGGTTAAATAAAGTCATTACAGTAACACGTGTAAATAGACACAGTGCCTTATTATTGCTCGGCTTACATCATCATTTCTGATGTAAGTGAGAGAGTGAAAGCATTGAAGCAACAGGTCAGATATCTGCTTGTTGTCCTCTGATGTGTAGTCCAGATCCAAAAGCACCTCATGGAGACTCCAAACTCGTTGGATTTCAACACCCTGAAAACATGCAGAAAGCAGAAAAGTGTTTACATCCGGAAATCTGACATCTAACAATCTGGTTGACAGAGATTTGCAGTATCATGGTAAACATCAATATATTCACTATCCCTCCACTGCACATTTCCAAACCATCTCTATCTGGCCTCTCTCACTTTATCCTCAAGTGTTCAACCTGAGCTGTCCCTCTGATGTGCTTGTTCCTGTCCATCCTTGTCACTCAAAGAAAATCTAAACATCTTCAGCACTGCCTCCTCAGGGTTCCCACTCTTTCCCTGAAATTATTTTCCAGGACTTTTTCAGCCATTACAGAGACAAGTTATCACTTCATACACTAATCCATTCCCCCTCATTCTTTGGAAGTGTTTCTTTTCTACAGTTGTAACTTGCATTCAGCCAGATTGTTTCTATGTTTATTACTCAGACATTTGATGGGCAGTCTATGGCTATGACAAATGTATCAGAATAATGCAAACACACCCACAGATTACAGTGTAGTACTTCATTAGTATGACAAACTGGAGTTAAAATGTTCAACTGGGCAGTTCACAACTCAACTTTCTCTTTTGCACTTCCTGTAAAAATACTTGTATATTTTCAATAAATCACTGAAAAAAACAATTCCTTTGTTTTATCTCAGTTTAGGCACACAAGGTCACAAGGCAGGGGGAGGATACATAATTTTCCAGGATAACTTAACCGTTTCCAGGACATTTGACCTTTTTTCTCATTTTTCATGTTTTCCATGACTGGAAAGTTGGTCAAACATTTTCCAGGTTTTCCAGGAGACATGGGAACCCTGCTCCTGTATTTTGGTCAGTGCAGCCATCTCTAAACCGTACAACATGGCTGATCTCACTACCGTCCTGTACATCTTTCCTTTAACTCTTGCAGATGCTCTTTTGTCACGGATCACTCTTGACACTTCTCTCCACCCATTTCACCCTACCTGCACTCTCCTCTTCACCTCCAGTCCCACTTCCCCATTACTCCACTACTGAACAGTTGACCCTAAGTACTCATTCCTCTTCTTTAAAGCACGTACCTCCACCTCTCCAGGTTTTCCTCCATCCGCTCCCTGCTCTCACTACAGATCACAATGTCTTCCACAAACATCATAGTCCATGGAGATTCATCTGTCAGCCTGTCCATCACCATGGCAAGCAAGATGGGGCTCAGAGCCGATCCTTGGTGCAGATCCACCTCCAACTTGAACTCCTGTTTCATATTATTCTCATACATGTCCTGTACTACTCTAACATACTTCTCACCAGTCCAGACTTCCTCATACAGTACTGCAGCCTCCCTCTGTACCCTGTCAGATGCTTTCTCCACATCCACAAAGACACAATGCAGGTCCTTTTGCCCATCTCTGCATTTTTCCATCAGCATTCACAGACCACATATCACATCTGTAGTACTCTTTCTAGGTAGGAAACTAATTGACTGCTCACAAACACTCAGTTCCTTTCTTAGCCTGGCTTCCACTTCTCTTTCCCACAACTTCGTGTGGCTCATCAGTCTTATACCTCTGTAGTTTCCACGACCCTGCACATCACCCTTGTTCTTATAAATCGGTACCAGCACACTTCTCATCCATTTCTCAGGCATTCTCTTCTGAACTAAGATCCAAATGAACAGTCTAGTTAAAAAATTCCACTGCCATCTTTCCTAGACACTTCCATGCCTCCACTGGTATGTCATCAGGGCCAACCACTTTTCCACTCTTCATCCTCTTCAAAGCTTTCCTCCTCACTAATCTTTTCTACTTCACAATATTCACCTCTTCCACCCTTCATCAGTTCCTCAAAGTACTCCTTCCATCTTCTCATCACATCCTCCTCACTTGTTAACATATTCCCAGCTCTATCCTCAACCATCCTAACCTGCAGCACATCCTTCCCATCTCAATCTGTCTGTCTCGCTAATCAGTACGCATCCTTTTCTCCTCCCTTAGTGTTCAACCTCCTCATGGAATATATACAGTAGAGCTAGTAATATGTGCAAAAAATTAAATCAGATTTCTTTCCCCAATGTTATGGATGATTTAATGCTTTAAATTGATAGTTCTCTTAAAGTAAAATAGCTAATGTCTTATACTTACTGGCTTCTTCAAAACAAAACTCTTCTGCAGAGAGAGGAGAAAAGCAGTGCGACCAAATTGTTCTTTGCCCTGCAGTCCTTTTTTCCACCAGGCCTCACACAGTGTGTGAATATGTGACTGAAGCGGTGCCTCTGAGACAGGCATCGACACCAGAACATCTACAAGAAAAACACAAAAACAGCCTTAACTCTTGAAATGACAATACGAGAAGACAAATTAATTTACAAACAAATAAACTGGTAACAACACTCACTATGAAGAGTGTGGACAATATCCAGAAGGGCGCTGTATGTGTCACCATCTTGTAAGACTTTTACAGACACTACGGCCACTTGTGTAACACCATCTACAACAGTCATAACATGTTTCTGAACAAAGAAAAAGGTAGAAAATAGAAAAAAAATGCAGATATAGTTAATATGCATGAATAACTATGTAGTCTGTTTTCTGTAAAGCAACGAAGAACTGAAAATACATTCAAACATGAAACAGCAAAAACAAAACCTTAAACAGGGTTCCTACTCTTTCCCTGAAATTATTTTCCAGGACTTTTCCAGGACATTTTCAGCTGTTACAGAGACAAGTTATCACAGCATACACCAATACATCCCCCCTCATTCTTTGGAAGTGTATATTTTCTACAGTTGTAACTTGCATTTATCCAGACTGTTTGTATGTGTATTACTCAGACATTTGATGTGCAGTCTATGGCTATAATTTTTCTATAAAAATTATTATGACAAATGTATCATAGAATAATGCAAACACACCCACAGATTACAAAATAGCACTTCATTAGTATGACAAACTGGAACTGCCCATTTGAACATTGTAACTCCAAACTCAACTTTCTCTTCTGCACTTCCTCTAAAAATAGTATATTTTCAATAAAACACTGAAAAACAATTGCCTTTGTTTCATCTCAGTTTAGGCACACAAGGTCACAAGACAGGGGGAGGATACATAACTTTCTAGGATAACTTAACCGTTTCCAGGACATCTGACCTTTTTCTCATTTTCCAGGTTTTCCAGGACATGTGGGAACCCTGCTTAAAGGAACACTGTCAACTTAAATTATTTCTATATAAAAATAACTCAAGACTACTTCATTTAAGGGTTATTTCTTACATTTTCTGCTCTTTACAATATGTAAGTGTCAACTCACAGGGTCTGCAGATGACTCCACTTCCATGCCCTCTTCTTTGTCCTCCTCCCAGCGTTCAGGAGGAGACTTCAGCAGGACATCCTGAAGGAGAGACACCAGTCTTCCCCACAGAGACTCTCGCTGGTCTCTGGACATCTCCTGCACCACCTCCTCAACATCGAAAGGCTCTGTCTTGTCCTTCTGCTCAACAACACAGACAGAGGTAGAGTCAAGTTGAAAGACACATACTGTGACAACAAATGCAAGGAGAAGTTTAAATGTGTGTTTACAGAGCCTTTTATTTACACAAGTATAAGACAAACACAAAATAATATATATTATAAGCTGTGATAATAAATGGCTACAGCTGTTTATGCAAAAGATTTATGGTTCAAGTCTGGACTGAGTTAAGATACTGGATATTCAGTTAACCTGAATGTAAGAAGGAAAATAAATACTTTAATCCTAAACTTTGTCTTTGAACGATAAACACATAATGAACAGGGTAAAAATAGGGCGTTATAATAATCAGATTCGCTCATTCTGAAGGCTTTTACAGTTTAACTACTTTACTTACGTGAAGCTGGATAAAACGAAGGAAGTCCTCCACATTTTCTTTACAGGCGGCTTGTAAAAACGCCTCTCGTTTAGACATGTTGTAGGTTTTCCAAGCAATATGGATATTTTCTGTAAAGCAGTGACTGTTTATTTGACGAAACTTAAAACTCCCACACAAAAAGCACTACTTTACTGTAACCTGACCAAAACAAACATGGCAGACTCCTGTCTTCAGCGTTAAAAGTGTTATTTACGAAGTTTAATCCAAAATGTTAGAACAGATGTACAAAGACATATAAAAAATTAAACTGTAAAATATCTATAATAAACATAATTCGTTACCTTTTTGTTTATAATTTCGTAAAGAAGTGACCGCCAGACAACATCCCCTAACAGCCGTCGACCGCGCAAATTTGGATAAACGTCCTTGTGCGTCATGACGTCAGACGTACTGGTGACGCAAACGTATGAATGCTGTTCTTATTTTAAACCACATGATGGCGACAAATCAACGCATAAAATCTGCAGGCTTTTCTCTGCGCTCATGCTGGCTTTACCAGAAGCCACAAGTCTTTACAGAACTGTTTGTAAGCTTTGTATTGAAACTGAACATTGAAATCAGCGTTTAGGGCCTATTATTGGACACAAAAGCTTAAGTAATTAAAATAAAAAGCAATCAGAATACTTTTCACAAGAGAAACCATTTATTCTTCAAAAGTCATGAGGCATCATATCATTCAAAATTATAACATTAAGAAGGCAAAATTACATAGTGAGTTTTTTAAGGCACAGGATAGATAACAAGAAACAAAACAAGTTTTCAAAAGCTCAAACAAACAGTTATATTAGCATGGCGGAACATGTACAAGCCTATAACATAGCTGTTTCATCTTAACAATAAATCAGACAGCCAAGCTCAGATGCAATAATTTTTCTCTATAACTCATTTTGTTCAACTCACATTTTGTTTGAACATTAGTCAAACCCTTATGTTCATATTATACATTTGTCCATAGCCCTAAAATGCCCACTTTGCCTTCAGAATCTGAGACACGTTCAGACGAACCAATATTGCACAGATCTCCAAAAATATACGGAGCATTTGTTTTATCTTTGCATATTGTGCATTTCATGTTTGTAATCAAGCATAAAGAACAGCAAGAGGTAAACAATCAAATAACACTGCATGACAAAAATATCAAATGAAGACTGCTACCTAAACCCACCTTTGTGACTGTATCTTCCTTTGGTAAGGGTTTTTCTTAAATAACAAAAAAAAAAATTCACATTTTAGCAAATTGGACAAAAAGTAGTATCATTTTTAATGAATTAATTTAAATATAACTTCCATTAAAGAAATATAATGCCATGAAACCCCTGCAAACTGTTTTAAATATATATGAGCAATTTGATTATTTACATAACACTGAAATGAGGCAATTAGTGTGTTTCAACACAGTATGTTACAACATGTTATCATATAATAATGATCTTTAGGAAATGTCTTACATGCTGAAAATCTTGAAAAATTAACATAAATATAACAAAATCATGTGCCCTTAAATTAACAGTGTCACTATATTACAGTAGAGGGAGGGTACCACTATGTGAGCAGAGGGTCTTGAATACTCCTGATGCTTTGAGGCAACAATCCATCTTCACTCAGTTCATACCTGAAACACAAAATGATGCATTAAAACATTAAACTGTCAGATTTATACATAAAGAAGAAACTCAAGAATGCTCTAGGTATCAATAAAATGCAACTCATTCACCATTGTGTCCACCCTTTTGATATATCTTCTCCACTTAAATCTACCAGCACCTGTAATAGTGGAAAAAAACACAGAGTAAATATGGTTATAGATTTAACAGGAACATAACAGCATGCAGACAGGAAAAGCATACGGGCATTACCTTTCCCAGAAGCCCTTTGTGTTTGGACAGAAGGCTCCCGCCGTTTTTCACTGCTACATCCAGCGTCCTCCTGTGAAGCTCCACCATAGAAACACTGAACTCAAACCTAGACAAACACACACTTATATGTTAAGATACATCTACTGTTGGATCGTTTTCAATCAAGCTAGTCAGTTCAAATCAGTACATTTTCATTTAGTATGACTCACATGTTCTCATGCTGCATAATGAGCCCAAATCAAATATTCCAACAAACAAACAGATCCATAGTGTGTGGATCTTGTCTACACTTAAATCCTTCAAAAAGCACTTAAAATTCCCATCATGAGCTCCACGTAACCCGACCAATTAAATCAGCCCAGAACAGTTTTTAACACAACCCACATTAATACAGTTTTCAACATAACCAGAAACAGATTATAGACAGAGCCATTTAGTAAATAAACATTCAAGAAAGGGCTGAATGTGTGTGTGTGTGTGTGTGTGTGTGTGAGACAGCAAAATATGGCAGTAATAATTAATTTTTATTAAAATTTTATCAGTACAGTCCATCTCCACAGAGTTTACTGAGCATTTGTAACATTTACCCCATCTATATTTCATGTCTAATTATGGTGATTTCAGTTTCAGCATAAAGTCATCTACAGAAACGATTCCAAAACTTTTTCACCAGAAAAATCTATTTTATGTCTCCTCAGGGCATAAATTTACAAAAATGTTATCTGTTGGATGAGCTGAATAAATGTGCTCTGCTGGAATATCAGAAGGTCAGTCACACATTCCAACATAATATCACCAACACTGACACGTAACAGTAATTAGACAGCAACACACTAGTCAGCTACTAAATGGCACAGGAAATAAACCATTTAAATGCCAGCAGAGACAAGCAAACACGTGACTGGCTGACTTTCTCGCCGAAGGTCTTTGCCGAGGGTTCAAGTATTTTGATTATCTATATTATAAAAGCCAAGTGGCCTATGTGTGCGTGTATGGGTATCTGCTTTATAACTGAAAAACTGGAGAGAGCTAGCCTTTGCCTTTTGGTGGAAATTAATTCAAGCAAAAATAATCTGCCAATGGAAAAAGTGGAAATTGTCTTAGCAAGTTTTGTTGAAATACGATTTTCAAGGTCTATTGTCTAAAAATAAGTTCTAGTATCTCACTGAAAAGTTACTCTTTAGGTGATTTTGTCTTATTTTAAGTGTGATGAGATATTTGGACTAGAAATGAGAAAAATACACTTGGTAAGATTTGGATTTTTGCAGTGAAACAAATCTTTCTGGGAGTAAAGCAACATATTATATATCAAATTGTTGGAAAAAATATTTTCTTTCAAAGATTATTCACTTTTCGATCTACAGGCCTCTGAGCGGACAGATCAAGTAATGTTGATATCATGAAGTCAAACAGTAATGATGTAAAGCCCTTTCAAACAAATATATAAGGGAACTATGAATAACCAACTATCATTACTGCCACCCAACAAACTCTGTGCACTTTTACTCCAGTTATGACCAACCTCTAAAAAAACTCAGCTCCAGTTTTATCAGCGCTGCTGCTTCTAGAACCTGTGGATTCCCACAGGTCAACACGCTAGTTAATTGTAATTGTCCAGCTTGTTCATCCTTTAAGATTCATTACTGAATCTTTCTTCTGCATTATTATTATTCTGTCTTTGGGATCTCCAACACTTACTAACTCTTCCAAAGACCACATTGTAATCCACACACATGCTATATTATTATTAGGTATTTTATGAAGCAAATTGGTGACAATAAAAAAAAACTTAAGATTTTTCTACAGATAAAGCAAAAAAGCTGAATTACTGAGTTTCAACTTATATTTTTTTCTGTATTCTTTCTGTGGAATGAACTACCTTTGCACATCAGGCAGGCCGACTTAATTTCTATTCTTAAATCCTCTTAAAACATATTTTTTCTTTTTGGCATTTAACTCAGTGTGAGGGGTAGGCTTTTATTGTCTTAATGTATAATTACTTTTATTGATTTTATTGATTTTATTCATTCTTTTATGTGTTTTAATTGTTTTTATGTCTGTGTACAGCACTTTGGCCAACTGTGTTGTTTCTAAAGTGTTTTATAAATAAAGTTGATTTGACTTGGCTTCTCTCCTTAAACAAATCCCTTTTTTTGTTGTGTCCTGTTTTCTACAATTGCACATCACCCAGTTTTTCTTGCACTTAATAGTGTTTTACTTATTGTACTTTAGCACTGATGCTTGATTTGATCCTCTCTTTTGTAAGTCCCTTTGAATAAAAGCATCTGCTAAATGTAATGTAATGTAATGTCATGTAATGTATATCTTATCTTATCTTATCTTATCTTATCTTATCTTATCTTATCTTATCTTATCTTATCTTATCTATAAACTATCAGTAGATGGACAAACCTAATAAACTGATACCTTATTTTCAGATTACAAGTATCTAGACCAGTGGTTCCCAACCTTTTTTGGCTTATGACCCCATTTTAACATCACAAATTTCTGGTGACCCCAGACATTTAAAACTGACACTTTTTTTTTTTACTAAAATTCATTTGTTTTTGATCATGTAATAGTTTGCTATACTATATTGCAAATAAAGGTTAATTTTAGAAGACATTTAGTCTATATAATGTATATTGTTATGGACGGAGGCATAAAAGCCAGGTGTAGATTACTGCACAAAGGGAGAATTTGATTTTCCTTGGTCAGGATATGTACAGTCAGCTGAAAATGAATACTGAACAAACAATAACTCAAACTATGAATTATGAAAGAGCTGCAGCATCTGAAACCGACCACAATGAA
>JAPQRP010000015.1:19316745-19327895 GCA_037367295.1 Apogon hyalosoma | reverse complement strand
TTCAGTTTGAACATTTGACAGATAAACAGTACCACAGTGCTTCAGTTTCAGCTTCACACTTTGTCATGTCTTTCATGGATTGTGAATGTCTCTCTCAACTCACCATATATATTTTTATTAGTAAGTTGTTTTTTTTTTTTTTTTTATGAATTACTAGAAATTTCAGGTGACCCCATTGGAATTTCAGGTGACCCCACATGGGGTCCCAACCCCAAGGTTGAAAAACACTGATCTAGATGATGTGATGATGGTGCTTAAATTTTGCCAATACAATGAAGTCTAAACTCACGTTTGATCATAAACAGGGTTAAGGGTCCTCTTCATTGTGCTCGTCTTCCTTCTCCCTGTCCGGCTTTTGTCAGGCAGCAAATAGAGGCGGATGAAGGGATCTGAGCCGTCTTTGGTGAAGGCTATCAAGTTACTGAGGACATACAGGACGAAACAGTTTCAATCTGTGTGTATTTGCTGTCATACTGAAAGAGTAGAACCACAGAATGAACTGAAGGAACACTAAAGATCTGAACCAGAAAATGACAAAAGGCCCAGTTGATTTCCCAGTAAAACTTCATTCCAGGTTTTCTCTAATGAACTGCGGTGTCGGATGGCAGACTTGTAACTCACCGGCAGGAGTGAACCACCACGATGAGTTTGTTCCTCTGAGAACTGTGTCGAACAGTCAGCTGGATCTCACCCAGGGGGTACTGGCTGGGGGCCGAGCCACTACAAACACACCACAGTCAGTCACTTTTACACACTGAAATTATAAAACACGTGCATGTATGTGGGAATAGACGAAGAGCCTGACAGGCAGGAAGATTAGATCAATATTAACCTGTCAATATGTCAGTGATGACTGCAGAGATTAAAGTAAACTGGTATTAAAAACCGGTATAACACAGGCTTCCTACAGGTTTCTACAAGTTCAAATGAAGCCTTTTTAAGACCTTTTTGAGACGTAGAACAGAATTTAATGCCTGTTTCACAGCCTATTTCAAAACCGTACTGGCAAAAATTTAGAATTTAGGAAACCTCGTGTCAACCAGTTCAAGAATAATCTTTTATCCAAACAGGCATTATTAAACTTGCACTTCCTCATGGTTCCTTTTTGCTTGCGAGTCATCCCTTACAGGACCTAAAGTCAGCTTTCTTAGTTGCACTTGTTTTGGGCTGAATATTCTGTGATCATTTCTCACTGGAGGCTGAAAAGTTAGTCATAATTGGTTTCTAATTTCAGTATAAATTGTTGGGTTGGAATGGATGGAACCGAGTAGATTAATGTTACTGTGTTTGCAGTTTAGACATTTAACAGACACATTTAAACACAATACAGTGAAGAAGTTTATGGCAACATAACGTGACACCTAACATCAAATTTAACACCTTTTAAAGCCTTTTTAAGGTATTAAATGCAGATTTGTAAATTTAATACTTTTAAGACTTTTTAAGACCCCGCGGGAACCCTGTAATAATATGTCGTAAGTGTCATTTACTTCTGTAGGTGACGAAGCCTTTGCTGAAGCTCCAACGTGGCAAAAGGTAGAGAGATGTCCGACGCCAGGCTGGGTGTGGACTCCTTGTGGGGCAGGTGTTTCTGGGAACTGGACATACATGTGCTCAGGTTAGACATACTCCGAAGGGGACTGGCTGAGTACGGCTCCCCGTCCCTGTGGTGGAGACTGAGAGTGGAGGCGTCCATAGGCGGCGGAGGCGTGGGCACGGGCAGAGGGGAGGCTGAGGCCGAGCGTCTCTTAGGGGGCACTGGGTTTGGCTGCGTCACACTGGACTTCCTGACCTGGACAGAGGACGGCTGGTCTGAGGATCCCTTCTTCTCCAGGCACAGGATCTACAGCGAGATGCTACTGTTACTTAAATGCACCACTGATCAGACTGTTTAATTCCACCCTATTACCTCATAATTATAATTACAATTACACACAACTATATTCTTGCACACTTACTATGCATATTTCTTCAATTATCATATTGATATTATATTGTCTAGTACCTATTTTACAAATTGCTGTTCTAACTTTGTGTCTTAAAAGAGTGTTTTAATATGTGCGTTTTCAGAGCTATAATGTTTGTATATTTAGAGCTTTATATATATATATATATGTTTGTTTTTTTCTGTGTTTTTTTGTATTAATAATTTCTTTTCTATTACTTTTTATTATACTTGAATAGAGCGATTGTAACACACACTAATTCCCCCCTGGGATTAATAAAGTGTTCTGATTCTGATTAACCATGAACTACAGCACAAAACAATGTTCCACTCATTCAATTTGTTCTTCACATCAAGTCAAAATACCTTTAAAGTCTCGATCACACCAGGGTGATTATATTGAACAAAAACTGACACTAAACTATTTTTCAGTCCAGAGGATATATTTTGATAGCTGTAACAGAAAACTACAACCCACAGTAAACAAAACAATATGGACTTAAATGAATTGCAGGTGAAATTAGATTTGTTTTCTTAATTGTTCATGGTACACAAGAATAAAATGCCTTTACACAATATGGGACCATTAACAAACAATGGTTTTGTAAATCATGCACTGGCTAATCATATTGTTTTCATCTTCTATGAATTCAGGCTTCCTTTATAATTCCTGAAAAACTAAATACAGATTTTTTTACACAGAGCTGTTGTATGTGATAGTATATATTGTATATATAAATTCTTTCCAGGTGAAAGTAAAGCATTAGATTCATTTCTCCCTTAACCATGATCTGTACAAATTTTGTTCAAATAAACATTTTCTGTGAACTTGAGTGTAAAAGGCTACTGTGTGTTTTCACATAAGTGCAATTAGTCTCATGGAAAATGTAAGACTAAATCTAAATTACATCTACATTTACATTTATGCATTTGGCAAATGCTTTTTCCACAGCAACTTACAAGGGGGAAGATTAACAATTAAGCTCCTCTCTACTTCATTTGTAAAGCACTTAAAAACAATCACAGTGGACCAAAGTGCTGTACAGAAGAATAAATAAAAACCAGAATAAAAGAGTAAAATACAAGAATACATTAAAAAGACATAAAACAGCTGTACAATTAAAAACAATAAAAATACAACCAATACCAACTACCAAATAAAACAACAGAATAAAAACACTAATACATTCAAACATGGAATGTTTGAAAGTGCTATTTATTAAATTAAAAAATCCTAAACCATTCAAGTCCTCTGAAAATGTCAAATGAACTAAAACTAAACTGGAAGGCTGATTAAAAACTGAAAACTATAATAATTCTGGAGTGCATTGGACATCAATATTCTTTAAGGGTCATTTGTTTATGTATTTGAGTCTGAAGAAGCGTTTCTTCGTCTGCTCATGTGAAACATTTCAGATATATTCACAGATGCTTTGACCACATCGTGTTCAAATCTATGAGGGTTTAGAAAAGGTCTCTGCCGTGACTCATGTAATAATTGCGCTCACAGAATATCCATTATGACTCGCAATTTGTAATTTGTGATCTAATAAAGGAAAGCTTTTTCAGAGCAAGTCGATATTACGATGCAGCCGCATTCATAGTTTTATTTGATCAGGTGTGGTTCAATATGAGATGATGCGATTTGTTCTGGTGTCATGAAGGGCAATGTGTTTTATAAGCTGAGGGATCTTATAGTGATTTACACTGACTGAAACGCTCTTAGTATGAAAACGAATGGCCATGTTTGCAACAGAGGGTCATTAATAACAAATGTGCCTACCTACATTTGCCTGAAAATGTATTGATTTACCCTGGAATGTAACCCACTGCCAGAAATTAAAAGGCTTTCAACCCACCAATTAGACAGTACAGTGTAAAATACAGCACCCAAACAGAACCGCAATGAGAGCAATAACTGTTACAGCCGCTGAGGTTTCAAATAATAATTACTTAGTGTTGATGCTGCATTATTTGATTAGTTATACAACATTAATTTCACGTACAGCATCACTCAATACTCAGCCCTTTCAAGATATATTTGGTGAGAATCAGCAGATTTGACAGATCCGTTTTAACTGGACTCCAAATAATTAACCCCCTCATCCTTAATACATATGGTGAGAAGTGACTCGGTTCATTTTTACCCTCAGGGCCATCTTCAGTTTGATGTTGGAGTTGGGCCCAGAGTTCCTGAGAGGAAAGCACTGAGTCAGCGTCATATCCTCCTCCACCAACAGGCTGCTCAGAGGCACCATCAAAGTACCCAGGGTGCATTTGTGCTTGTCGTCTTTCACCTGTGAATGAAGAAGTAAAAATGAATGGGATTTGCCTCAAAGCAGGTCACCTCGCTTCACCATATGGTGCATAATATAATACATATATATATAAAAAAACCCAAAACAGACACTGTCAGTAAAATTTTAAAAGAGTCCTTGAGTCCTTACCTCCACCTCTAGCTCCTGCCTCCTGGGATTATGAACAAGGAATGGGAAACAGTCTTCCCACAAAGGCTCCTTGGTCTTGTAGCGAATCTTTATGTGCAGACACGTAACCATTTGTTAATTACATTACACGCAGGAGAGCACTAATTTAAAAACATAACACAGATGGATTTAGCTGTCAGTTCATTCACCGAATACAGAATATAAAATAGCACCAGCTGATATAATATACAACCAATGTCAACACAGAGGCATAATCTGAGTGCATGAGATGTCCAGTATTATCTTCTGCAGACTATTTTTAATAAATCTTTCAACACCAGTTTTAATCTCCATACCGATTACATGCAAATGCTTTTATTTCATGGTCACATTTTTAATCTGATAGCACTGATGCCACTGAATTGTGTGTAATACTTTTTAATACTTTTTCATTTGTATGCAGACTCCAGACATCACATGATCCTGATTATAGCTCCGCCCATCTTCAGTCTGAGCTGGTGTGTCCACAGTGACTGACTCACTTGTCTCACTTAACTCCAAGCCCCAACTCCAGGCTAAACATTTTGGGGACATTTTTCACAAAATAATAGATGTCAATTCATGTGGCGTTTTCTTTTGTGTGCATTTAGTCATTGTAATATTATGGCTCGCTTCCCCACGTGCAAATGTTCGACCAAAACAATATCTCCCCACAAGACTATTTTGCAAAGGCCATGTCGCTGCACCCTGAGCCTCGAGGCACCCAAGACAGGAGTGATTTGTTTAAAGAAATACAAAATAACCAAACAACCCAGAGGGCTTTTTCCCTATTCCAGAATGATAAGGATGGTACCAGACACCAGTGTTAATTAAGTGAAGAGATAAGTCCGTTTATACAAGACTGCTGATGTACTGCAAAAGAGCTTTAAGGTAAAACACCTCCATTAAACTATTTTGAGGCAAAACTTCATGAAAAGTCAGACCTTGTGCTTGTTTTTTCTATTCTGAGCCTTTTAGTTAAAGGGATGCACCTTAATGCTGTTTACTGATTTAAAAGGGCAAAAAATCTTCAAAAAGATGTAGTTTATGAGCAGCTGTAGGTACATGGTGGTAGACCATGGCTGAAGGAGACTGCCTCGATAATATACCATATTTGTAGAAGGAGGCCAACTTTTTTGCACATGTGTAGAAATGAATGAATTAACTTATTTTTGATTTATACATTAATCATTGCACTTAGTACAATAATTATAATAAACATAAAAACCAATAAAAGAAAGCAAAAGCTTATTTTTTTGCCTATCCTTTTCACCTGATACACTGCGTATATTAAATTAAATGTGCACAGCATCGAGCATTCACACCATACAAAAAAAAATTAAAAACAGCAAAAACATATATACCATCTCAATTCAATATTCCAAAATGGTTTTAAACTTATGGCATTTTTTAAAAACTTTGTCAAAGGAGTGAATAATTTAAATTCATCATCATGTCCATCTAGACTTCACATTTGTCCTCACTTTAGTCCATTCACAAATATAAAGATCTCTGAAATTATAATTACTCTTTCTTAATTCAAGGAAATCACAAATGGTATTTGGGACAATACTATTTTTATCCCTCATCTTCCATATACCTATTTAGAAAAAAATGTTTATACCTCTTTTTAAATATATTTAAGTTTGTGCTTTGCTTTGTCTCTTGCTCCAAACTGTTCCACAAAGTTACCCCACAGATTGTTATGCACATACTTTCCATTGTTGTTCTTACTTTATGTACTTTATGTAAATAAAAGTATTTTGATATAAATTTTAGTCCTAGATTTAATTATCTTTGTTTTGCCAGTGTTGAAGCAATAGAATAAAAGTATTTCTTATTTAATAAATTCACTTGGTTGTTCATGAAAAAAGTTTCTAATGAATAATAAAATACATATATTAGAGATGTAATGATATATAATAGCTACATTTTCTTTATTATACGGAAAAACTGAGGTCTAACCATAACTGTTTTCACAAAATCTAAATCTTTTAGGCTTTTAAAGTTACATAATACCTCCCCTCAGTGAGACTGAACTGACTAAACTCTCTCTCTAGCATTAGCATTAGCTTAATTTTACTTGACGTTAGCTAATTGGACTGTTTGGGGAAGAGACATTTGGTGATATTGTTATATTTTTCAACTACTAAAACCAAACGTAACATTTATATTCATTGCTTTTAAACTGCCCTTATTTCATTTGAAATAAAAATGACACGGAGTCCACTGCAAACCAAGACATTTTAACCCATTAAAGGTGTTTTGTGGGACTTTTTTCTTTATTTGAACCAGATTTTCAAAGGACATAAGGTGTTGCATATTGGATAGACTGTAAAGGATCTCTGATTTGTGATATTGGGCTACAGAAATAAAACAAATCAGGTTTCTGGTATGGATCAGGTGCTCACACTGGTTCCTTTGCAGATACAAATGGCTTCATTGTAAGGTTCAAGAATACAATGGTAATCTTTTTCAGGCAATTATACACTAATGAAAACCTAACTATATGCATTATATTAAATTTTTGCATTAAATGATCCTAAGACACCAAAATTATACATATTGAACATTTAAACCCAGATGCCCTTAGTCCTGCTGTTCCGTCTGTGTTGCCATGGTAATGCTATACAACACATTATAACAACATACATCTACATAACCAGAAGAACGTCAGCTAATAGCATAGAATAGAATAGAATAGAATAGAATGTCATTGTACAGGTAGACCTACAATGAAATTGAATGTGCAATCCTCTTTAGGTGCCATAAAAGTATAAATAATATATATATAAAAGAGTATAAAAACTGAAAATATAAAAGAAAAACCCTGACTGCATAAATGTCTAAAAAAGCAGCATGGAAAAATGTCACTGAAAGTATAAAAAGCTCAACAAAATTAATTTTCAGTAAACAGAACACAACTCAAACAACAAGCACTTAAATGAGCAAATACCTAAACTAAGCCAACAGTACAAATATTATTTCTCTACTATTAAAACTCACTGAGCGAGCCAAAGAATGGGAAGAGATTAAGAAATGTGTCGTAGCTTTGCTGTTTGCTGATGATAACTTGGTTTTATATGAACAAAGCTTCTGCTATGAGCTACCCCGTTGTTTTGTGTTACATTAAAATGATTCCAAGTAGAAACAAACAGCCCAGGTTTAACAGGTAAAGAGGCTACAAATCAAAATTTGCATGGTGGGAAAAATTATTCTAATCTAATAGGCTCTGGTGTCTGTCAACAGCTCTGTGAAAAAAAAAATAAAGTGGGCCATGATCTACACAAAACTATTCCAAGCAGTCAGCATCAGGGGGTGGAGCCTCTGAAGGAAGGTGTTTGATTTGTTTAGAAGTTGTGAACAAATGTCAGCAGTCTTCCTCAATCTTCCTCAGTAGTTCCTCCATGTAAATTATTCCCTTTTCAAACTTAATAAGGTAATTTCCCATGAGAAATCATAGGGAAACACTGGTAGCAGATAAGAGATTATCTTTCCTCATTTTTTTGCTCAACAATTTCTTAATTACTGTTGTTCCTCATTCAATAGTCAAAGGGAAACGCCCTCTAACAAAAAGCTTGTAAGAAGAAGAAGCTGTGTCATCATATCATAGTGTAAAAAAAAAATACCTTCTGTATTCAATTTACAAACATGTCATCTCATATTAAGGGAGGGAAGTAACAAAACCAAGGAAAACACTTGGAGATTAAAAACAAACTCATGTAACTCACCTTGCTCTCAACTGTTTTGTGTCCAACAGTGAACTGGACATAAGGGCTGGGTTCACTGCTGCTCTTCTTTGCAGACTATAGAGAATCAGACAGAATGGATGTTTGAGAAATCCCCTCCCTTTGACACTTCATAAATAGCAGTAATGAACAAAATAATTATTCCATAACTAGCTTCTTGAGCCCCTGGATTATGCACACAGTGAGGAGAGGGATTTCAGTTCAAAGGGGAAGAGGTATTACCATCGTATTTGACAAGCAGGGCTGCAGGCAGCAAGGCTACCAGGGAGACTGCCAAGCTTTGTCTCCTCTGCATCTAATTTTAGCATGCTGGGTTTTGACAGCTAAGTATTATTCAGTATTCTTTGCCGAATAATAATACCCTACATATCCACAGTCAGAGGGCTGTGGTACTAGAGGGAAGTCTTAACCTTTCTTGTTATGTTGTCCCTTTCCTGATGCTTAAATTTGAGTACAAATGTGGCAAATTGTGCAACATTTTTCTATTTTAATGAAATCATAATAGTATACTCAAGAAAAAGACAGGACAAGGTGAGACAGGTCAGATTGTTGACAACCAAACATCCTCTTAGTACATTCTAAAACTGCTACAGTTTTTTTAACCCATAAAGACCCAAATGGCCACAGGCAACCAAAAGCATCTACTGATCTAAAATGTTTAATCATTTCTGTACCACTAAACCTGTCAGTACGTTGAATTAATTCAGGTGAAATGTTTATCATCTTTTCATGGTTATCAGATATGACCCATTTGGATGTTCAGAGGCTCCATAGTGAACGTGGAAACACTGTCATCTTCTACAGCATTGATTCACAAAACCCATGGAGTTGGATCAATGACAGTGGATGGATACACTTGGTTTATGTTTAGTTAATGATATTTAAGCTGAAAAAGTCACCTTTTCTTCAGTTTTCTTTGTTTTTGATACAATAACCCTCAGCTTGAAACTGAACTTTTATGAACATCTACATGATCAGTGAATTAAATGTGGGAAAATACCTGATTTACACTGAAAAAATGCAATATGAAAGGGATAAAATTAATAACAATGGATTAGATTCATAGCACTTTTCTATTAAAGCATACTCAAAGTACAATGGATCCATTATTCATTCATTCACACATTCTCACTCTGGTGGTGATAAACTACATATGTAGCCACAGCTGTCCTGGGGCCTGGAGCAGGCTGATGGAAGCATGGCTGCCAATCCACACCAATGGCCCCTCCAACCACCACCAAACACTCGTACATATTCATACACCAGTGTGAGTAGCACCACTGGTGTAAGTGGGTGAAGTGCCTTGCCCAAGGACACAATGGGACATGAATAGGACAGAGTGGATTTCGAACCACCAACTCTTCAGTCGACCCACTCTACCTCCTGAGCCATCGCCGCCCTAACATTACAGTAAATGATGATAAATCACTTAAGAAAGGTTAAATAGAGAGGAAGAAATCACAAAAGTGGCACTGGATCTTTATGGGTTAATGTTGTCACGCTGCAAAAATCCAAATTCCAGATTTTTTTGCTTAATTCAAGCAAAAAAATCTGCCAATGGAACAAGTGAAAATTATCTTGGTAAGATTTCTTCAAATAAGATTTTCCAGATCTATTGTCTAAAAATAAGTTCTTATATCTCACTCAAAAGTTACTCTTTAGGTGATTATGTCTTATTTTAAGTGCGATGAGATATTTTGATGAAAAATGAGAAAAATACACTTAGCAAGATTTTGATTTTTGCAGTGCAGATTCAAAGGAGGTTTATAGCCGTTGTTCTGGAAATGCAGCAAAGAGAGACACTTTCAGAGCCAGGAAGTATTTAGTACCTGCCTAAAACTGACATGTTTCTGTAGCAGTGGCTTTCACTTTTGTTTTAAGAGGCCAACCACTTGTGTGTGTCACCTCGTGTGAACTGACAATGGGAGGCTTCAAACATCCAGGAAATAAACAAGGAAGCTTAAAGCCAAGTGGAAGAATGCAGCAGTTAATTTAAGTTCCTAAGCACTTCTGTAAAGTGACACCGTGTTTCACTATTTACGGGGATGACGTAACACAATCTACAAGTTGCTGCGAGTGAGACTCTTCTGACGGCTGCTATAATGGGCTGCAGCTCGCGACAAGTTTAACTACATTTCCCAGTAGGTGGTTGACATTACCAGTGTGGATCTAAATTGATGGTTTATAAAGTCGTATGGGAGTTATTACTATTATCTTTCCAAAGTGAGATGTTTAAAAATTATCTGTTTGAAATGTATAAGCACATAACTATTATAGACTATAGAGTGGGCCTTAGAAGAATACACTTAGACATGTAAAGTTTATTATTAATGAGGGTGAAACTACTATTACTACTAAATGTAGTAATAGTATTATTAATATAGTAATAATATAGTATTATAGTAACCACTTTACATAAAATACAAAAATATTGAAATACTATAATGAAAGAATGAAATTACATATAACAGCAACAACATCAACTCTTAAATAATTATCTAAACTTGTGTATGAAATAAAATAATACTAAGTAGAATTGACACTAGGGATATAACTAAGTATAACACAAACCACACATTATTATTAATAAATATAGGTTGAAATGAACACTTCTTCACCTTCTATCGGTCGCTGTGTTAGCACTAACTCAGTTTAAAGTGTGTTCAGATTTATTTTTTGCCAGTGAAGTGAAGCCTCATGTAATGTGGAGGAACCATTAGTTTAGATCACTATATTTTCACTGGTTGAGATGAGATTAACTTTATTAATTTCATCAGGGAAGTTCATTTGTGCTGTCGCTCAACAGAAGAAAATCTATGACAAACTAGTTTATTAAATAAGACACTGGAAGACAAATTAAAGTGGTTGTTTAGCTGGTACACAGTCGCGGGAAAAAAATTATTAGACCAAAAGCCATCAAAAACAATGGTTATGCAATCAAGTACTAACTCCTGTGTGTATCGTGACTAAAACAGACAGAAAAGAAAACAT
>JAPQRP010000015.1:19289886-19309202 GCA_037367295.1 Apogon hyalosoma | reverse complement strand
AGGAAATGTTGATACTGGCACAAGGAACAAATGATTACATTTTGGTGGTGATCGGGGGGGGGGCTGATCTGCCTTGATGGAGGTCTGCGCTCTTGGAGTGCTTTTCTAGTTCTCTATATTTAACGTTTTTTTAAGAGCCTTATCATCATTTAGTATGTCATTATCCTCTGTATTTTGCATTTTTTCAGTGAAAATATATAAATTTGTGATCATGTAAATGTTCATACAAGCTAAGATTCTCTCCATTGAACCTTTCTTAAGTGATTTATCACCACTTATCAAAATAAAATCCTATTTTATGTATTTTGTATTTTTTCAGCGCAAATCAGGTATTTTCCTACATTTAATTTACTGATCATGTGCTTTAATCATCATACTGAGATTATGTTTAAGGGTTATTAAATCAGAAACAGAGAAAAATGAAGGAAAAGTGACTTCTTCAGTCAAATGTATCATTAACTGAACATAAATTAAGTGTATCCATCCACTGTCATTGATCCAGCTCTGTGGGTTTTACTGGTGAATCAATGCTGTAGAAGGTGTTACCACGGTAACTACAGAGCCTCTGAACATCCAAATGAGCCATATCTGATGACCATGAAAAGATGACAAACTGTATTTTACACCAATTACTTATGTGTATTGATAGGATTAGTGGATCAGAAGTTATTAAACATTTCAGATCAGTAGATGGTTTTGGTCATTGATGGCTGTTTGGGTCTTTATGGGTTAACTAATATAGACTGAAAATAGATAGTCGATCCAGTACACATTTGCAATAAAACTCAAGTCAAGTTTAATAGTAACTCCACCACAAAAGCTTTAATGTGACAGTTCTTTGGCATCACCAGGAGGGATTCTGTAATGGGTTGTAATTCAAGTGGTCTGAGACGAGACGAGACTGCATTTCCTCTTGGCGGTAGAAAATCTACACCGTGACTAAAGGGTTTTTTTTGCAGCTAATTTGTCATCTGATAAGATTCGTTCAGACTCATCACAGAAGCAGCGTGTCCACTCCCATAACTGTGATATTTTTAGTTTCACTTTTATACAGTAGCAAGTTACAGTGCCAGGCCATCAATCTTATATTTGCTGTTTTGATTTGGACAGAGAGGAGAGAACTGCAGAAGGAATATGTGTATTTTCAGATGCGTGTGGGTTTTTTTTGCCCTGATACAATACTATTTCAGCCATATTTAGTGTCAGTTTTGACTCTGTTCAATGCTGAGAGGCAGCTGAATAAGAGTAAAAGAAGAGTATTTTAAAATTCATTTATTTTACTGGACATTGGAATTCACAAAAAAAGCACTGAGATACTAAAAAAGACTAAAGAACAGGTTGAATTCCAATGTGCTGCCCTTAAGGCGTTTAATTTATTTGGAATATGCTGTATAGATTTATGGTTTAGACCTAGAGATTTAATATCAGTATCAGTTTATTGTGTGATGTCACTTCCTGTTTCCTCCTGCTCAGTTACATCCTCTGCCTCCTAATGGTCAGAACAGAAGAGGGTCAATTATAATTCCAAGAAGGTTTTGTTGTTTTGTTATGTTTTGTGCTAAATGTATGCTATTTATTGAGTCAGCTTGGTGTTTAATGTTTTCTACCTTAAAATAATTACAATTTCAGATCATTTATTCCATTTGTGATGCAATGTGCCATTAAATGTACATGTATTTTTTTTACTTTAAGTTTTCACCACACTGTATTTAATGATCTGAAATGTAAAGAAACAAAATCTATTTTAGCCTAAGCCCTTGTTTGCTCAGTTTATCTCGGTGTTAAGTTTGTCTGACACACTGTACAAGTACACAACACCTACTCACTGAAGCACAGTAACAATCTATATTTTGATAAATCTATAATTAGTTACAATCATGCCTAACGGTGGAACAAGTTAGCTACGTGACTCAAGGCTCAAACAATAAGTTTAAAAAGCTCTGGAAACCATGCTTGATGTACTTTGAGTCTTCCTGGGATGTGAATAAATATAAATGACACGATACTTTCATGTTATTTTTCATTTTACATTTTTTTAATATAAATATTAATTATCTTTATTTTTAATTAACTGATTTTACATCAGATTCAGAATACTTTATTAATCCCCAAAGGCCAGCTCAGTTCATAGTTACCCTGCCTTATTGGACGTCCAAACAATTAGGAACAAACAAACAAATGCATAACATTCACAGCAGCATATGACAGACACATACATAACATTCACCTGTCTGTACCCACAGAAACGCAGCTGGACAATAGGTTAACAGTGAAATGAAATGACTAAGATGCTAAAAAAAAGAATAAAAACACAATAATTAGCAAATCAAATCACCTTAAGTCACTTCTCTGCATTAAGCTGGAGTATCTGTTTTAATTTAATTTACACTAATTTACCATTTTTAAATACTGACTAAATTATTTTCTATTATCGACAGTTGGTGTGCGGGGGGGGGGGTATGCAGCTACTTTAGTTTGTTTTTGTAAATGTTGAAAAATTCCAAAAAACTATTTTATAATAAGAGTTACAATCATGCGTTTTTGTACAGTAATGTATTCCTAGCATAATGATTTTATCTGGTTTGTTTCTCTCCTGGACAACTGAGCAAATAAATTTACCAACATATACTCCCACTCCCACTTCCACTGTGAAACATTACTGGGGCCGTACAGAACTATAGTCTGATAAAAACTCCCATTAAATAAACTCCATACTGGCCCCTGTGTTTCTCCTGGAGCCAGCAGAACCGTTCATTTGATCAATCCTAGGCTCATCTTTCATTAAAGTGGGAGGCTACAGCTTTCCCATAAACAGTTTAAAGACCTTTTCATTCTCAGGTGGGGGGACTGATCACAGGCGAGGCTTTTCGCCAGCTGAGAACTGAGAGTGTGTGGGGAATCCTGCTGTATCAGCGCTTATTGCTGCATTTCTGTCGCTCCCCTGGTGAAAACACTGTAAAACTCCCCCTCACCTGCATATGTTTGCGCATGTACAATAGCAAAAGTGAGAAAGTTTATTTGGTCATTTAAGTCCAATACTGCTGAATGCATTTAAACACACTTGAGTATTTACAGTGGGTGTTCTTAGTTGCTTCTAAGCCTGAGCCTAACAGCATTGCACAAGCTACACGGATCAATTTCACCCCTAGAGAGGACTCAAGACACTGAGCTCTGCCTGCCTCAGCATGTCTGTCAGCATCAGCGGGGCATATGACAAGCAGCTGTAAGCCCAGAAAATCATATACAGCATGCGTACATGTGTCACTTTATTTGCAGTCTAAACAATGCATTTAAATGTGGGCTGTTTGCAACTCTTCATCAGCTCTCAATTATTCTCTGCTCTGCCCACACACCTTCCTTGAGGGCTAAGACTCAAGCAAGATAAGCAAGACAAAATAGACCAGAATGATAAAAAGCATCTGCAAAGAGCAAATAGCAGTTTGATTATGTTTTGCTGGTACTTCATTCATGTATGAATGTAAAAATATGTATTATGGGGAGCTAATTTATCAATGACAGCCTTCTACAGTCTGATAACTACGCCTACAGTAGACAGTTGCTATGGATACAGCACAGTTCTTACACTCAGGAGATCAATTTTAAATCAATAAAACCATTTTATAATCAGTACCTGTTGTAAAACAATTGATTTCTTTAGTAAATTGCCATGTAATAAGTAGGACCATGTATGGCAAACTGGTCATTGCTGTGAAATAAATTCCAACAGTGTGGTGAATTGCCCTGATCGACTGGCTGTACATAATCTCTTACATAACACATTTCTTGTTTGACTAAATGTGCTCAGTCAGGTCAAGTCTTTACTAACACATATGAATCAGACCAGGAAATACACGAAGAAGAAAATATCAGACTATATTTAAGCCTGAATGGTGAATGCATGTTCTGTACGGTCATACTTAAGCCACCTTTCTCTAAATCTATTTGTACAATTGTTGAACAATAATCCACTTATGTTCACACTTAATATTGTTTGAAAAGTTCACTGTGTAAGATTTGTACTATTTCGGAAGACTTGCAGATATTGAACAGAACAATAATTATGTTTTTTAGTACCGTATGATCACAAGAAATTAAGAACCATAATGTTTTCTTTAGCTTAAAATAAGGACCTGCTTGCATGAATAGTGGGTGCAGGTCCCCTTCACGCACTCTGCCATGATGCACTGCCACATTTCTGCAGTGACTTCCTCTTCTATTTGTGATATTTTATGGCAGGTGGTGTCCAGTGTCACCACTGTGACGGTCGGCGATCATTAATCGTTCTGATGTGGCCTTAAAGGCGGAGCTGACCATCCCTGAAGATCAGAGTTAGCTGTGCCGTGGTTCCACCTTCTATAGGGGTGTCAAACATGTGGACCGTGAGCCAAAACTGACCCGCTAAAGCAGGGGTAAGCAACTCCGGTCCTTAAGGGCTGGTATCCTGCATGTTTTAGATATTCCTCTCTTCCAGCACACCTGGTTCAATTAATGATCAGCTCATCATCGAGCTCTGCAGAAGCCTGATAACAACATAAAGGCTTCCAAGTGTGATGGACGAGGGAAATAGCTAAAACATGTAGGATACCGGCCCTCAAGGACTGGAGTTGCCTACCCCTGCGCTAACGTGTCCAATCCAGCCCGTGGGATGAATTTATAAAATGCAAAAATTACACTGAAGATATTAACAATCAAGGATGTTAAAATACATTTTAGTTCAGGTTCCACATACACACCAATTCAATCTAAAGTGGACCAGACCAGTAAAACACCAGCATAATAACCTATAAATCAGGACAGCTCCAAATTTTTCTCTTTGTTTTGGTGTTTAAAAGTAAAATTACATGAAAGTGTTTACATTTACAAACTACCCTTTCACAAAAATGTTACAAACCTGAATATAAATATGAACAACTTGAAATGTTTAAAGAGAAGTAAGTGCAATTTTAACAATATTCTCCTTGTTACTGAGTGTTTTGTCTTTGTAGATTCACTGTGGTCTGTAAGTTGTAATGAACATGTGTAAATGACAAACTGAGACATAATATTGTAAAAACTGCATTGATTTTTTTAAAGAAAATTCACTTTGTTTGTGGTTGTTCATGTTATTTGCATTTTTAACGGATAGTCTGTAGACGTAAACGTCTTCATAATGTAATTTTTTTAGCTTTTAATTTCATTTTGTAACTTTTTTCACCCTAAAACATAGAGAAAGGTTTAGAGTTGACAAAATTTATAGGTTTGTATGTGCTTGTATTATTTTACCGGTCTGCCCCACTTGAGATCATACTGGACTGAATTTGGCTCCTGAACTAAAATGACTTTGACAGCCCTGTTGTACAAAAACCCCGCCTAAGCTCTCACTTCCTGGCACAGCATCTTTCTTTCTTTCTTTCTTTCAGCATCCAACATGTAATCCATTATTCTATTCAGACATCCATACACCCAGCATCTCTCTCCTGATTCCACTGATTGCCACATCTCATGACCTTCTCTTCTGTGTCTAAATTTTAGCTGGTGAGTTGTAACATGAAGTACATTTGTTGGCCTGCAACCCACACCTCCCTCTTATTTGTTACATCCTCCAGGCCAGGTAGTGACCCCATGTTTTTGTTTTTTTTTTATTTAAGTTATAGCCTTTACCAAAAAGCCCAAAACTTGCAAACTAAACACCAGCTCAATTGAGGGTCATTCACATTCTTTCAAGCCCTTAGCATCTACTGTAGGGGAGGGTGAGGCGAGGGGTATTTAGATGTCACAAAATCTTACAAAATGAACATTTAAAAGTGAAAAAATAGGGAAAAACACAGCTTTTTTTTTTTAAGGTATGAGGACAATTTAGTAATTATCTATGAAAGACAGATATGAAAATGTTTGAGTCTATGACAATGAGAAGACTGTAATGTATAAATATGTCTAATATTCATCCTCACAGGACTTTTTTTTTTCTTTTGAGATTTTATTTCTCTGGAGACAACCACAATACATATTTATCAAACAAAACAAAAAACAGATGTACACATATTTCTTAGAAAAGGAAGACCTGATAAATACCATGTATAGAGAAATATATGTCCAGTTATTTTTCCCTCAAACAGAAAACATCTTTATAAGCAAGAAGGCAATGTAATTTAAGTCTACTTACTTGAGGCCGGGAATGTCCAGTATGTTGGTGAGACCGGTCCAGTTTATGTCTACAAGCTAAGGGAAGAAAATGAAAGTGTGAATGACTTCGAATTGATCCAAACACTTAACTTTATTATTCCCTGCCCTCCCCGGTACTCTTGCGCCCTTGCCAGCAAACCTTGTAGATTTTTTAAAGCAGAGAGTATCCTATACAAGTGGTAAGAAACTACCATAAATCAAAAGTTTTGGGGATTAATCGCTAATGTTTTTGCCCTATTTTGAAACAACGCTACCCTGTCGTTTTATACACTTGCGATATTCATCATTTAGGAAACACTGGACACATTTTCCGTATAAATCCTCAACCACACAACACTATGCAATCTATGGAAAACACTCTTAATTGATGTTAAATCCAAAACAGACCCTTCATTACCCCAACGTAAGCTCCTTTTACCTTACCTTATTAGTGTGTAAATGTATGCTGTGTGCTACACTTTATGAGTCCCAACAGATGAAGAGACAGCACAGATCTTTTAAAGGAGAATACCAAAACTGTCTTACTGAAATATTTATCAAAGTAGCAGCAGCCCTCGAGGGTCTCATTAGCAGTACAGGTATAATGAGGTCAACTACAATGTTTCTAAGGTCTTTAATATTCTGCGCAAGAAAAAAGTGACACTGTTAACAGTATATTTGCATAAAACCGGGAGCAGTAACTCAAATTCGGACTAAGAAAGACATTAAAAAAGAAAGTGAAAATAATGCGAGTTGTTTGTAGCATCAGCTCAGGAGCAGCAGATCCTTTCTCCCAGTGAGCTTTGATCGGTTTCTGCCTGTATGGAGCCGGAGGAGCTGGTTACACTGTGTTTTCCTAATGAGCCGTTCCCACCCTACTTTCTGCCCAAGCTGCTTACACTGCAGCAGATGAACTCAGGGCTTCGGGGAAGAGGGGAGCACTGCAGAGCTGTGGATGATGTCTCGGGGAAGCGTGTGTGTCTGCCTGCATATCACTTTTATGAAGCAAGTCAGACAGATGATGTAAGATGTGAAAAAACAGCTCTGTCTGCCACCGAAAAACCTCTGGGGCTGCAAGCAACAAATTCAGTGAACCAATAAATAGGAATGATATGTGAATCCATAAGAAAAAAACAAAATAAAACATGTATGTTCTAGGTGATCAAATGTGATGATCACTTGCTTTTCTGTGTTTGACATATATAGTACATTTAACTCCTTCCCTTTTGGTTCTTTAACCCTTTAGGTGCCAGAGGTATTTTTTTTCCGTCTCTTTTTTTTTCTCTTTAACCCCAACTGGTCGAGGCAGACGACCATCCTCCAAGAGTCTGGGTCTGTTTGAGGTTTCTACCTGTTAAAAGACAGTTCTTCCTTCCACTGACGTGAAGTGTTTGCTCCTGTTGGATTCTGTTGGTGTCTGCAAGTTGGCTAAAGAGTCTGGTTCAGACCAGCTCTAAATGTAAAGAGTCATGAGATAGGCTTTGTTTTCATGTGATGCTATATAAATAAATTTGATTTGATTATTTTTTTTTTTAATTTTCAATTTTGATCAAGATTTCAAAAAGCTGTCTATTTCATTCAATTATGCTGCTTGTAACATTGCAACTTTGGTGTTTAAAGGGTTAATAAAATAGGCTTTTGATGCACCAGTGGAATCTTGAAACAAAGGTACAGGCTGGATTTATATTTGACAGAAGTATATGTTTAAGGCTTTTATCTTTTTATCTTTCTTTGTTTGTGCAGATGAACTGATGCTGATAAGTGTAAGTGTTTATTTATGAATGTAAATGTAAAAGCACCCATACATGCATGGGGTTACAAGTATGTGTATGAATGTATATGTGTATATATATTGAGTGTGTGCATACAGACTTTATGTATGTGGACACAGATAGTGGATACATGTACCCCATATGTGCATGAAAGTAGAATGGCTTTAGATCCTGACATTTCATAGTATTATTCTACCTTTTGCCTCATATTTGCTATTCTTACGTGACAAAATGAATAGGTCACCATGAGAAACCCCCTTTTTCTTTAGTTATTTCATTTCTTTTCATCTTCTCATCCTTTCCTATCCATCTCTCTTTTTCTTTAACTTTTGTTTCTTTTTTCTCATCTAATATATTGTTTTGTTTACTGTAGTTAGTCTGTTTTTTTAATTTGAAAATGGTAAACACAAATCTAACGAGCCCTCAATGTTTAACATGGGGCTGAAAGAGTTACATGATATTTTACCTCTAGAGAAAATCAAATTAATCGCCAGATAAGATGAAAAAAATCAGCGGTTAGTCTGCATAGTTGTTAACCAATATAACCAGTTAAATATGCAACAATGGCATACCTGCATGAACCAGTTTGTGGTGTTACCATCAATCGGTTGTTACTTTTTATGATTTTTCTGTCTTATGTCAAAAATTAAAAAAATACTATAAAACAAATAGTGATAAACTGAAAGACATTAATATATTAAAGCTGCTGTACATGACAGGTTTTTAGTGTGACTAGCGTTTTTAGCGCCACTAGCCAAAAATCAATAATTACCTTTCAACATACTGTCATTCAAGTGGTCTGAGAGGACACAAGACGTGACTGTCTACTCATTGCCTGTGTTTTCAGGCTGTGGAAAATCTACCCTGCGACACAGCTTTTGGCTAATCACAGATTGTTAATATGTGACTGACAGCTGTACTTATCGATCACTGAACAGATGATGAAACTGTGTTAGGGTTCATCGATATTATTGTTAATCTTTTGATTTAGTGCAGATGGAAGGTGTGTGTTTTCAGGCTTTTTTTCCCTGGAGTTTTAATTGATCGCTGTATCCATCAGTAATGCAAAGAATCCTTACTCGCAGCCACAGACCACAAGGATATTCTCTGCTCCTGTGATCTATTTTATTTGACTTTGTTTTGTACTAAATGTAAAACTGCTCAGCTCACTCAAATGAAATCTCTTCAGTGGTTTTGTGAAGAGGTTTTTATTTACACTGCGCCAGACTGCATTAGTGTGATCACACCGTCCAATGCGGCCGTGACCTCATAGGGTCTGGAAATGTTTTTATTTCATCTGGCACTCAGGATCAGTCCTTTTATGGAAGGACGAGGAGTGACTTGAATTCCAGGGTAAACGATGACGAGCCTCTTTTTCTCCACAGGAAATTAGTTTTGCAATTTTTTTTCTCTCTTCCGTCTCTATAACATTGCTTGTCTTTTGGCGAGACAAACGCACATAGTGTAAGTGTGATATTGTGTACATATCTGTGGATGTGGGACTGCAGTAAGATTTACTGACTCCGTCTCACGCCTTTTCAACTCAGCCTCCTACAGTAGTGTCTCCACCTTGAGCATTAGCTAAGTGCCTCGGGTAGAGAAATCTGCCAAAGTAGGACTGGCTTGATCTGCAGCTATTTAAAGCCCTATTATATCCACTGGGTCCTTCCATGTGGTAAAAATCGGTCAAACATTTTTAACTTGTGCAGTAGAGTCTCTGCACAGGGGCTGAAAAGGGATGGTATATAAAATATGCAGTGAAAAATATGTGAAACTCAAATGGTGTAGAGTCTTTAAGCTGTAAGACCCGACTGAAGAAAGTAAGCTCAAATTTAATTTTGCATTAGGGCTGCAAAATGGATGAAAAGAAATGCAATTTGACTTATGATGTTAGTATTTAGCTTGAAATTTAAGCCCTTCACTTGAAGACGTTAGTAAAGCCAAAGGGAAATTAATTTTAACCCATACAGACCCAAACCTCCACTGTTGACCAAAAACATCTACTGATCTAAACTGTTTAATACCTGTTGAGCCACTAATCCTATCAATACATGTAAACAATTGGTGTCAAATACAGTTTGTCATCTTTTCATGGTCATCTGATATGACCCATTTGGACGTTCAGAGGCTCTGTAGTTACCGTGGAAACACCGTCATCTTCTACAACACTGATTCACCAGTAAAACCCATGTAGAATCAATGACAGTGGATGGACACACTGGGTTTATGTTCAGTTTATGATAGATTTGCTGCAAAACTCTCACTTTTCCTTCAGTTTTTTCTGTTTTGATATGATAATCTTTGACTGCTGAGATTTGTCTGATGGTTCTCGTGTGTTGAGGACTGACGTGCTGCCTAGTCAACGACAAGGACATAAAACGCAGTTTTATAAGACGTGGGTAATCAGCGACAAGTCGACCAACTATATAGTGACAGCCAACTGCATTTGCATGGCTAGGTAATTGTTGTTTAATGTACATACTGATATGAAATGGGCACTGCAGAGCCTAGAATTACAGATGGTTTCATCAGTTCAGTCTGTCCGTTATATGGCTTCAACCTATGGTTTGCCTCAAAGGGCGTCTTCAATGGTTTGGAAAAAGTAAAGGTTGCTTTTTTGGCCTTTCTAATCTGACAACCTACAGCACAACAAGACATTTTTCCTCCTCTTTTCTCTCTATTCTCTCCGATCTCTGAATTTACCTCCATTGATATATACAGTGTTTTTCTGCCACCAGAGTGTGTGCGCAGCTGCGGTGATGTAGACCGTGGCGTCAACTCCGAATTCGACTCTGAAGTGGTCTATAGAGGGAAAAATTCATCTGGAAACTGCCACAAAAGTAGCACTGGGGGGTACACCCTGGACGTGTGGCCAGTTCATCACAGGGCTGACATATAGAGACAAACAAACACACTCACATTCACACCTATGGGCAATTTAGATGAACCAATTAACCTATCAGTGCATGTCTTTGGATGGTGGGAGGAAGCCGGAGTACCCGGAGAGTTCCCACGCAGACACGAGGAGAACATGCAAACTCCACACAGGAAGGTCCCACCGACTGGTGTTGGAATCAAACCCTTGCTGTGAGGCATGAATGCTATCCACTGCACCACCGTGTCACTCTGTTAAGACATTTTTTTTTGAAGATGTAAAGTAACTTGTTAAACAAACTAATGTGTTCAGAGATGAAAGTGGCATTGTGTGATATTTAAGTATTAATGTCCTAAATCTTGTCAAAAAGAACAAAATTAGAATCAAAAACAGAAACTGAACAAAATCACCCGTAAACTTTCTGTTTAGTTGTATGTAAATATAGAGGTGAATGTATAGGCTAATGCCCCTGCGATCATCCTATGTCTATTTGTTTTTGTTTATTTGTTTGTTTGTTTGTTTTGATGATGCCTATGTCATCATTATGTGTGTTTTTAAATTCTTTAAATGTATAGTGAACGAGTGATTTATTAATGTTGGCTGTTTTATGTCTTGTTTTTGTCACCTGCCTAGGGACTGCAGATGAAAAGTAGTAATTTTTACTAATTCTGGCATATTTACATGGGTGTATTTTTTATACAGCAATGTTCATAAATGTACATGGTCCCTATTAAATAAACCAATAAAATAAAAAAATAAAAATAAAATGTGCATAAGTATGTCCTTCCTAGGTGCCAAATGCCATGTTATATATTGACAGGACTAAGTGTTTGCTGCATTGTTGAATTTCTCTGGTTTTGTGTTTCCACATACAAATCCTTTCATCATGCTGCATTAATCCGACTGCAGCATCACTATAAATTCCATTGCCGCTCCATTAGACTTAATTAGTGTCATATTATCGCTGCCTGGACTTACTGGTTTCTTGAGGAAGAACAGAGACAGAGCTCCGACAAGAGGCATATCACCCAGCAACGGCTCCATCACTACCCTCAACACACCATGGATCTGTGGAAACACAAGAGGGACACGTCACATACACAGATACGCACATATAAAGAGAGGGAGCCAAAGGGAGCTGACATCGGGCTGGCCCTTGACATTCCACAGCAGTGGAGCAGTTAGCTGCAGCACATGACATGAGGTTGGAAACTTGATCACAGCCTGACTTCACACCTGCCCCGTGTCATCCTCCACCTTCTCCAAAACATAATATGACAATTACAAGGCTTACGGTGCTTAAGACGTGTCATGTGGCTCTCCAACACAGCTGCTCTAATCTACACAAAGGAAAAACGGATGCTTGCATTCTAACACCAATATATTTATATTTCAGCATTGACAGTAAATAGATCTGCTCTTTGAGCAGGAGCCTCGGAAATACCAATTAAATGAATCAGCCTAAAACTGATAAAACAGCACATGAATCAATAAAATACAATGGGAAAATCAAAACTAATAAAACTCTTTAGAGCAAAGACCATTTAAAAGTCAGCGTGAAAGGTTTAGAGGGTTTTATGAGGAATTGATTGTTGCAAAAATTTAACAGAATTATGTTTTTATTAGTGTATAATTACACAAAAATTAGGATCATTTTGATTTCATTAGAATATATTAACAGAGGGACTGGGTCAGTGTGCAAACTTCTCCTAAAATGAAATTTGAACCTAATCTGAGTTGAATGCTGTTCTGTGTTGTAGTTCGATAGTTAAATGCATTAGTATTGCTCCAACTCTGCTGAGGGTTCATTATACAAAGATCCACTCAGGTGCCCAAACACTCTTACATTTTTTTAATTAATGGGTGCTGTTTTACTATTCCATATTAAAGAGCTCTGTGGGAGGAGCTAATTCCACACGTTGAAACATCATGAGTAAAGTAGGCTGCAGGGTCCATGATGATCTCCACACTGGCCTGATGTATTTTATATTTATACATGGGGTGGTGCTCTGAACGCTGTGGAAAAGAACATCAGCTGGAGACTGACAGCTAAAGTGACTCTAACTCTATAAAGAATGTGTCGCCCCTCTACCACTATAACTCTGCTTTCCACTGATGGAGGACAACATCTCTACCAGTCTACTCTCACTCTGTCTCTGCCAGCTTGTCACTCTCATCGTCATGGCTGTGCTTCTCCACCACGCCCACTCACAATCCAGACTCACTGCAAAAAATTGCATCTATTGCATCATTGCTGTGTTACTTGACTAATCATTTACTGTTACTTTGAATCGAAGAAAGTACTATTAACTGTTTTGTATACCACTCGATGGCAAATTTACCTACTGGTGCGCTTGCTGCCCCCCGCCCCCCAATTTGAAAATCTGCAGAAAAAAATAGCTGGGAATCAAACCCCAGTCTTCCACGTTGCAGTCTGAAGCATTACCTATTGAGCTAAATCTCCGACGGCCTGAGTGGCAACTTATTTGGCACCTGATTGTCTTGGTACTTTTTGGGATGTGACATTTACATCTAAGCTTCAGGGTTAATTAAGATTAAAGTGTATATTGTGTTGTGAAATATGACCATAATGCACAGTATGTTCTGTAAACAAAGCAAGCAGTCCTGCTGAGGAGGAATAGGACAATTTGGAGAAACATATCACATATGTATGTATATATATCGCCCCACCCCCACCCCTCCATTTTTTCTGGATCCGCCATTGCTACTTTAACTCAAGAGAGTGTGGGAGTGCAGATACACTGATAAGTGTTAAAATGAACTCTGGGAATGAATTCAACACTGTACTTTTTACAGTGTAGTATTCAGTTGGTGGTAATCTCCATCTTCATTAATCAGTAAAGATTTCACGGAAAGTTTATTTCCTGTAACTAAACACTGGAAATTAACCGTCACATTATGATTGGTGAGATCACATTTAATGGACAATAACAAGCACTCACCCTCTAGTTTTTGTCCCAGAAGTGGTGAAATGAAGTGTTATGACTGCAAGGGTGTGTGCACAAAAGAGTGTAAGTACACAAATCATGCAGTCATGCATCATTTGATTCAGCTTTAAGGAATGAGTTGTAAATTAGTCTCAAGTATTGACTCCATTTTTTCAACAGGGCCTTAATAGAAAGAAAGTGGGGCTGCATAGGAAACTGTTTACTGAGGCAACATGCCTAATAAATACATCTTATGAAAAATGAATTTGTTTGCAACATAAAAATTATTGCCATTTTGAATCAATCAAAAAATGTGACTTAGTGGCAAACAAAACAGATTATCTGAACAGTAGCAGCAGAGAGGAGTGGAAATTCATCACTACAGTAGGGCCACACAACAGGCTGATATTAGATAATAATAAGCATTTAACCATACACCATGCAAAGCCATCAGTAATCTAAGCTTGATCACAGAGTCAAGAACACCTGCTCTGTGTAATGCAAACCAGATCGAGGAGTGATGGGACTGATGTATTAGTGGTGGATAATGAGCTGAAGAGGTATGTAGGTCTGCCTGAGTTACGTAATGAGGGCAGCGAGAAACAAATGTCTCCCAGGGACAGACCTAACAGCTCTCAGTCTCCAAGGAGGCATACTGATTGTTTTCTCTGCCAGTTATGTTTCACTGCGGCAACACACCAACAGCCAAGGGCACGCAAGAACAACAGAACACACACATGAAAACACCACGCTAGGAGAGAAATGGGGTGAACTGAGAGAACATGACACAGAAGAGCTCTAAAGCTTTTACTATTTCACTATGGGAACATTTCATCTTTTTCTTAGATACACTGGGAGAGTCCCTCACTATAGGGGTACAGTAAAATAAAACTACTTTAAATCTACTTTAAGACTTCTTTTGTATATGTTATTCATTACTTCTATAGAAATATTAATGTTACACTAGAGGATTTGCAGTAAAAGTCATATAATAAAAAAGATCAGCCGCAAACTATGGACAAAATGGAAAAACACTCAATGCAAAATATATTTTTACCTTTGCCTTTATGAGGTCTGTCACTCTGTCTGCATATGTATGTATGTATGGATGGATGGATGTTAAAGGTTATTTTACAGTTAATATCACTGTATAGAAATTCAGTCTGCATTTTGTTCATCCTAATAGACTCTGCAGATAGCATTAGCATTAGCACGTAGCACATTAGCAGCAGTGAGCTGCCAGTGGAGGTGCTCAGGGACCCATTCCAGTTCTTAATCAGTTCCTCATCAGTACCATGGTCAGGGGCGCTGACAGGAGAAATTCACTCAAAAAAAGCAACATGGATGTCTGTTTTAACAACACAAGTATAACATGTAAGTTCTATTATATTAATTCATGTTTAAAGGTTAAACATTTTTAATTATGTAGTTTTAACATGACAAGCAAAATCCTTAAAACTACCTCTTGGGTTTAGGTAGGAATTCCATCTTCAATACCCCTCCAGAGCAGAAGGCAGCATCACTTAATCTAGCCCTTACCCTAACCCTCAGTCTCAGGCTTATGGGCATCATTTAGTCTAACTTGGATCTAACCTTACTTTAATCCTAAACCTAGGATTAAAGCACTGATGTTATCTAGATCTGTTAGAGAATAATCAAACCAAATACTAAGGATTCCCACATCAGAATGAGCAAGGCCACATTGATTCATAATGTTTCAAAATGGCCGCTTCAAGAACAGGTGTTCTGGCTGATTCCGCCTTCAACCACATTGGTGAAAGAGTTTAAGCACACCTATGGAGCCTGACGGATCTGGAAAACTTAAAGTAAGGAATGGAAAGGGAAAGGTTGAGAATCTCTAAGGATCTAAGAACAGGACTACAGGTTATAAGATAATGACTGAACTTCCTTAAATGTTGCTCAGTCAGCATGATTAATTAGTGTCTTTGTACCACTTAGAAATATCGCCATACCTACCTTGTCAAAATAAGTTATACATAATCATTATACAGGTTAATGTGGCCCAAGACAAATAAGTCAAATCTTTCCTTAGTAAATATGTTGAAGCAACTTCTACAAATTAAGTTGGACCCATACAGTGCAAATAAGTAATAGTAACGCCAATACATAATGTTCACTCAACTTATTTAAAATTAGTCGGTTCAACAAAATTGTGTCTCGCTAAATGAAAGCATTTTAATTAGGTGGCAATCCTTTCCATAATTTTATTACATTCATCCAACAAATTGTTTTTATGGGTGTATATGTGCCTTTTATGATGTATGTATGCATGCAGCCACATTTTATACATTAGGCTATGTAGATGTATGATGAGTATCCTGAAAAGCACTGTAGAAATCTGATGTAGTCTTCGTATCGTATGTGCAATCTGTCTGTCCAGACCTAAAACTTTTACTGAAGGCAGGTCTCTCATACAGTATCTCCAGTTTTAGATTCAGATTCTAGTAGTGCTCTTCACATTACTATGTAAGGCCCTTTTTGTCATTTGTGACTTAGTAGGCTCTCCTTAATTCCCTAACTTTCAACTTTTCAGTATTTGATTGTGACCTTGAGTTGTTTTCCACCTTGACAGATGTCTCAATTCCTCAAAATGCACATGGAGGAGCGAGGACAGTTTTTGGTTTTGGTGTTTTTGGTGAATGGATGACATGTAATGAGGCGCGACATATGTCTGAATAATACAACTCAAGCAAGGAGCAAGACTTTAAAAATGAAAGGTTGTTGGAAGTTGTATTAGTTATTTAAAATGGTTGAATATGTGACTGAACTTGTGTGTGTTGAATAAAACATGTTTTGCATCCCTATAGTCTGCTGGCATATTATACCACAATGTGAATGGAATTATAGGTTTACATGAAAACTCATGTGACAGATTGTACAGTGTAACAAAATAGATGAGACAGTTTTTTCAAATAACATATATTTGAAAATTATATCTCAGAGGCAAGACTGTCTCATTTTTTAATTACCTGTTGCTCCACTCTCCTCTTTCAGCATCAATACTGGCTGAGTATGAACAGTCCTCACTATTCAATTCTCAAGTTGTAGTTCCTCTGGTCCTCGTCTCGACTCCTCTGATTATGTCTCAGGTGTGAGGGACTAGGATGTGAGGAGAGGAGTCGAAATGAGGACCCGGGAGCTACAACTTATTCATTCCTTTTTCATATAGTTCACACTCAGCCAGTATTGACACTGAAATCAATGACAGAAATATAAAAGTAAATCCTTTGAGTATAATTGAAGGATCAAGGAACTGATTTATAACATGCACGTCTATGTTTCTTGTAGTGTACATTTAGCATATACACTATGTAGTGGATTTTTATGATCTGTCTGCAATCCACACGTCTAGTTTCACACATTTTTCTGTTGTTTTTGTCTGATGACTGTTAAGGCTTTTTAAATTGAACAATGGAAGATGATATACTTAATAATCTTAATCAGACTTGCTCTACGTGATTTGGTGCCAAGCAAAGTTATCAAGAGCATTTCTGTGACTTTTTACAACTGCACTACATGATTATATTGGATGAAAGTTATTTAATTCACTTTTACATGACTGATAACAGCCTTGGTAGACATTCATTCAAAATCAGCCCAGACTAATATGTGCCCTTGTAATTCACTTCTTTTTAATTGAATTGCTGGATCCACGCTGAGAGCTTTTGTACATGTAGACATTTTCTACAAAGGCACCGTATTGACTACCTTCCAAATACCTTTAGCATCCTGTTATTATACACTTTATATAAAAGATCTCTTCATCCAGTGCTGAAAAAGTGGCTCAAATTAGAGCAGACAGGACAGACCTTTATCTCAAGGCAGACTGTCACTGTATATCCAGTGCTTCACATTCTTTTTCTGACAACCTCTGAAGAAGCCAGAACTCATCCCAAAGGGAAGTAACTCTTTGAGGACGATAGAAAGACAGGAAGAAATTAAACAAAAGGGAAGCTCCTCACCTGAATGCTTTTAATACCGGCTTTGCAGTAGTAGCGTTTGATGTCCACATCAATCTCAGTGTTGCCCACAAAACTGAGTGAAAAAGAAAAATTCCTTTACTCCACATTTTTTACTTTTTAAGAATGTTAAAGGTTTGTTTGATAGAATAATACATAAAACTTGTTAAATTTGAATTACGCTGAATGTGTTTTCTTCATTCAATTATAGTGAGAGGGAATCAAACATAAAGACAGTCTCACAAATGCCGTTCGAGTAAAAGAGTAATGAATTAAACAAATCTAGTTGTCTCACCTGATCTGTAGATCCATGATGATCTGTCGTTTGTCCACATTTTCAGAGTAAACCTTGACCCCGTTGACCCTCAAGGGCTACACCGCAAAAGATGGAACAATTATGGCCGCTGCACCACTCCAATCCATCAACACCACACCGGGACCAACGCCCCCACATGGCTACCACAAGGTCGACCCCCTCTGCCAACCCGACATGGAAACTATTTATGAAACAAGCATGCCCACATGTGTGCGCGACGTGTACATATGTATGCGTTTTAGCCCCCCACGCCCTCAGCAGCTGTTGAAATGGCACCTGCTGCTTGTAGTCTGTGTCACATGATCAGTGTGAATGTCTGTGAGTGGAACCCTAACAGACGCTTACTTTGTCTCCTAAGTCAACTTTGCTGAAGCAGAAAGTGCTGAGGTGGGCGTTGGACCCCTTCACAGCTGGCTCAATGGTCTCATGGAACAGTTTCTCCACAAACTGGGAGATGTACGGCCACATCTGTTTCACTGTCTGAAAGGAAGACAAGGAGATGTTATTTGATTTCTACAGACATGTGCATATGTGTCCTTAAAGTCTGGGGTATTGGTTCAACTAAATCAACTTGAACCTCTGTATATTTTTCTCCCTGCTTTACACAGGGACATTTCCCAGCTGCTTTTAATATTTAACAAGTGAAAAAACAAGCAGAGCCCCCACCCGGTCACACAACACTTTGCCCCACCTGGTCACTGATACTATACCTACCCAGGGTCTTAACTGTCAGTGTTTTTAAAAGGTTTTTAAAAATTTGCAAAAAAAAAAGCAAAAATTGAGAGAAGACACATGTAAAGAATATGTTTGTGAAATTTGAAAAGAATTTGGTTAATAATGTCAGAGAAATCAATTGGACAACTTGTCTAAGTTGAAATTTAGAAAAATGTATTTTTTAAAAAATCCCAAAATTGAAATTCAGCCATCAAGCTGTGCACTGCACCTCTCCTAGTGGTAAAGAACATGTGTGTGAAATTTGAAAAGAATCGGGTGAATAGTGTCCAAGAAATGAGATGGACAAAAATCTCATAGGGGCAGAAGGACGGAAGGATCTGTATCAGTGTTTTTCAACCACGTGAAGTCGCCTGGAATTCAAATGGGGTCGCCTGAAATTTCTGGTAATTGATAACATCCATCCATCCATCCATTTTCTGAACCCACTTTATCCTCACTAGGGTCACGGGGGTCGCTGGAGCCCATCCCAGCTACTTAAGGGCGAAGGCGGGGTACACCCTGGACATGTCGCCAGTACATCGCAGGGCTGACACAGAGACAAACAAACAC
>JAPQRP010000015.1:19278500-19289786 GCA_037367295.1 Apogon hyalosoma | reverse complement strand
GCAAACTCCACACAGAAAGGTCCCACCGACTGGTGCTGGAATCAAACCCAGGACCTTCTTGCTGTGAGGCACGAGTGCTACCCACTGCACCACCGTGCCGCCCCAATTCAATAGATATTTCACTATAATTAAAACACCCCACACTTTTCCTAATAAAAATCAAGTTCCAATAAAATGCAGGATATTATATCTGAGAGGGCATATCTTGACTGACCTGATCATGTGACCGTGTGCATTACTACGCTTCAACCTGCCTGGGCCTGGACACGGTTGGAGTCAGAAAACTGGACCAAACAGAGAATGGGAAGGTTTCTTCACCCGCCTGGCCCCACTAAGACATCTCCAAGAGAAAAATGTCTCTGTTTGGAATGTCTGGGGTCAGCAGAAATTTGTGATGTTAAAATGGGGTCATGAGCCAAAAAAGGTTGGAAACCACATATATATATATATATATATATATATATAAAATTGGTTTTATTAGACAATGAATAAAATTTTGCTGTCAGCATCTAGATCATTTCAGGGGTATATTGCATGGGGGTTTAAAACTTACATCCCCTCTGTTGCCATGGGGATTTACAAATGTTAATGCATTTCACTGAGCTGCAGAAGCAGGGCTGCATTTTAAGTCCAGTGTTGTGCAGTGTACAAGGGAGGTAATATTTACAGGCCCAGTGGAAGAAACAAGGAGTGGAGGAGTGACAGACATCCCATTTACTGCTGCTGCCACTCAACTAAACACATTCAAGAGCCAGTGGTGGAGTTCATTACCTTGTTTAGCCACTCCACTCGCTCTACATCTGGGAAGTGGACCTACAATGGAGAAAACAGAGCAGACGATCAATGCTGATTATAATGCGACTCAAAGGGGAGCATATCAGTGTAAATTTTCACTTTAAAACTATTCATTAAAATGCTCAGGTGCTTATCTACCCAACATAACTTTGTATTATTGAATCAGAAAAACACATTCATCTTAAACATTATACATTATATTTTAAGAGGAATATGCCTGTTTCATCTGACCTTCAGTACAAAATAATAAAAACAGCCTGAAAGTGATTCTATTTTTTTTTTTTTTTTAACTACAGATGCTTTTCACTTTGTTGTCATTACCCGATGAAGGAGAATGAAGCTAAGGAGATTACTCTTTAAGAAAAGGTCAAATGCTTCTTTTTTTAGTTTCTGTGGCTGATTGAGGTCTAAATGGAATATATGACCTTTCTATCACCATCTGTTGTGTGTCAGCTGGTAAAACATAACCAAAGTGCAAAGCTTTGTGTCAGTACAGGCCTTTTATATGAAACATGTTATTTCAGAGCGAATTTAAAAAGGCCTTACATAATGCGACTCTGATACTGTTGTATATTAATAATGAATATCGATGTAGATCATGGGTGTCAAACATGTAGCCCGAGGGCCAAAACCAACCCGCCAAAGATTCCAATTCAGCCCGCAGGATGAATTTGCAAAGTGCAAAAATTACACTGAAGATATTAACAGTCAAGGGTATTGAACTCATTTTAGTTCAGCTTCCACATTCAGACCAATATGATCTTAAGAAAAATAATATCATGATAACATATAAATAATGACTCCAAATTTTCTTCTTGGTTTAATGTGAAAAAAATATGTCATTATGCCTAGAAATAATGACAATTCCAAATGTTTCTCTTTGTTTTATTGCAAAAAAATATTAAATTATACAAATATTTACATTAACAAACTATTCTTTAACAATAACATGTGAATAAACTGAAGAAATATGAACAACCTGAAATGTCTAAAGAAAATGTATTGCAATTTTAACAATAATCTACATGTTATTAAATGTTTTGTGCCTCTGTAGATCTAATCTGTAATGCACATGTATAAATGATAAGTTGAGGCATAATGTTGTTAGAATTGCACTTATTTGTCTGGAGAAATTTCAGTTTTTTCAGGTTATTCACATCTTTTTTGTTTGGCTAGTTTGTAAATGTAAATATTTTCAGAATTGAATGTTATTTTCTTGCACTAAAACAAAGAGAGAAATTGGAGTTGTCATAATTTACAGGCACAACGTAATATTATTTATTTCACATTAAACCAAGAAGAAAATTTGGAATCATTATTTCTAGGTTATTATGCTATTATTTTACTGGTCTGGCCCACTTGAGATCAAATTGGGCTGAATGTGGTTCCTGAACTAAAATGAGTTTGAGACCCCTGTTGTAGATACTATGAAATGGTCTGGAAGTTTACATTTCCAGATCAGTAAGTGTTCTCTCCTCTGTGGTGTGAGTCAGTTTGACTAATCCTCTTTAACGACCAAAGTAAATCAAACATTGATTTAACATGAGCTAAAGGAAATCCTTGGGAAAAAAAAGTCAATAGTGTGCACAAAGGTGTGCAGCGAAGCACACACTCCCTTCAATAAATAACAAATAAACAACCTGCCTCTGCTGGCAAAAGGCCCCACACTTCAACATCACACTGAATTCAAGACACATTTTCTGTAATCACAAGTGTAAGAGATGAAGTGATGCAACTAGATATGACATGAGGTGAGGCAGCTACACAGGACAGCACTATCCAACAAGGAGGAAGCATAAGTGCTGGTCCAGCATTTATGTCACAGTGGGACAAGCAGAGAGAGGAGACAAGGAACAGAAAGTTCAAGTTAATGTGACAGATTCAGGCCTAGACTTTCATTGTGCCTTTAGAATAATATAATTCACTGAAACAGATGGAAAGGTTTTAAGGTTACGTCTGACATACTGACCTTATTCATATGATGTAGGCTACGAAGTGAATAACAGAAAATTTACATTTTCAAAGCTAGCTGAGAGACCTGACTTAGGTAGCAGAAACAGGGAGTAGAGCATAAATCATGATTCTGATTCATTCTTGGTGAAAACCTTAAAAGTCAGTGGAGTTTATGCCATAAAAATGTTGTTTACATTCTGCTTGGATTTTGAGGAGGATCTTTGTCCTGTAAATCAGATCCCCCAGAATCAGCAGTGGGTTCATAATGTATGAATAAGCACATAAACTAACTGAGAAGGTATCATCCTAAAAAATACCACAAAGCAGACAAAGCATTTATTCCTGCTGACATCTAGTATGCCCCCTGTAAGTTCACACACATAATGCTTACCTCTCAAACTTCAGTACATCTCATAAGTCATATTCACACAAATACAGCAGCTAAAATCTACTGTAGTGCATACAATGTGACTGAAGTAGAAAAAATAAGCAGTCCATTTCCCTTTTTTCTTTACTGTTCTACATGTCCTATGTGATATTAAAAAGCCATCATTCCAACCAGTCATCAGTTCGTCTCAGATGAATCCAGCTCAAACTGGCACAGGAACAAATGATCATTAGAGATGGGAATCAAGGGAGTCTTATGAGAGAAATACCATCTTTCTCAATACTGAGGCCTGTCTGTTGGGGAGAAGCTACCACAAGCCAAGATTTAAGTGGTAAAAATCTCCACCAATGACGGCAGCAAGGTCCAGATGCACTAATTAGTGCTCAATTTATCGGTCTGTGAACCTGCCAATAAATTACACTAAAGCACTGGAGGGTGTAATGTCTGACTGTAATACCCATTCAGGTATGAATGGCAACTTTTTTCATCTCTAATTGTTTCTTTAATAAATGGCAGTCTTATGGTGGGGCCTGGTAGGGTCATTGTATTATTCATTATTTTTTTTCCTGTCAGTATGATGCACTTGCACTACTCCATGTTGCTCCTCCAGTCTCATTTAATAGTCTCATTGCATCCTCAGCCATGTGTCAGCAGAATGATCTGAAAACATGAGGCTGCACTTAGCATCACAAACACACTCTGGAGTAATTCTTATACAGAGAGGATGGAATTTATAGGTTGGTAAAGCAGCAAAGACACAAAGCCAACTTTAATTTGCAGGTCAGGTGAGTTGTATCTTGGGTTTAGATGGACTTAATTGCATGCTATTACTGCTGTGATTTTCCAGAGACCAATGACTATCCAGGGTCCTCCTCAGCCACTTGATCTCTGTCCGTGTAACTTCAGTGTTAATTTGTGTAGATATTGTAAGCAGCCTCTTTAGGCTGAAGCTAAACCAAACTGAAGTTAAATGACCACTTTATAAATGTTGTATAACCTTCCTTACAATAAAGGAGGGCATTAAACTATTATAAAACCCCTCACTTTCATGTTCCCCCAGTCACTATTATCTGGTTCCCTTGAAACGGCAGTTAACAGCACAGACTAAACAAATAAAGTACAGAAATGTGTTATAGCTTGTCACTAAGTTCTATTTAATCCAATGCAACCAGATCTATCTCAGTTATTTACAAACAGGGACCACCAATGGACAACAGATAACCCTGACAAGGAAAAGTCAGGAGTCCCTGTCTTTTCTAACAACTTTATAAAGATAAAGTGCCGTAGTGGTAAAGTGGGTTACTAGAGAGAGAGAGAGAGAGAGCAGCCTGGATCCCAAAATAACAGAGTCCCTGTGGGCATGTTTCCTCTGGAGCACGGTGTCTGGTTTACCATTGTACCCTGCTGTATTTAGACTGGGGGGCTCAGTCTAATGTCATTGCTGGGGGGACAGCTGCTCCATTACAGCTTTACAGCTGCTCCTCCTGCTCTTGTCAGCTGATTGTTTTTTTTCCTGGAACTCAAAAATGTTGTTCACAAATACACCACATGCTCTTTCAGAGAAACAGCTCAGCATGGATCAACGTGCCAGGGAACATGACTTCATCTGTTGTGTTTGTGGTGTAGCTTCTTACCCATGACGGTAAATCGGAGGTCGTAAGACTCTTGACACCTCTCTCCTCCTGCTCAAAGAAAGCCAGTGTCCGGCTCAGTCGGCTGTGTTTGCCCACAGTGTTCCTCCTCCACCAGAAGAAGATAACCAGTCCGATCAACAGCCAGCTGAAGCTGAACTCAAAATAGCCCAAGGCGTAAATGGGAAATATAAGCACGAACGTTTTAGCGAAGTGGGCCCATGTGTGGGTCAGCTCTGTGGTCGAGGACAGGGGGTTCTCCTCGGGTATGTCCCCCGGTGAGGGATCAGGAAAGTTGGTTCTGGGCTGGACGGGGCTCGGTGCGCTGCGTCCGTTCTCCTTGTGCGTCGTGGGGCTGGCACTGTTTGAATGGGCTCCTCGGACAGCCGTCATGCTGTCTCTAGACATCTCTCCTCAAAGTGTGAAAATGCGGGTAAGCTCGGGTGAAAAGGATCCCATAAACGGTTCCTTAAAGGCGGTTCCTTCAGGAGCCAGTTGTCATGTTGGCTCACCTGCACACCAGCCCATTGCCTTCAGACCAGACGATGGCATTGACCATTCGAGTATCCCATACCTCCAGGAGTCGCTACCCCTCCTCCTGGGAGAGCATTGTGTTTATTAGAGCGGTGTGCTGAGCCGGTCCAGGCCAGTGCTCCGCATGCTCTGTCTCCACACGGGCTAGGAATGATGATTTCCAAAAACGCACCGGGGATCCGACACTGTGCGCTCCCAGTGGTGCAGGATAAAAACGAACAATAGCACCACCTGGTGTTCACCAGCAGCTAATGCAGACATTTATCAGTAACAACAACAGCGCTTGAGAAAAGGTTTTTAATACACAAAATACATATTTGACCAAAACATACCGAAGTGGCTATGTTTTCTAATAGGCCTAGATAAGAACATTTTAATGTATCAACAAGCAAAAGGCTCTATCGACGATCTGAGTACATGAACCCAGTAAGCTAGCATTAACTGATAGCATTTACTCATGTAAACACCGACGACAATTAGAAAGCGGTTGAGAATCATAAAAAAAAACATCTAAAAGGACTCTAATTTTGTGAAAAAAATGGAAGGCTTTATATCATTTGATTTTTTTTTACTTTGAATTATTATTTCAGTTATATCGAATTTTTATTCTTTATTTATTTTGTGTATTATTTATTTAGGTCTTTATATAAGCCCTTTTCAGCTTCTATCCTCTCCTCCACAATGGTATTACTTGCGTGAAAAATGTTTTAACTTTTTTTTTCTTATTTGTAATGTGCAAATAAATAAATACTAAAAATACTAAAATTATTAAACGTGAATTTTATTTAAGAACAAAAGCTTAACTTCTTGTCAAATACTGACATCTTTGCCGACTACTTTAGACTGTTTCCATGGCAATGAGCCGTTGATCCCAGCGACTGCTCTGCCATAGATTAACCATCCTGTTGTCAAGATGAAGTGACGCGCTCTCCTTGGTTTCGACTCACTGCGACTGCGCACTCGAGATTTAGCAACATGGCGGCGTCATTACAAAAATATGAGCTTGTTTTCAGCGATTGAAACACTTGAAAAATAAAGACACAAATGCGAACATGCATACTGACAAGGTACCTGATTCTTTTTTATACATGCCGAATATATAATGATAAATATGAGGACTGTTTTTCAAACGGTGTTTTAAGAAATAGACGCTGTTTTGTTGATTTGTTGCATTTGACTTGATATTAGTTATGCTGGTTTGTGTTGTGCGTTAAAATTTCCTGACGGTAAACACAGATATGTATTTATTTAGAAAATAACCAAGGAAGACACATGGAGGCCAGCTGACCTGAGAAGATATATCAGAGTAAGTTTGTGAGATTTCAAGAGAGAAATGACAGAACCTTGGTTTCTACAAGAGAGTAATGACAAATAGGATTCAATAACATAACAGTTTTTCTCCCCCTTTTATAGGAGGAAGAACGTGGAGATTTCAGGAAACGAGATGAGTCTGAGAGAAAGCACCATCGTGGGGATTCCACAGAGAAACGGCACAGAGATCCAGAGAAGGAGTACCGAAGGGAAAAGGACAATATAAGAGAAAGAACAGATGAAAATGTGAAGGATAGATATTCGGAAAGAAGAAAAGAGGGCTCACGAGACAGGAGAGAGGAGAGGGACAAGGACAGGGAAAAGAGAAGAGAAAGAGACAGACAGGGAGATGTAAACAAGTATGTTGATGATTATAGAGAGAACAAAGACAGGAGGCGAGATAGAGAGGAAAGGCATGATAGGGACAAGGAAGGAAGTAGAGATAAGGAGAAAGAAAGGGTGAGAGACAGAGAGAAATACTATCAGGAGGAAAAGGATAGAAGGAGGGAAGAGAGGGACAAGGAAAGAAGCAGAGATAAGGAGAAAGAAAGGGCAAGAGAAAGAGAAAAATACTATGAGGAGGAAAAGGATAGAAGGAGGGAAGAGAGGGACAAAGAAAGAGCAAGAGATAAGGAGAAAGAAAGGGCAAGAGAAAGAGAAAAATACTATGCGGAGGAAAAGGATAGAAGGAGGGAAGAGAGAGACAAAGAAAGAAGCAGAGATAAGGAGAAGGAAAGGGTGAGGGAAAAAGAAAAATACTATGATGAGGAAAAGGATAGAAGGAGGGAAGAGAGGGACAAAGAAAGAAGCAGAGATAAGGAGAAGGAAAGGGTGAGGGAAAAAGAAAAATACTATGATGAGGAAAAAGATAGAAGGAGGGAAGAGAGGGACAAGGAGAGACGGAGAGAAGAACGAGACAGAGAGCACAGGAATGAAAGAGAGAGAAGGAGACACGAGCCAAGTGGAGAAGAAGGAAGAGACAGAATAGAAAAGTATGACAGAGATCAGCGAGATCGGCATCGGGAGAGAGAACAACACAAAGATGAATACGAAGTCAAGAGGAGTGAAAAAGAACGGCGAGACAGACATGCAGACAGAAAGCAGTCTGAACTGAATGAGGAAAGAGGTAAAGATGCATCCAGGTCTAATAATTCCTATTCTTACAGTTTACAATCTTCCTTAAGGTGCTAATTTTTGTATTTTTTGGATTTCAGATTATAGAGAAGAACGCAGAAAAGACAAAGATGAGAGAGAAAGGAGACACAAAGACAGAAGAGACTATGTAAATACTGTATCTTCAGTACCACTGAATGACTATCACTGTTGTAATAGATTTAGGATCATTTTTATGATCATTTGAATTTAAAGATTACATCAAATCCTTCTATAACAGCGTCTCTCTTTATATTTTTTGGATGACAAGCAGAAACCTGACAGTGACTCCAGAGAGCATCGAGACTTGAGGAAGTCAAGCGAAGAGGTTCTAGATCATCGTAGTGACAGAGAGCGAACGGAAAGGGACAAATATAAGGACAGAAGGTACCAAGAGGAGCGAGACCCAGAGCGAAATCACAGAGACAAGGCCAACCCTAAGAAGTCAGCATCTGAATCAAGTCACCCTCATAAGACGACCATTGAAACAGAGGTGAGTAGAGTACCTGTAATCCATATGTTTCTTTTTTGTTGTAGTTTTTGGGATGACATCAGTTTAATTTTTCCATATGTGATTTGCTTTTTGTGATTCAGGATGTAGTGATGGTATCTGGACACCAAGCACCTAGTCTGAAAGATGTAGGACACACAGAAGCACCTGTAAGATGCTCTTTTTGGTTACGCTACTGAAAAAAAGAGCATTTTGTGTTTCATCTCAGAACTGTTTATAATTTGGTGGTGTGTTTCTTCTGCTCCACATCTTAAATGGCTAAACACAGATAATATGATGCCAGTTAGAATGTGGATTTTATTTTCCAGCTACTGTTTCCTCTGCTTGCACAAATGCAATGCATGTTTCAGGTCTTACTGCACCTGGTCATGGCAATTCATGAACTTTTTTAACCCATAAAGACCCAAACCTCCACCATCAACCAAAACCATCTACTGATCTAAACTGTTTAATACCTGTTGATCCACTAATCCATGTAAATAATTGGAGTAAAATACAGTTTGTCATCTTTTCATGGTCATCAGATATGACCCATTTGGACGTTCAGAGGCTCTGTAGTGAATGTGGAAACGCCGTTATCTTCTACAACATTGATTCACCAGTAAAACCCATGAAGTTGGATCAATGACAGAGGATGGAGACACCTGGTTTATGTTCAGTTAATCATTTATTTGACTGAAAAAGTCACTTTTTCTTGAGTTTTGTCTGTTTTTGGTGTAATAACCCATTAGTGTAATCTCAGCATGATGATTAAAGTACATGATCAATAAATTAAATATAGGAAAATACCTAATTTTCACTGAAAAAAATGCAAAATAGAGAGGATTATATTTTGATAAATGGTGATAAATCACTTAAGAAAGGTTCAGTAGAGAGAACAATTAATTTGGGAACTGACATAAAAGTAGTCCTGGGTCTTAATGGGTTAAATTAGGCCTTTTCTGTTTGGAGCTTTGAGGAATCTGTCTCTGGTCTGTTCGAATGCCACCTGCTGTCTGTAATGTATATTGCAGTTTGATGTTTCTTTTAACTTCAGCTTCACTGTTTAACATAATCCCAAAGAGTCTCATCACCCTTGAATAAATTATTGCAGAAATCTAACACTTAATGTGTTTGCAACACCTCTGCAGATCACCAGTGATCAAGATGCTGCAGAGCCGGAATATGAAGATGACTTTGAGGTAATATAATAAACCATCAAAATATGTAATCACTTACATCATTTGTTTTTGTTTTATTTTTGATTTTGTATTAAATATTTTTTTATTCCACACTTGCATGCTGTTGCACTTAATTTTCAAGAAAATGGTGAGTATCCTGGGCTTTAACGAGAAGCTGTGTTTTTTAGTAACAGGCGTTTTATTATTAGATGTAAAATATGTCTGTAGTGACTTAGGTATTTTGTTAGAAGCTGTGTGTAATATGTGATAAATGGGATTCTTCATTTCAAAGGATTACGAGGAGGACTTTGAGGAGATGGATGAGAGTGCGAATGATAGTGAGGAGAGGGAGTTATCAGAAGAGAAGGAAGAACTTTCAGCTAAAAGGAAAGCGGAGATTAAGGCGATCCAGCGAGCCATGGACGAGGAGAATGAAAGAATGGGAACAGCTCAGTCTAGGCAGAGTCCCATCAGAGAGGATGAAGATAGACCCAAATGGTCCAGAGGTAGGATTATTTTAAACAGCCACTCCTGCCTAAATGCTACATTCTGTCCAGATTCGTTCCAAGTATCTTCTTTATAATTTGTTTTCTCTGTGCGAAGGTTCTGAAAAGAGCCAGAGTAAAAGTTCCCAGCGAGGGAAGTTCATCAACTTCGTGGCTGCGAAGCAGCGTGAAGTCAACAAGAAGGTTGCCACACAGCAGAAGTAGGTTAATGTACTAAAAACAGAACAGCACAGTATTTATTTATTCATTTATTTCTATATTTATTTTACATGAAGTACATGTTTTGTCAGTTAATCTGTATTTTTCTCACAACAGAAAACGCAGCACAGAGCTACTCCGCTTAATTGATTTAGATTTCTCAGTGACTTCCTCTCTTCTGGATTTGCCACCTGTCAATGAATATGACATGTATATACGAAATTTTGGAACAGCAAACACCAAACAGGTCAGTGTTTCAGTTGTTATTTTTGTACTACTCTTATACCTTTAAGCTCATGATAGAAAAACGTGTAAATAATACCCTTTTTTGCATATCCAGGCTTATGTTCAGTGTAATGAAGATAACGCAGACCGGGACATTCAGACAGAAGAAATAGAGTTGTGTGAGAAATGGACGCAGCATCCTCCAGAGCACTATGGAGCCTGTGGAGGTAAAAAAAAAAAAACACACACAGAAAACTCTCATGTCTTTGTGTAGTGTTCTGTTTACAGTATATTTAAGTACAAAATTGTTTATCTTCATGTCATGACAGATCCAAACCTCTCACAAGACCCACAAAATAGGACCATAACTGAAATGAACTTTGATTCAAAGCGTTTGACAGCGTTTCTACGCTCAGCTTCACAGGTTATATTTTATAGAAATTGCTGTTTTTGATTTGCTTTTTTGTGGTCTATAACCTGAACTAATGTGCTTGTCTTTTTTTCAATTAAGGTCATGGTTGTCCTTTTGGAAGAAGATCAAGCTGAGAGAAAATCCCTCAGAAAGCTTCAGAGTCAAACAGACACACTGTCTTTCAGTGATGGAAGTTTACAGCTCAACACTAAGCTGCCTTTTCTTTATGGTACACACTACACCCCAGTGTAGGACACACACTGTAGATGTAGAAATATTTGGTTACCAGAAGCACCACAGTCGTTACTCTAAGGCTGTGGTTCTCAAACTTTTTACAGTGGAATACCCCCTGAAATATATATATTTTAGTGAAGTACTCCCAACCCTTGATTCAGCGATTTTGATTGAAAAAAATGAGGCAAAATTTGCTCCTGTGCCAAAGGTGTCTGTTTTTATTTTCAAAACTTTGTAAACAAACAACATATATTTAACTTTAATATATTAAAAATA
>JAPQRP010000015.1:19261356-19278400 GCA_037367295.1 Apogon hyalosoma | reverse complement strand
TCTCAAATAATATAAAATAGAAATGTTCTTAAAATGTTACCAAAGCTTAAACAAGATGACAGACAATAATAATAATATATAAAAATATTGAAATAAAATAAAGTCAGGAGTGTCACTTTTATTGTATGAATGTATTTATTGTGTTTTATATTTCAGCATTCATTCTCATTATTTATTTTGTATTTGGTACATGATGACTTATTTAATGTCTTTTTCCCAAAAATTTCCAAGTACCCCTGTGGGTACATGTACCACTTTGGGAACCCCTGCTTTAATGTATGCTTTACAAACCAGCTTAATTACTCTATTCTGGTCGTTCTTTCCATTTCCCTGTTCTTCTGCTGCAGGTCGCAGCATCAGCTTGATCCACTTTTCTCAGGTCCAGAAGCACACCATGATGTCAGTCCACAGGCCTACAACGAAACCCAGTGCTGTACGTCTTGACAGCTGCACTATCATCTGCATCTGGAACATTTGGGAGCCATCCAAACCCCAGAAGATTCTTGTATATGAATCTGAGGTGAAATTTGCAGGATTTCTTTTTTTGTCCCCACACACTCACCTTTAGCTTCGATCGTTGCATGTATTCACCATGACATCAGTTCAATAACTTATGCAATGTTACGTCATTTATTTCCAATCCATCTTTATGCTCTCTAGCAAATGGATAGTTGTTTAAGAAATGAGAAGCTTCTCATTGCATCAGTTGAGGTTAAAGAAGTTGATGGAGCTGAAACATATTAATCACTGTGGTAATTATCCAATGACAGGATCTTACCCGTTTACTTTTTCAGCCAGACTGTGAATTGGCACATTATATACCTCACACTGAACAGAGGTGTCAGAAGTATCCACATTCATTACTCAGGTAGAAGTATAGATACTAGGGTTTAAAAAGACTTCGGTAGAAGTTGAAGTATTAATTCAAACTTTTTACTTAAGTAAACGTGTAAAAGTACTGGTTTCAAAACTACTTAAAGTATAAAAATAAATGTAAGGGGAAAAAGATGCCATTAGGACAAAAGCTTAGGCGGTGCCACAGGGGCCTACAGTACACTACCCCACCTCCAGAAAAACATTTTTCTAAAGGTCATAATGACTATAATGTTATATTAAAATGTTAATGCTGAAACATTTGGGATGCACTTGTCTACCTGTTTGAGCTGCATATATGCCCATTGAAAATAACGCATTTTAGTCCAATGCAAATGTATTAAAGAACCATATATGTGCACTACTGAGCATTAACATGTGCTTCATGGAAGAGAAGATATGATGACTAGTTGAATATAAGTATTGGAATGGTGCAAAATGTCAGGTGTGGGAATGGTATATGTTTATACTTTCTCATCCAACCATAATCAAACTCACTCTATCCAGATGGCGCCATTTATCTGGATAGTTTTTTTTATTTGAACAATGACAAACCAGAATGAAAACAAGTCAAAATGAAACAGGAGTAACGAGGCTATTTTTAAAATGTAAGGAGTGGAAAGTACAGATAATTGTGTGAAAATGTAAGAGTAGAAGTAAAAAGTCGGCTGAAAAATAATTACTCCAATAAAGAATAGATAACCAAAATTTCTACTTAAGTAAGGTAACGAAGTATTTGTACTTTGTTACTTGACACCTCTGACCCTGAATATATTGAATATATGCACTTAGAGAGTTTTATTAGATATACTTTTACCTTTTGAAATAACAAGTGACAAGTTTTCTGAAAGTATTGTGTTGTTCCATTTGATGAGACATTCCACTCATAGTGTGTCTCTCTCTCTCTGACCCAGGTGCTGTGTTGCTGCTTTAGTCCTGGAAAGGCCATATTGGTGTTTGCGGGCACATCTGTTGGCTCTGTGGTGCTGTGGGACCTGAGGGAGCAGGCTTGTAATCATTACCGCTTGACGATAGGGGAAGACGAGTGGACCTTGAGACAGCCGACCTTCTCCACGGGTATGTCAGATTTAAGTAGAGAAAGTCCACTGGGGGAAAGGATATTGACACCGACTTTTCAACTGTGCAGAGTCTTCCAAAATATCAGTTCAGTTCAAGTCAAATGATTAAATCCATAGGGCTACTAGTGATAATAGTACAGCTTTTGCTGGTGCAAAGCCAGTGCAAATGAGAAAAATATTGGTTGTAAAGCACAAAGCACCTGCAAAAATGTAAATTTACTGATAACTACGCTGTCCAACAGATATTGCCAATGTATTGTACATCTATGCAGATATCATTTGCATGGATGTACTCTTCACATTTTCAATGCAAAATGTTCCTCTTTTTATACAGATACATACAAATAATCCTCACTGAAAAAGACCGGCATAAATTGCTTTACTCAGCTCAGATGGTGCAGTTACTGCTGAAAGCTGGTGTTAACTCACTCTGAGTCACTGCCTCTCCGTGTATCTCTCTCTCTACAAATTTTTCAGATTGTGAAGCTTTAAGGACACTAAATTAATGTTTAATGACGTCAGGTGTAAACTTTTCAGTCAGCTATTGCACGGATCAGGTCAGTGCGTGTGTTGTGTCTGAGATTTGGGCACTTACGTTTAAAAGGGCAGATAGTTGGACTTATTAATTACCCATCCATATGTCCGTATTACATGTCAGTTACAAAGTATAACAGCTGAAGAACACATATTAATAACAATCAGATCCTGACTGATCTGCTGTTAATGAAGTTGCCACTGCTGCACCATGCGTACATGCACAAACTATCCTTTGGAGTTTAGAGATACTGTGACATACATCCAGCTCTGAAACCAAACAGAACATCAGCATTAATGTGAAATCTGATACGCTGTGACACATAACATTAGATTGTGTTATAAATGTAAAATACTATAGAAGCATGGACTTTGGTTTAATTTTGCACAGCTCTCTGTGTATATAGACTTGCAACTTGGGGTTCTTTTTTCTAAATTCGGAATACAATTATGTTCTTAAAATCAGCAAGTTTATGGAAGTTGAAGCTGTAGGACCCGAAATCCTGGGAAAATCTGGGCCCAGAACAAAACACTGAGTATAAATAGAAAAATTTTCCACTGCACGAACCTGTCAAGTCGTGAAATAGAACTGCAGTCACATCTGACAGATCAACTGAACATAAAATTGATGTTGTTATTTATGTTCTCTCTTTTTCATCCATTTTACGCTAAACTACTTTTTTCGAGCTTTTGTTTTTTCAAGAGAATTAACTTGCAACAAAATGTACTTTAGAAACAATGTAATTTTAAATTCATCCTATTTTGCCTTTATCTTTCTTCACTGGTTTTGTGTATCTGTACATTTTCATTTCCTGGGTTCAGGCCACTAGGTTTCAGTATTAAATAAATGCCACTTTCTTTTAATAATAATATAAGAAAATCCAGAAGTAATTGAAAGCATTTTGATGAGGAATGTGTTACAAATCAGTTTGTACATTTTGGACATTTATTCTGCAACTGTTCGTCAGATACATTTTATACAAGTGACCTTTTCAACTCTTTAGTCAGTAGAGTAGAGTAGGGATAAATGTATAAATATCTGTGAGGCACAAAATTTTCCACGTGTGGATGTGTCAGGCTAATTTATGCAATCCGACACCAGGCACGTGTTTACAGAACTGCTTTGTGTCACTGTATTTTGACTGTAAGAAACACCTTGATCTTTCACATCTTGTTGCTTATTTGACTGTTTACATTACAGGCCCAGATAAATGACTGTCAGCAGGTAGTTAGCATTGAGCTTCTGTCATTTCTGTATGGTGATGCACGACCACTTTTGGCCTTTTCTCCTGTCTCTTCATCTTTTTCACTTACACTTCAAGGCTGTTTCTTACGTAACCATAGTATGTGCTGATACTGTCTCTTCTGTCATCTTGTCATCACAGATGCAGTGATGGCTGGCTCAGGCCATTTGTCATCTGTGACGTCTGTAGAAGTGGTGCCCTCTGCTATAGCTGGAGGGCTGAGGCCAGAGGTCCCCCTTTTGGCATCTGATGAAGGTATGGAATGGTATAGCGATGGTTAACCCAATGATTATCAAGTGCATCGGTTTATAAATAATACACATTGAAAATTATACTCTTTGCAGCTGACTGTTGTTGTTGTTGTGTGTATGTGTGCGTGTGTTGAAATCCAGAGTCAACAGGACTGTCTTTCCAGTTGGCGTCTTTGGATGAAAGCGGGGTTTTAAATTTCTGGGTAGGTTATGTAACCGAGCTGATGCCAAACTGTTTTTCTGTACACAAAAACAAATGTGGTGATGGAATTACATAATATTTTGTCTACATTTTTTAGGTGGTGGTAGAACTTCCAAAAGCCAACGAGTCAGGTTCACAGACAGATTTAGGTAAGAGAAACACATTTTCATGAGTGTACATGTTTTCAGCACACTTTGGAATATTGGCAAGAACCTGTCAAGGATGCGGGGGCATGATTCGCACATTAGAGCTGGATTATAAAACATTAACGAGAATTACTGCGATAGAATTTTGTATCTGTGATAATTATTAATAGCATAATATACAGTCTTTTAGAGTCATTTTATTGACATTATCAACATAACACTTTGGAAATGTTTCAGTTTTGTTGTATTCCATTATTTTACTCATGCACATTGTGATGAAATACATTTTAACACCATAATCGTGTATGGGCTGCCCCTATAGGCTATGGATGAACCAGACTGAATTTAACTTACCACTTTATAAATGTTGTAGAACCTTTATTTGAACAACATGTGTTAATGATTATAAAACACTTTGTTATCAAATTGCCCCCATCACTTTAATCTGGTTCCCTCAAAACAGCAGTTAACAACACAGCACAAATAAGGTACAAAAATGTGTTTTATTCCCTCACTGGCCTCTTTATTAGGTACACCAGTTCTTGTCATATTATACCTTCACTAGCACATTGACCTGCGGGGATCCACGGGTTCTAGATGTGGTAGTTTTTATGCTGTTGTGTATTCATGCATGCTGTACCGCATTTGTCCAGCAGTCACCACCAAAGTGTTCTGGGTATAGCAACGTGATTGTAAGGCTATTGTATTCCATAGATACTAATATCTCCCAAAATATTGGTCCTGTCAACTTGTCGTTTTCCCTAGTCTGTTCCTTGACCAAAAATACAGAAGTATGCCAAACTGCAGCAGTCAGCTCTTTCCGGATTTTGTGTGATGCCCAAGACACACATACATGCATGCACGCAGAGATCACTTAGCTTTTATAATATAGATAAAGAATAATTCAAAACCACAAGTAACATGCCTATGTTTGGTGTCTCCAGTTTTAACCCAGGACAAAGAACAGCTATTAAACTTGAGAGAATGGGATGGCTTACCTGTTACAGTGTACACCACATTGGCTAAAGGTTTACCGCAGTGGCTTGGGTTCAATCCAGGCCTGAGGCCATTTGCAATATATCATTCCCATATTCTCTCTCCCTCTCGATCCCCTACTCTTTCCCCCCTCCTATCTGTCTGCAGCACAACTATCCAATACAGGGAAGAAAAAAGTTATCTGACATTTATTCTGATAGTTATCAGTACGGGTTGATATATTTTTAACATAGTGCCTTATACAAAGGGGCTGAATATATAACAGCACTGCTATCTGTTGGTCAGGATTTTAAAGTGGGTTTCTTTCAGTGTGAACTATTAATTAAAAATTGATACAGTGTTTTTGAGAACTGATACAGCAGCACAGAACATGTTATCACTACACTCAACTGTATCATCATTTGCTGAAGCCCCTTCCTCCTGCCTCAGCCTCTGTTTTCGTCTCTTGCAGGACTCAGGCCTGGGGGTAAAGTCAAGCTTCTTCACAGCTCTTCTCTCCTCACCGCTGAGAGGTAGGATTGATAAATAGCCTCTAATGATCATCCATCACTGCCAGTAAGTGGGCTCAAAATACCCACTATGTCTTTGCTTAGTGGGACACAGCTGCTCAGTAGTGGTCATATGATCCTATTTGTTATCCGCCGCAGGCCTTTGTTTTTGTCACCTCAACATTTGATTGCAACATATCTGTGGTCATTTTTGCACAGTGTGAACGTGATGCAGTGTCATGTTCCACTGTGGCCCCATTTTTTTTTTTGGCAGGGAATGTTTAAACGTTTGACCTGTGGTTTGGCATCTCCTCGTACTCTGTCGGTTTCTTAGGGTATCACAGCGAGAGGCAACAAAAACAGGACCGTTACAGACGCTTCAATTGAAATTCCTTCCATCTGACTCAAACCATTTCTTTATTGGCACTAATATGGTGAGCATAATCTTTTCAGCCACTGTGTGATGCCCATACATTCCATGACTTCTGTGTCCTATAATTATTCATTTCATTTCTGTTGTAGGGTATAGTCAGCCATGGAACAAGCCATGGTTTAAAAGCTCCACCAAAGTTTTACAAATTTCACGAGGGTGCAGTCCGACCTGTTGATGTCAACTCGATCGGCTTTTCCCCCTTCAGACAACACTTATTCTTGGTAAGAATTCAGATTTTGTGATACACTCCAAAAAAATTTAAAATAAATCTCTTTTGTGGTAGCGTTAAACAGTTGGTTTGTGTTTTTATGCACAAATACTTCATACGTGGCAGGTGGGCTGTGGGGATGGCAGCATCAGGCTTCATGTTGTCAGCCATGAGCAGCCTTTGACGGAGTGGAATAACCTCACAGCAGGTGAACCAGTGGTCTCACTGCAGTGGGCACAAACCAGGCCCACAGTCTTCTGTGTGCTTGATGCAGCCTCTAACTTTCACATATGGGACCTGTTGAAAAACGAAACAGAGCCTGTTGTCACTGAAAGGATCACTGCTGACCGGTAACACCTGACACAACACACTAATGATGTATTTTTACAACAATTTTACATTTGTTGTGTTTATCTTTATTAATATCTGTTTTGTTTTGTTTTGTTTTTATCTTGTTATTAGGGTGACAGCAATGGCTACGTTTGGAGACTCAGGACAACAAAACACATATTCAGGAGTAGCACTAGCACATGAGTCAGGAAAAATAGAAATGCAGTATTTCACAAAGAATTTGACAGTGCCCAGCCCTGCAGAAGATGAGAAACTGGAATATTTAATGAAAGAAGCCTTCTGAACACTGCATATCATATGGCCTAGATGTCAGTTAAAAATGTACAGTTTGTGTATAATTTCTGGAAAAGCATTAGGATCAATTGTTTGGCTAAACCTGTTCTTGTTTAGCAAATATTGTCAGTTTGTACTGTTGTTTTTCCTAGTTAAGTTTAATATGTTATATTTTTCAAACCTTAACATAGGTACCAAAGATTCTCTTCAGGGGCCTTAGTGCATTTAACATCTTCTAGGAATAATATAATCTACACATACATACAGACACATACAGATGGGTGACAAATTAAAGGAAAAATCAGTGTCGTAATATGATCACCAGAACAGCTGCAACGCATCCACTGTACAGGTCTGAGTAAACTACTGGAAGGATTAAAAAATATTGCTTCATTTGATGTTTTGATAATGATCGATATTGTCTAAGCACAGCAGTTCATCATTAAGATCTCCATAAGTGTTCTACTGCGTTTAAACCTGGTGAGTGTGAGAGCCACAGAATATGATCTACATCATATTTGTCATCATCAAACTGTCCAGACAATGTCCTCACCTATGGATGGGGACACTATCATCATGGGAAAAACTACTCTCATCAGGTTTTATTTTAATATGTCACCCATTTGTATTTGAAATATTTTATGTACACATAAATATTTATACATTTGGACCAATGTGAAATATTTGTATCGTATTGACAAAATTAATTTTATACAATAAAGTGGACATATATTTATCTTGTAGTCATCTTATTTATTGTATCTTCCACTGATGAGCATCATAAGAGTGAAAAGCAAACATGTGGCGATACTTTTTTTAAATTTATCCTTCAATCTAAACAGCCATCGGCAACCAAAGGCATTTACTGATCTAAAATATTTGACAACTATTGATTCAAGCCTGTGTCAACTTTAAAATCCAAAATAATACATCATTAAATTAGCTTTTCATTGGCATCAGACATGACCCATTCAGACATTCAGAGGATCAGTTGTGAACATGGAAAACATTTCTGGAACATTAATTCACCAATAAAACCCATATAGTTTGAACATAACAGTGGCACAATAACCTATAAATAATTACTGTTTTAGTGTGGAAAAAAGGAAAATTACATTATGAAAATGTGAATAACCTGAACAAGCATGTACAACCTGAAATTTCTTCTGAAAAATAAGTGCAATTTCAACAATGTTATGTGTCCGCTTATTAGCACAATTTACAAATCGCAGTGGATCTACAAATGCACAAAACATTTAGTAACATATAAAAAATTGCACTTATTTTTCTTTAGAAATTTCAAGTTGTTCATACTTGTTCAGGTTATTCACATTTTATTGTAAAAAATGTAAATATTTTCATAGTGTAATTAAACTTTTTTTCCACATTAAACTAAGGACAAAACTTGGAGTTGTCATTACTTTTAATGCTTTATAGGGCACTCATAGAAATACTCTGAAATTCAATATTTCAGCCTTAGTGTGTTATTGGAGGACATAACAAGACTATTATTATTATTATTATTTAAAAAATGTTATTGTTATGTAGAAAATCAAGGTTAATGAAGTGACCATATTTGGTTCCTCACCCATAAGTGGCAAAAAAAATTGATTAAATACGAACAGTAAATATAAAAAAAATACAAGAAAAGCACATGTAAGGTGACAGGAACATGTCATTTAGAACATTAGAACATCACTTTTAAAACATTAGACCAACATGCGTGCTGTTCCAGACCCCTGTCCACATCCACATGATCCCTTTGAACATCATTCCTTACATTAGTACCATTACTTCATGGTACCTGACAAAGCAGGTCCACTCACTGTTCATGCAGAGGTGGACCTTACAGACCCTGTAGACCACATTGGACCTGAGACTGTTGACTCACTGTCCTCAAAGTAACTGTTGCTGCCACTATCTTGTAATGTATGTGGAAATTACCAAAAATAGTCACTTGCCTGATAAAGGGTTAAGTTATTACATTATTGTTTTATCTGAGATCACATGGGGCCCCTGAACTAAAATGAGTTGGACACCCTTGCTTGCTCTTCCTCTTCGAGTATGGTGTAGCCCTGTATGTACACAGGGTTACACAGCACGACCTGCAACACACGGCTCTCATTAGTCACCGACAACATGCAACAAATGATCAGAGCTTCGGAGCCCCAGACTGATGTGTCTGGAGTCTGAAGCTCCACTGGTTCCTCGTTCTAATAATCAGTAAACCTAAAATACAATGATACATTAGGGTTAGGCCTTAAGGAGGTTGAAAAATCTTCATCCCATGTTGTCCCTGACCCAAAATAAATGCCCATTGCCCTCTGTGTTTGTGGCAGAAATTTGAATTTACATGACCATAATAAACACGTACAGAGACTAGATAAGACCAAGAGCTGGAGAAAATCCATGCACATACAGAACATGCAAAAGTCCCCAGCCTCTGTTGCCAACTCCTCAGAAAAGAAAGTACTGTAGCTCTGACTGTCCTAAAAGTTGCTAGAAGTTGCTAAATGATGTCATCGCGAAATCTGCATAATTGTCAATTTGCATGTAATTGTAATGGACACTGTAGGAGAGAGGAATAATGTTGTAGGAGAGACACAAAGTTAATTAAAAAAAAAACCACCCTAAAAATGTTTAGAACTACAAATAAACTTTCTTCTGTTGATTTTTTTTTTTTTACTATTGATTAAAAGGCCATCACTTCTCAAAATAACTTGATGACTAATGCTTTGTTTATACCCACATTACATAAATCAGTTTTGTCCTGTGTTGTTTGTTATAACGTCAAATGTAATCAAAAGTATCTTATATGGGGTGGAATTGCTTGCTCTATGTCTAACCCTCCTCCTTTATCTGGGCTTGGGGCAGGTGTCCCGGCCCTACATTAGGTTTATTGGGTTTTTTTTAGACCCTCTTCCTCAAATGCAGTGATTTATTTTGGTGTTATAGTGAAGAAACTGTGTGCGTCTCTTCTGCTGTGACTGCAGCTTGGACTGCTGCACGAGGCTGTGAGACTGAGCACCTGTGAGTGTTTTGGGGTGGGGAGGAGCTTAGGGCACCTGCTGCTCACTGAGGACATAGGGCAGTGATAGACTTTTTTTTTTTATTGTTATACAGAATACAATGGAAACATAAAGAATACAGTACAATATTAATATAACAACATGAACTGAGCAGAACATAGCCAGGGGACAAAATATACAGGCCGAAATAAAACATCAATTCATACAAAGATTCTAAGTGAGACATAGATCAGTGGTTTTGATAGCTTTTTTATATTCAGAATATTGAATACTTGAAATATATTGATTAAACTCAATTTTAAAGATTAAAAAAGAAGGTTTGTAATTGGAGAATTTAGATTTATGAATATGATATTTTGCTTAAAACAGAATTAGACTGATGATGTAATGTTGATCGGATTTGGTAGCAGGATATGAGAAAATAACAAACAATATTTTTTTGCATAAGTAAGAGAAAAATCAGAATCAATATTTTGACAAATAAAAAAACAGACATGCTGTCAGAAAACGCTTGAGAAGGGACAGGGCCGAAAGAGATGGTATAAGATTTCTTCTGACTGATTGCAAAAAGACCAATCCACACTGATGTCCTTTTTATATCTTTGTAGGAACTGTTTGCAAGGATGGCAGTGATAGACTTTTTTTTTTCAACTTTATTGAAAATATATGTGTATAAAAAACATCGAGAAATTTTAACATCAAGATGTGAAATGGAAAAATCTTCCAAACAAATAAATTAACATAATGCTGCAGTGATAGACTTGTCCTGCCATAAGGACTGCAGAATGATGCGTGCTTTTACGTCACAGTCTCCAAAACACCAGAAAAAAAACGCTAGATTTTTGTCGCTAGTCGCTTTTGAAAAAAATAAAGAAAAGGTCGCCAAGAGGACTTGAAAAGGCTCCAGATTTAGCGAGAAATTTGGCAACATAGCTTTTTACCTAAGTTCCAGCTTAGTATTTTGTAGCTTAGGAACCCGTAGCCTAGCAACAAGGAAGCCCCACATCGAGGCTACGCTACGACGTCCGTGGCCTGAGAGGACTGAGCTTTTACGACATTTTATCAGCTTGATGAACTGATTTTTCGTGATTAAACTTTTTTTTTTTTTTCATAAAAGTAAGATTACAAGCTTTTGTTTCCGTCTGCTTGCTGTTTATAGAAAGTTTTTAAAATATGTTAAGTTACTTTTCTAAAAGTTAATGTTAGTTGTAATTTACACTCGGAAGGCATCAGAATAGAAAGGATTAATAAAATAAAGCAACACGGTAAACCATTTTGATTTTGCTGCTATCTGTCTTAATTTACCAGATAACATGTTTTACATAGTGTCGCCATGTCGAACAGCATAATATTAAAACTTATCACCGCCCTATTTTGTTAAGTTTGCTTATTGCTTTTACGCACGTGAACGTCTCACATGAGGAGGATTTCATCTGAAAGTTTCAAAGGTCAGTGAATGCAGCTCAGTCCTCTGTAGGAAATGGTGGCCACAGGAGAGGAGTGCAGAGCTCTAGTTTTACCCTCCCATACTCTGCTGTCTGAAAGGAGTGGACTCTCAGATGGGAGTGTACAAAGTGGACGTGATGTGAAGCAAACTGTGGGCAAGGTAGTCTCCCTCTATAATTCACTATAATGACCTGATTTTCATATATATATCTTTCACTCACTGCACTGTATTTCTTCTGTTTCACTGTCCATCTAGATGGTATGCTCAAGGAACAAGGAGAGTTCATTTACACATGGTTTTCATCACCTCCAACATTTCTCCTGTGATAGTCCAGTGCGTTACCTGATGTACTTGGAGGATACTGCAGCTTTCATCAGCCTCCACTCAGACAATACATGCTGCTTTTACAAACCTGACTGTGACAAGTATATTTGTTTAACCCACTCAGCACCCTTAACCTTCAAGGGCCTGACCGCCACAAAGACCTCCGGTTACATCATGGGCTGGGGACCGGGCCCCGTCCTAACGCTCCTAGATAGTGAGTTGAAGACTCTGGAGGATGTTCAGGATGCCCCAGATGTCTGCGTGTGTCAGGCTGCAGAGCATTCCACAGAGGTGGTGACTGCAGGCGTGGGGAATGTGTGTGTGTGGTCAGTGATGCTCATGAGGTGTAAGGTGAAGATAGTGGAAGGCCTGCACCACAGCACATTTACTCATATGGCACTGGCACCTCCACAGTCTGGTAAACCCCACAGAGCCTTTGTGGTGTGTGGGCATGTTGTGGCTGTGGTTGATCTTGAAGTTGGAAAAGTTCTGGATCGCAAGAATGATCTCTGCTCATGGTGTGTAGTGCATGTGATGTAAGCAGTGGAGGGGTTTACCAGATTGTACGAGATGACATTTACAGTATGCGTTCTATGTATTTTCACAGCAATATCACTGCTATCGCATACTGCTCTCAACAAAACTGTTTGATAGTTGCATCTAAAGAGCGGTCCATCAGAGTGTGGGGTCCAGACTGGGAGCTACGTTTTGCTTTTGTAGGACATAATGGTAAAGTATGACCATGAAATAAATTCCTGTCAGTTATTTATTTTCCATTTTGTGTTTGGATGTATTGGGAAAATGATTCTGCTTTGTGTTTGCTTCTGCTTGTCAGGCATGGTTAACTCACTGTTGTACTGCTCTGAATTGAACATGCTGGTGTCGGCCTCTGTGGATTGCACTATCAGATGCTGGAATGTGAAAGAGGGTGATGTGATTGAATGTATTCACACAGAAAAGAGAAACCCTCCACTGGGCATAGAGTGCACTAGACAGGGAGACAGCTTCCTCTCATTCTCTCGCCAGGGAGTGGACCTCTGGACCTTCAGAACTTTGTACACCCTACACGGTGAACTAGCAGAAGACAGAGGTCCATTAAGACAAATCTTAGTTCCACCCTTACCTGCTCCATATCCCACCCGAGCCCTCTGCGTCAGGGGTGATAGGGATATCATGCTGGTGACAGCAGAAACAGGAGCAGTGCTGACCTCTTTTCGAGGGGAGCAGAGGATTTTGTGTGCTGACTACTGTCTTCACAAAGAAATCCTCCTGGGCCTGACAGAGACAGGTACGGTGCTCCAAGCCAACACACTCACTAATCCAATCACATTACTGCATGAGTGGAGGGGGAGAGGCCAGGGCCCATGGCAGCAGAAGCACTGTTATACGATGGAAAATGATACCCAGAGTTTGTCGGCCCCTGGCCCTGCTTGCTGCCTGGTCCTCTACAGTTACATAGCTGATCCAAAGGGAGCCCTGGAGGAGTGGAGGGATTTGCAAGAGTGGAGAGGGTGCAGCAAGAGGGACATGAATTCTCTTGATGATGCAAAAAATAAGTAAGTTTCATTCTGCATCAACCACACTGCAAACCCAGATTATCTTTATGGAGCTTCTTTAAATAATTTATCATTAGATTATTAATTAGATTGCAAACACTTTATCAGTCATTAATAAGGTGTTAAGCCATCTCCATCACCCAGTGTTAATACTCGTCATCTTTATCTGGTATTTATTCATTTTTAGTCACTGTAATTTAGCATAAAAATCATCAGATGAACAGGTTCATACACTAAAGGTTTGGCCATACTGCATTTAACACTTACAATTACATTCCCTTTTAGCAGATACTGATAACCAAAAATGGGGCAAGATAAATTAAGCTATGCAGCTAACAAGATCGGAGATTGAACAAATGAGACAGATAAAACACAACAAATAGCCCACAACTATGTTTGAAAATGATGTTATAATTCAATTGTTTGACTTGTGAAATGTTTAAAACCTAATTACTAACCTAGTTATAAATTATTTGTAATCTCTATAGACTTAATGTAACTGAGTCCCACAAGTTATATTGCTGAATAATGTCTGTTTTAGTGTACCTGACTGTCCCTCTGTGTTTGAGACAGGTTTCTGGTTATTCTTGGCCAAAGAGGAGGCTGTGTGAGTGTTTTGACACTGAAAAATGGGAACATTTTATGCAGAATGCCAGCACACAATGGTCAAACAGTGACAACAATGCAAGTTTATCCTGAAAGAGGCTGCCTCCTCTCTGCAGGTACTGTCTATCTCAGGGAAAACTTCTGGACTATACATATTTGTCAGCAGTGTTGGAATGTTTTGAAATGCTTTTACTCTGGTACTGTGCGTAAGTACAAATTTGAGGTTTGGATACATGGAGCTTACATTTCAGCATTTCACTTTTTTTGCACCTTTATACTTCTGCTGTAGTGTATCTCAGGGGCAAATGATTTTATTTGTCTGAAACTTTTAGTTACTTTTTAATTTTTTTTTTTTTTTTTACACAAAACCTAAAATAAACTATAATATGATGATAAGAATGTGTCTTTGTAAGTGTTTCAGTTATTTTGTATATCAAATATTTAATAATTTAGGCTCTCATATGGTAAGATTTGCCAATTTGAACAATTTTATTGTGTTTATTTTGGACTTTCTTGCTTGCACAGAACAAATTATATACATGTGTCACTATCATCCTTCTGGATATTTGTTATTCATCACTATTTCCACACATTTTAAGAACAAAACACTTAATCACTAATGTTATATTAATGTAACCACCACACTGGATTTGAAATGAAACAATCGAGATGTGATTGAAGTGTGGACTTTCACAACAGTCCTCATATATAACCATCTTAATTTGTCCTTTTGAGCCTCTGAAAAGTGGACACAGTGTTTAAAATGGTTGGAATTAGTAAACGGTTAATGCAATATTTTTGTCAAACCCCTTGAATTAAAGCTGAAAATCTACATTTCACATCTTGACTGATTTATTTCAAATCCACTGTGATGGTTTGCAGAGAAAAATTACATTTGTGTTACTGTCCAAATATATATTGACCTGAATAAAATAAAATAAAATAAAATATATAATATATACACTGTGCTGATAAAACATACTTTAAATATGATCTAAGATATCAAATACAGAACTTTTATTTGAAGTACAGTATTTTCACAGCATAGTTGTAGTACTTTTTCTCAAGTGAAAATATGCAAATACTTCTTCTGCCACTACATATGAGTTTAACAACATTACCCCCGTCTCCATCTAACAGGTGAGGACAAGACAGTAGTGGTGTGGCTGGTGAATCCCTGCATTTCAGAATGTCTCACCAAGCAGATGAGCCTGTATTGCGGCCAGCCTCACGTGTACCTGGCAGTGCAGGGGCCTCGGTTGGCCCTGACCGTTGAAGAACCTGCCAGCGGCACCTACAGCCTGATACACTTCAACTTCACCAACCAGACTCAGACCGATCACCCGCCCAGAGAAGAGCATTTAGACCACTTTACAGGTGACACAGACTATTTGTATCCATAATGAGCTGTCTGCTGCCGATGGTGTTTTATTGTTTGTGTGTGGATGAGCTGGTGTTTTGCCCCTTTTCTTGCAGGACTTTGTGTGTGTCCTGACCTGGAGGTATTTGTCTCCAGTAGTCTTGATGGGACAGTGCGCATCTGGAATGAAGAGAATCGCCTGATCAGGTTGGACCTCATTGCAGATGTAAAAAGTAGTCAGCCACTTTGGACTCAGTATTTTGCATAGATTATATGTCCTCACTGCAGGGTGGTTGTGTGTTTTTAATCCCAACAGTACACTCCAGCTGAATGCAGTACCTGAGTGTATTGCTTATAGTGGGTTTGGAGAAGTGTTACTGGGCATCAGAGGGAGCCTGTACAAGATGAACTGTGCAAAGTTTCTGCCACGCTATTACCAGAAAATGGTATTTAAGGCTGATTTCACTGCAACTCATTTACTTTATGATGCAAAATGTAACCAAAGTGTTTATTTACTCTCATTTTATATTGACAGTTATTTTATACATATCATGGTGACCCGCTTCCTGACTTACCAATCACTAAAACTGACGAATCCCCCAAAATACAGTAGGATTTATTTGTATCACCTACTAAGATTAACCAGTAGTAGTGACTCACTGTAATAATCTCTGAACTGTATTTGTCTTCACAGGACAGTGAAAAGAGCCCAAAATGAGGTGCTGCCAGCAATGACCAAGCTTGTCTTGAGTGAAAACATGTGAAAGATATTTTAAAAACTTGAGACGTTGCATGTCTGTTGTAAGGTAAAAATGTTTTCGAATATTTTCATGCGTCTTATTCCAGGAACATGAGAGCTTGGGAAACCTGAGCATGGACCTAGCGGCGCTGCTGCAAGGAACAGTGAAGTGCACAAAACCAAAGCCTCCCAGCACTAAAGAAACCAGGAAAGAAGCCTTTAGCCGCTACATGAAAATGATATATGGGCTGCCTTACAATATTAAGGTTTGTCAATTTACATTACTATTTTAATTTTTAGGCAACATTATTTTGTATGTTTTTTCAATATCTGTTTCAGCATAACTCACGTCTAACTTTCCCTTAATGTAACACTGTCAATAGAAAGCTAGCTATTGTAATTCTATTTTCATTCTATTTTCAGGGTGACTTGGGGGACGGCTTTGATCCAGATATGTATTCATTCGATCCGGTACCATATACCAAACCGTGTGACGTTCCTACTATAGCAGAGGATGTTTCCCCTAAAATAAACATTCCTGTTCAAGTAGAGAAAAAGAAGATCAAGGTAACAATTTAGGATAGCCATTTGGAATTCAGACATTTATAGTATACTACGTAGTGAAACATGATAGATAAAATCATCGGCATGCACAGTATTTTATTATTTTATAGTAAGTATTTAAGGGCACAAAGTTTATTGCCAACAGCAGAAGAAAAAGGCTCCTGAACCTGAAACAATCTCTAAACCAGTGATCCCAAGGAAAGTTAAGCAATGTGTTTTAAAGGCTGACAGTGTTACACCTGAGGAACCTGTCATAGTTGAAAAGGTAAGAGAATTTTACTATATATACCTCAAATCATATATATATATATATATACATATGTGTGTGTGTGTGTGTGTGT
>JAPQRP010000015.1:19239794-19254500 GCA_037367295.1 Apogon hyalosoma | reverse complement strand
ACAATAAATATCCAAATGTTAGAAGATTCATTTAATTAAAGTTCTCAGGCAAATGTAATTCAGTAGAAGGTACAATAATTGCATCTGAGATGTGATGCAGAAGTATACAGTGACACAAAATGGAAATACTTTAATACGTCAAATTTAAACTCAAGAACAGTGCTTGAATACAAATACTTAATTACATTACAGCACTGGGATATAGTTGAAGGTCTCAAATGTTACTGGTCACCATTTGTGTACTGCTATATAAAGAGTTATGCGCGATATAATGAAGTAGAACTCAGCCTCCTACTCACCTGTGGTCTGAAAGTCCTCTGACAACTGCTAACAAAAGAGCCTGGATGCATAGTCGATTTGGCGGAGTTTGCCCCTGTTTTCTCCGTCCTCCGACACGCAGAGTGCGTTCAGGCCACCGCTGCACCAGTTCACCCACAGCCAGCGGTCTGCAGCTGCTGAAGGCGGCCTCCAGTAGAGCTCTGTACAGCTCCCTGGGCACCCACCTCAGCCAACACGGAGACGAGCTGTGGTCACTCACTACTTCCTTGGCACAGAGACTTACCAAAGAAAGGACCATTGTGGCAAACAGGAAGATGAGCTTCAACCATAAAAACAAAACCAGAGGTAAAATAGCTTTTAAATGCTTTGCGAGAAAAGCAACTAGACTTAACACATCAGTTAGCTAGCAACTTACAACTAGCGTCAAGCTAAGATTAGTTTTACGACAGTAACGCGATGCAGACTTGTAAAGCTCTAAATAACCTCTTCTTGCCTTACTAGGATTAATAACCTATGCTACTAAACTATTTGCATGTGAAATACGAAATGTTAAACGCTAGCATCCTGTTAGCTTCCTTGGCAAACTGAGCTGAGTGAGGAAGCTGCAGAAGTGTTTACAATTGACACCGACGCATGGCAGTGACGTCGCACGCACGGTGACGTCACGACTGTAGAAAACAAAACACAGATAAAAGTTATTTTAAGTTATTTTAACGTCCTGATGTTGTTTTTGTACACTCGTTAAGTCAACAGTGCTTTGATTCACTACATTTTTTATTGTCATCAAGTGCAGTACAGTGGATATGTTTTATATTCATCAAGTTATATTTCTGAAAAACACATTCTATGGCCTATTCCTCCAAACAAGACATGTATTTATGGAGCTAATACAAAGAAATAAGAACAAGATACTTAACTGTACATATCAAAGTTGGATGTTGCCATGCCGCCAAGTTTAGCCGTTGAACCTTAACCTAAATAGCTTTCAACACTTCTGTTAAACAACCCTTTTGCGGCCTGTTTATCCTGCCATTAAAATTAAGGTTTTTATTTCCCATTGTATGTTGAAAGCCCTGGTGTTGTCAGACCATTCAGTTTAGCTGAGGGTACTTTATGTCATGGTACACAATACTGAAGAAAGATCAAGAATAATATGTATGTATATATCTTTTAATATGATGAATGTTAATGATAATAAGGCAAACATTATTTATTCACATCAACTATTTACATACAGTAGGGCTCCAGTAGGATTTTATCTGTCTATTTTTCTCTTAATTTGTGCATTTGCATTTGTGCTTTTTATCTTTTTGCCACAAAATTGCAATTAAGTGAGCGAAAACATGATAAATAAACCACATTATAATTGGTCTGTTATGAAAGACTGTCTAGTGTTGGGATCAAGAACATCCAGTACTGTATCATCAACCCCACACTTCACTAACACAACTTCACTACAATAATTATATATTTAGTACTAAGTTTAAATTAAGAACCACTTTTTTATGGATTACCCATTAATGGTATCTGATTGAAAATCTCATTATTATGCGCTGCAGGTGGATACAACTAGGTGTAGGAACTGGCTAATGTTATACCACCACCTGTCTTAAAGGTATCATACTGCATGCTCCTTGCAGCACATTATCTTATCTTCAGTAAGAAGAAACACATCAGTCCGAAAAGGTAAATGGCATCTAACACAAGAGGAAGCCACACTACTTTATCAACTATATATAAAGCTTGTGTCATAGATCTGACGTACTGTATTAAGATGAACAAAAAAGGATTTTCCACTAGATGGCACTAAAGGATCATCATTTTTATTGAACATGTACTCTTCACAAATGTAATGCAAATGTGTGGAAGCAGGTGTCCAAGAAGTCATTCATGCAAATTAATCAATCATTTAAATACAACATACAATGGACATTTTTGTATAATAATCTCTGGTCCAGATAGACCTTTCTTCTAATCTCTATATTTTGCCTTCATCATAACCTTCCTTCACTTTGCTGATCTCAAAAGACAAACTTATAGCAATCATAAATTCAAAGCAGGTTCTGGCTCAGATTAAACAGTAAAATAATCAAATTTCATCCTTGATAAGGCCTGACCTTAGACGTGTTTGTGTTCGAACTGTTGAATTTGATTGTGATTGTGGTGATGAATACTTTATTAGCAAGGTGATTCATAACATGCAACGGGTTAGAAATAGTGCAGCTCATTCAACCTTTAAATGTATGACTTTGCATTAATTGATACTTTGTTTGTGAATGTCATCTCTTCCTCAAAGGGCACAGATAGGCACTGCTGCATATATACCCACTACACACACACACGCACACGCACACACACACACACACACGCACACACACACACACACACACACACGTAATACATTGTATATGACAGATAAATGTGCTTTTATTTAATTTATTGATGTAGTTGCTTCAGATTGTTATTACATCTAACCGCTGATATAAAACAGTTTCAATACCACCGCCATCATCATATCATAGCACCATATCAGCAAGGGAAGAGAAAAGGTTATGCTTTAACAATGTCTGTTTAACCCATAAGGACTCATTGCTGCTATTGTGGCAGTTCCCAAATAAATAAATAAATGTCTCTATTTTTAACCTTTCCTAAGTGATTTATCACCATTTACTCTAATGTTATGTTGTGTATTTTGCATTTTTCAGTGAAAATCCAGTATCCATAGTATCCAGTTTCCTATATTTAATTCACTGATCATGTAGATGTTCTTTAAAGTTCAGATTAAAGTTAAGCATTATTATATCCAAGACAAGGAAAACGAAAGAAAAAGATCAGTTTTTCAGCAAAATATATTGTTATCTGAACAAAAAATAAGTGTGTCCATCCACTGTCACTGATCCAACTCCATGGGTTTTACTGGTGAATCAATGTTGTAGAAGATGACAGTGTTTCCACATTCACTATGGAGCCTCTGAATATCCGAATGGGTCATATCTGATGGCCATGAAAAGATGATAAACTGCATTTTACACCAATTATTTACATGGATTTACAGGATTAGTGGATCAGAAGTTATTAAACATTTTAGACCTGTAGAGGATTTTGGTCGATGGTGGCTGGTTGGGTCTTTATAGGTTAATAACAGTCTGTTCCAGGTGCATAGTACAGTCGCGGAAAAAAAATTATTAGACCACCCTTGTTTTCTTCAGTTTTCTTGTTCATTTTAATGCCTGTTACAACCAAAGGTACATTTGTTTGGACAAATATAATAATAACAACAAAAATAGCTCATAGTAGTTTCATTTCAGAGCTGATATCTATCCATTTTCCATGTTTTCTTGATAATAACCAAAATCACTTCAGTTCTTTCATCAATATCTATGTCACTGTACTGACAAAAACAGTGCTTTTGGGCATTCCGTGTTTTCTTTTCTGTCTGTTTTAGTCACATGATACACAGGAGTAAGTACTTGATTGCATAACCATTGTTTTTTATGACTTTTGATGGTCTAATGATTTAGTATGTATGTGATTGCCAGCATGTTTTACAGATTTTTATTCATGGAACTTTAAAAGTGAAGTGGGTGTAGATGCTTAAAGTCTGAACTGTTATTTTTTTAGTGTGAAAACGTTGGTGAGTACCACAGCATTTATCCCTTTGCCATTATTTTACCTTTTTAATTTAACCATGCTTGTTAGGTATTTGTAATAACTATTAGTTCACCTTTGTTCTGTAATGTGCAGACACAGGCTATCCTCGGTTTGTTTGAGTTTGTATTATGTTTGATTAGAGGTCATTTGCATCAGTTCTGGTAATTCATTCACAGACAAGTAGTGTAGTTAAGTTTATGCAGTGTCTATATGAAGCAGTTGAAGGTTGTTGCAGGGAGGAGAGGATATCCAATGGTGTAGCTGAGTACACATTATGTTAATTTGATCTAATTTACTGTGAGTTTTGTTTTCTCCCGTTAAACTGTGTTAACTTTTTCTTTAATACTTTTTTGTAAATATCTTTTTGTAACATGAGAAACTTGGTGACAGCATTTTGTGAATAAACACCTTTTGTACTGGGACAATGTTTCGTCTGTCTCCTACTTAAAATCCATTTACTCAGGCCAGGTTTACCACATTTAGTAAAACTTTTCTTCTTTTTTTGCATGAAACTAGAATAACAAGTGATGCCAGGCACAACAAACCCCGTCCCTCATATGTATTGTAGCTTATTTTGGCATCAATCCAGCTGATGTCATCATGTCTTTGCGTAGGGTGATGTCAGCATATCAATTGCCTCTATATACTGTATGTGCCAAGTTCGAAGTAAACCGAAACAAAATTGACATTTCTATAGACATTTGAAATTTCACCCATTGTAAGTAAATGGGAGATTTTAAAAAATTCATAAAAAATTTGAACTTTGAACTATTTTTCCCAAAATGTAATCAGATCTTTTCTGGGTCACTGGCAATGTATAAACCCAATTTGGTATGCATTCAACCAATAGTTTTGCTGCTACAGACATTTGAAATTCTTCACAGTATAAGTAAATGGGGAAAAAAAAAAGATTTAAAAAATGTATAAAAAATTTAAACTTTGACCTACTTTTCCCAAAATGCAATCAAATTTCATCTGGATTACTAGTAATCTATAAACCCAATTTGGTATGAATTCAACCAATAATTTTGTTGCTAGAGTGTTAACAAACAAGAAAGAAACAAACCGAACCAAAAACAATATCCCTTTCCTCTGCTTCGGGGGGCGGAGTAATAAATGCACTTGCACATTGAGGACAAGCGCTCATACATACTATTATATTAGTAGAGAAGTAAAACCAGAAAAATGAAAAGAACATTTTATATAATGAGTTAGTCAGCTGTAACATAAAGCTTTAGTCTCGTAACACCTGTGTCTGTACAATGGAAAATATGTATATTTCATAAAATCCTCCTTTATTTCTCTAGTTATATTGTTTTTATGTAGCTTTGTTATTCTGCAATGTACATAAATATGCATCTTATTCAACAATACGAGTATTTAGATTTTCACCCCCTTTTACACGAGCAGGATTTGTCAGAACTAAATGTATCTTGAATTGGGACCAAGTAGAATGGTTGCAATAACATTAGTGAAATAAACACCATATGTTCAACAGCCTGGCAAAGTGAAAGCCTCTGGCAACGACACAATTAAAGTGAGAAAATGCTTTTGTGTTGTTATTCCCATATTGTAACAAGTTACTGAAAAACTGACATAATCAAAAACACTTCAACACAGATCTATGCTGAAAATATCATCACATGAATACAGTCAGCCTCCCATGGTGAAATCTGTTCTTACTTTCTTTTTTTTTTTTTTTTTTTCCTTACTACCAATAGTTATACAGCTTTAAGCCAAAAAATTAGGCCAGTACTTTCTGGTCTCTGCGGCCTCCTCTCACAGTTTGACATTTGGATTATTCTGTCTTTGTGCTGTAAAAAATGGATCTTTACAGCTTTTGTTGTGAATCTGTTCTAATTTAATTTGACTCCCAGTTCGTCTTGCAGTAATTTAATCTTTAAATAGAAATATTCAGACTTACATTCCAGTATTTTAGCGATTCTCCAGCACTCAGAGTCAGAATTATGCATTTCTATTAATGCTGATGTTCGTTTAAGTGCTATAACTCTACTCAGAGATAATTACAATGATTGGACTGATTCATTCACAGGGAAAAAAAAAAAAATCAATTTCCTAGATGTGTTGTGCAGCCAGTGCTCTCATGACATTTTCCTCATCATATAAGTGTCAGTCCAAGCCTGTCTTCTTATATATTCAGCAGTAAAATTTGCATTTTACAAGGATGCTTCACTGCTTAACCGTGACCTTCTCAGCCCCTCACACTTCACTCTCACCTATAGCAGCACTGGATGTTTGCTCTAGATATATAAAGGCCCCCACAAGATGCTATGTTTGTGTTTTCTGTCTCAGCATGACACAGTTTACAAAGCGTTTACAATCAGCTAAAGGAGTGCTAGAAACTTTATATAGATGGTTTGTATACATACTGTTGTTAACCAGCTTGAAATTTCTATTACCTTTTTCTTTTTTTTTCTTTTTTTTTGTAGTATGTATCAGTGTATAATATTTCACTTGGAGTCTAAGGAAAAGATCAGACAGCAGCACATACAGTGCTATTAAAGATTTACCCTGTCAGTATGGACAGTTGTTAAGGTTTGAATGACAGATTTCATATCCCACTACAAAGTATCTGTACCTGGCAGAAAAATATTAAGTCTCTACTATTGACTGGAAATAGTTTTCTGTTTCATGCAGTTTTGTTTGTAAGACGCAAAGTTCATGTTCTCTTTGCTCCAATATTTGGACTGAGGAATATTTTGAAATAGGCTACGAATTTGAATTTCACTTCAAATTGCAAATTTCCACTTCATTGTTTTAAAGTGCCTGTTCTGGTGTTAGCGTTGTGCAAAAGGGTCAAATAAGGTTATTAGTGTTTGTAGTGGTTATAACTGGAGACTCATTTCAGTCTCTCACTGACAAAGATTTAACAAAAAAAGAGAAAAAAAAAAGAAAGAATTTAAAAATAGAACCAGCTCAGAGATGAAAATGGTGTGGGAGAAGTAATATATATAAAAAACCAAACGAACAAACAAACAATTTAACCAAGCTGGACTAACATTCCTCTTTTTATTCCTGTTCATACACATCAGTTATCGCCTTTGACCTGATGTAATGATTATATACTGAGTTCCAGCTACACTTTATCTATCAAGAACAAATCACAGTCACAATCATTTCATGGGAAGAGGTCAAAACATTTTATTTCAGCTTAAAAGGTAACAGTGTAGGTTTTTCTTCTTTGTTGCCATGTTTAAACAAAACACTTAATTCAACTTCCATTGTCTAATAATACATTTAGATGACCTCCATGCCAATGACATTCATTTGTATTCTTATCTCTAAATACACTAATCAGCCACTGACAAATGGAGTGTTTATAACATTGATTATTATCTTGTTATAATGGTTCTTAACCCATAAAGACCCAGACATTTCCATCAACCAAAAGCATCTGCTAATCTAAAATGCTTAATATCTATCAATTTACTAATCCTATCAATACATGTAAATAATTGGTGTAAAATACAGTTTGTCATCTTTTCATGGTTATCACATATGACCCATTTGGACGTTCAGATGCTCCGTAGTGAACTTAGAAACACTGTCATCTTCTACAACATTGATTCACCAGTAAAACCCATGGAGTTTGATAAATAATAGTGGATGGACACACTTGTTTTTACACTCATTTATTCATACCTTTGCTGAAAAAGTCACTTTTTCTTCAGTTTTCTCTGTTTTTGATATACTAATCCTAAAGTTTAATCTGAGCTTTTATGAACATCTACATAATCAGTGAATCAAATATAGGAAAATACATGAATTACACAAAAAAAATCAAAATACAGAGGATAATATTATAATAAATGGTGATAAATCACTTAAGAAAGGTGAAATATATGGAACTGACCCAAAAGTAGCACTGGGTCTTTATGGGTTAAAATCAAATTTGTTCCAAAATTCCCCATGCAATGTCATTCCACCAAATTTTTCACAAATCAGTGCAGTAGTTTTTTTTTTATGTGTGTGTAATCGATAACACAAACAAACAACCATCAAAAATTAAGCAAATCAAAAAACCTTGGGTGATTACATTAGCTCCTTGGCAGACATAATAAAATAGACTTAAAAAAAATTAGCTCTTCTATGAAAATGTCAGCACTTTACTAGACTCAGATGCTTTAATGTCTATTATTTTGCACTTGGTAGTGAAATAAATAATACAGTTAAATGATCATTTATTTAAACTGTTAGAAGATCAGAATGTGATCAAACCAAAGCATTTTCAGAATTTATAATACTGAACCTCTAATTCACCCGGCTGCACTTCTGCTTGATCTTGATGAGCACTGCCCTTGGAATGAGCCAGTAAGAGAAGTGGTGCAGTGTCTTTGAGAAGTTGAAAGCAGTAGTGCAGGTCAGACACAACGGGGGCAATGAGGAGCAGAAACACTGTCTGTGCTGTAACCTTCCAGACTCCTTCAACCTCCTGTCCTCCCTGAATTTAACACATAACAGCAAACACCCAACTAAAAGCCCTGCACCTCTTGAACTCTTTAAAGGCATCATACTCTCTCCGGCTGCGGAGAATGCATCGCCCAAATCATCCAAACCAGTGGAGCAAGGACACGTCTAATGGTGCTGACAGATTTAGTCTAAACTGTGCTCGTGGTGAGGAGCATGGCCAGACTCTCCTCCATGAGAAAAACAAGAAGGAGTTTATTTTCTGTAGTGATAAAAGGAATGCAAACAGTAGATCAGTCACATTCAAGGTCACAGGTGTCAAACATAAAGGATCCAATCCGACTCAAGGGATGAATTACAGTGAAGATATTAACAGTCAAGGATCTCAAAATCATTTTAGTTCAGGTTCCACATTCAGACCAGTACAATCTCAAGTGGGTTAGACCAGTAGAACACTAACATAATAACCTATAAATAATAACAAATCCAATTTGTTCTCTTTGTTTTAGTGCAAAAAGAGTAAAAACTAGAAAAGCACTCGAAGAGTGCAAACCACAGACCTCTGCCAAGATCAGCCCCCCCCCATCACCACCAAAATGTAATCATTTGTTCCTTGTGCCAGTATCAACATTTCCTGAAAATTTCATCCAAATCAGTTCATAACTTTAACCTATTGGTGCAGGTGTTTGGATGGTGGGAGGAAGCTGGAGTACCAGGAGAGAACCCACACAGACATGGAGAGAACATGCAAATTCCACACAGAAAGGTCCCACCCCCATCGACTGGTGTTGGAATCAAACCCAGAACCTTCTTGCTGTGAGGCACGAGTGTTATCCACTGCACCACCAATGTTATGCACATTTTAAAGGAAACTTTGTAGATGTAAACATTTTCACAATGTTATTGTACTTTTTTTCCACTGTTATTATTTTACTGGTTTGGCCCATTTGAGATTATATTGGGCTGAATGTGGAACCTGAACTAAAATGAATTTGACACCCTTGTTGTAGGTTATTAAACTTAGAGGACAGCCCTTATTGGTGCTCATTTACAGTAGATGATTTTCATGATATCCTCTCATGGTCTATTATAAGATCCTATCTGTATCTTTCATCATGTATGTAGAACACTATTAGCATTCACCACTAAAATGATTTGTTTGCGTAATAGCAAGATTTACTTACTGCACACCGACTTGCAAACACTTAAAGCCACTGCCTGCCGTGTCCTGCTGCATGCATGTAAATACCTCAATTATTGCTCCAAGAAGCAAATTACTCTATAAATTTCTGCTGCACTATCAGTTCATTATTCACACACATATACAGTCACAGAGGGCTGGTATGGTTATGGAACCATCTGATTTCCACCCTCAATTTATATGCAGCTGTGTATGATTTTCCAAAGGGCTTGATCTGTCACATTCCTGTTAATCCAGACTATCCCAGCCCCTAAATCAAACCTCTTTTTTCAGGATAAAGCACATAACAATTGGACATTATCAGTTTAATGTGAAGAAGCTATTTGCATTTGAGACAAAGCCTTTTATTTCTGGTCAGAGTTTTATACCGTGTCATTTCGAGCCACCGTTTTAAAATGCATTCTCTGCACCTGTGTCTAATAAAGTTCCTCTGTCTATGTCATTAATCAAACTGTAATTATTTAGGTGATTGAGGGCTAATGAGTGAAGGGAGAACAAGGCAGGGAGACAGGACTTTACTCTCAAAAGACTTCATCATCATCTGATTCATTATTTAGAGAATCAGTTGGCTGGAGCTGGACATTCACAACAAGACAATCAGTAATTAGAAGGTTATTGTAAGGGCAGATGTTCCTTTGTTGTTGAAGTGAGGTATGTTTTTAAGTTTCCTGAATGGAGTCCAGGGCCGGTTCACAGTAAGGTGGTAAAAGGGTGCTGGTAAGGCTGCTACCTTGGCCAGGTCTCCCTTGCAAAAGAGATTTCTGATGTCAATGGGACTTCCTGGTTAAATGAAGGCAAAATGAAATAAAATAAAATAAAATAAAAAGTACTTACATTATTTTGCAGAAGTACACATGTATGTGTTTTTAAAGACTCTGTCTATGTCTTTACTCAAGTAAAACTGAAAAAGTACAGGCTCTGACATGTATTTGAAGTATAAAAGTAAGAAAGAGGACTTTTTGGTTTATATGTCTTTTACTACTGTCTTCTTGAAAAACAACTCAGAATGTATTTTAATTTTGTAAATTTTGATGCAATGCTTCAAACCCAACATGCACTAAATATATCATATGAACAAAATGAAGAACTGACTTCAACATCAGAGACAACAGGTGTGTTTTCATTTGGGTATGTCTACATCATTTTCAGTTTGTTTTGCCTTTTTATTGTTTTCATTGTGTTATATTGGTTTCCTTTTTTTTTTTTTTTTTTTTTTTTTAATTAAAATTTTATGTAATTTTTGACTTGTTACACCTTTAATGCTGTTTTCACGTCATTATGTCCCTGACACCATCATTCATCTTTTTGTCTTATTTAATCTTTTACATCCTTTACATTATTGCATTTACATTTGCTCTTTGTGACATACACTAATGGATAAGCCACTGATGATGAAAATCAGTAATTTACATGCACTACAATTATAATAATGAGCCTTTTTAGTTTTTAGTACAGGTATTTGAGTTAAAATGAAGGGAGTGAAATTAAAAAGTTGTCGGAAAAGTTATACTCAAGTAAGATAAAGACATCAGAAAACTCTTAAGTATAATAATCAAGAGTTTCTACTTAGTTATTTCCCACCTGTGGCTATAATGAAGCTGACAGGGTCCTATAGAAGTACTTTAGTTGACCTTTTGTGCTTCTTGATAACTGACAGATGGCAGCATTGTTGCAGAACACGGATCTGGCAAATAGGAAATGAGCAAAAGGCATCAGGCTTTTAATGTAGCCTGGTTCATAATATATTCCCCTTAAGTAGCAGGCCACACACTGTAGGACGCTTCAAGATCTTCCTCCTCCTCATACTGTGTTAATTGGTGCTGCTGAGTGATGCCTCTCCAATAAGTGCACCAAACTACTCTCATCACTTCGCTCTGCAATCGTTCACTGGATACAGGATGGAGGAAAATTAGCAGGCGCCGTGTATCACCACAGCTTGAGTGAGACTGTAAAACCAGATTGGCTGGTTTCAAAATGTGATGTGAATGTTCTTCCCTGTTAATGTGTCCTAATTAACAAACTGTCAAAAGGCAACAGGGCAGGAAAGGAGCAATTATGAAGATGAATGATGGGGAAACACAATAGAACTCTGGTTTACTTTTCCATTCTATGCATTATATTGTCTTTAAAAAATATTTTACAGATCATCAGCTCATCTACAGTCACCACAGCATTGTCACCAGGTTCTCTAGTCTAGCTGAGGGGAAAAATACCCAGAAACATTAATTGAATTTCATATTAATTCCAGTGATTGATTTTTATTTAACTTTTTTTGTGCCTTTGCTACATTGGACTTGAACTGCATTCAAATGTTTTGCCAAGCAGGCTGATTTGAACTAATTTGAACTGATTTTAACCCTTTAAACCCTGAGATATTATTCCAGGTAAATGTGCTGCTGTGAATTTGCGTCTGTTTCAGTGTCATAAAAGCTGCTGTAGTATGTGCTTGTGTTCCTTTTCTTCAGTGGTTTTATTTTACTGTGTGTTTTTGGGTCAAAACAAGTGGAATAACTGAAAAAGACAAAGAGAGAAAGTGAAGTTTGACAGGTTTTTACTAATCATGGCACTCAGAATGTACATCAATAAGAGATTTAGGATGTTGAGCATGAACTGTGAACTGGAACACACTGAACAACAACAAGTATTTGAATTTTGTCCCAGTAGTTTTTGTTTTGGGCTCTCTTTTTCTAAATCAGTCCAGCTGCTTTTTGGCACCTGGTTGAATTCCAAAAAGCAGTTACACGGTCAAAACTCAGTTAAAACACTGTAAATAAAATAAATGAAAATCACAACAATATTGCAAACAACAGTAAAAACAGAAAAATTACAAGGAAAACAGTGTAAAAAAAAAAAAAAAAAAAAAAGACGCCCAAAATGTCTATTTTTATATTTAGTGAGACTCATTCACTGCTCTGTGTTTTGCCCCCATTCCACAGATGGTGCGGGGTGCACTGAGCATGCTCAGATGTCTACAGAAAGAACAAGGTCTATTCTATCAGCACATTTGGAAAGTTTTCCTATTGACCAAACGGTTGAATTTCAGTGAATAGTTAAATAAACCATATGTTCAGAATGCTCACCACAGACACATCAGGGGTTAAAGGGTTAACTCAGTCTCCTGCTCACCATTACTCACATGAAACACCGACATAAAGAGCAGAATACTGAGCTCGAAGGAAATCGGTGTGGCAACAAACAAGAGCAGAATTTAATCACATCTTTGTTTTAATATGTACAAGACAGTGTGTGCGAAACAGATTAGTTGAAATGCTCAGATAAAACTGCACCAGCTCTGTGGCCATCGATGATACATTTATCTTGTTTAAGGCATTTCTAGTTGTGGCCTCGTTTTTGTCTGTGAAGGTGAATTAAATCACAAGAGGTCTCAAGAATTCACAAGAGGAAGACGAGAGGAAATATTAGAATGGATAAGTGCAGGTGACCCAAGGATGCAGGCTATGATCTCATTTTCTAGTTTTCTTTTTATCACATTACTCTCTTTTGGGACTGACCATGAGAATATCATTCTTAACGCTAAGTTAAAATTTAATTTAGCAGTATCTGTGTTACAATGATAGACTGCTTTTATATCCGGCAGCCCTGGACATTATGGGTCTATCTGCAGATAATTCTTTTTAATTCTCACTTTTATATCCAGTAATAAAGTTGGGGTTGTCCTGCCCTGTTGGATCGGTGCTTCCTTGTTAAATATCACTCCATTTTTTGAGTGTCACTTGAGAGGCACCAAGACCAGTGAGGGAGATAAAGCAGGGCAAACTGACCTGAGTCTGTATTTAGTTGGCTCAGTGTGTGTGGATGAGGTTTGGATTTAAAGCTGTTTAGTTTTCATTATTTTTCCCTCTTTCTTTCATGTAGTTATCATAGTTAATACTTGCTAAATATATCCTGAAGGGCTGTGAGGACCTATATTTTCTACCATAAGTATGTGTCAAAAAAGGTGTTAAATAGATCATGCAAAGTACCAGTACATATAATTTTTAGGTACAAAGTTGACCATTACCATTTAATCCAATCCAATCCAATTCAACTTTATTTGTAAAGCACCTTAAAACAACCACAGTGGACCAAAGTGCTGTACAAAAGAATAAATAAAACCAAAATAAAAGAATAAAACACAAGAACAGATTAAAAGACAGAGAACTGTACAAAAAAAAAGAAAACAGTGCTCTATAGAAGAATAAATAAAACCTAAATAAAAGAATAAAATACAAGAATAGATTAAAAAAAACAGAAAAAGCAGTACAATTAAAAAAATAAGAAGAACAATAAACCAATTCAAATAAAACAATAGAATAAAAATAATACATTCAAACATCTCGTATGGTTTCAAAAGCCAAGGGAAAAAAAGATGGGTTTTAAGAAGGGATTTAAAAACAGACAGAGAGGAGGCCTGTCTGATATGGAGGCAGATCGTTCCATAGTTTAGTTTTTTATGCCATGTTACATCTTTTTTATATACCACGTTTAGCTACAGTTGTAATATCACCACAACCCTTTCTTTGCTGTCTGAAAAGCATGCGCCTATGAATGTCAGTGTAGTTTTAATATATTTGAATACTTTTTGATGCTGAATTTGAGTTGTTAATTCTCACTGAAAAATGTGCAGATTTCTGTTGGTATGTCATGCAAAAGAAAATAAAATCCACTGTATCATTAAATGATGTTTAATGATACTTTCCATCCCTACAGGAAGTTAACAAAAACGCAAATATCACTGCTGAAAAATTTAGTAGGATATTCTACAATAGCTATATATTTTCTTTCACAAATAGGAACTTACTGAACAAAATAGTGTAACTTGAGACATAAAAAAACAGTCTAATAATCCAAATGACAAATAATTTGCTGAAACAGTCTCTACTAAGCAGTTATTTGTTAGCTAGCTAGGTTTACAATAGTAAAGCTAACTGCTAAGCTAATGTTATTAAAATTGTCTATGAATAACAGCACTTTCATCATTTTCCATGTTTCTTCATTTTCTTCTCATCATTTTGTCAATGATACAGTTAATTATACATATGCTGGATTAATTAATTTATTAGTTATGTTGTTTTTCCATCCATCCATCCATCCATCCATCCATCCATCCATCCATCCATCCATCCATCCATCCATCCATCCATCCA
>JAPQRP010000015.1:19204405-19216301 GCA_037367295.1 Apogon hyalosoma | reverse complement strand
CGTCCAAATGGGTCATATCTGATGACCATGAAAAGATGACAAACTGTATTTTACACTAATTATTTACATGTATTGATTGGGTTAGTGGATCAACAGGTATTAAACATTTTAGATCAGTAGATGCTTTTAGTTGACAGTAGATGTTTGGGTCTTCATGAGTTCAATATATAGGGTTTTATTGATCATGTTTTGAGAATAACATAAAATGAAAGAGCAAACTATGACTTTGATGTAGTGAATCTTAAAGTTCATTACATTACATGCAGCTCAAATTGTGAAACAACATTGTGTTGTTTAAAGGCTGTTTTTAACTGAAAGAACTTGTGTCATGACACTTCAGTCAGAACTGCTCATCACAGTGATGAGTTAAGTCCAGTCTTAGTTCCATACTGGTGATGTGTCAGCGTCAGTGCATTATTGTACAATAACGTAGTCAAGACTAATTTTGAAACAGATCAGATAATAGGAGTAGGTTTTAAACATTGATTTTCAGTCTCAAATCTGTCTTCATTTGTTTAATCCGATATTAATTACTAAAATCTGAGCTATTTCTTAAACATATGCCTGTTGGAAGGGTAAAACTTAATCAGTTAATTAACAGTCACCTCTGTAGTAGAAAAACTATTGCTGGCCAGTGTTAGTTATGTTGAATAAAAAAATTGGGTCAATTTTTTAAGTAAGCATTAATATTTTAATAGGCCTTAAGGGTTCTGGACAGTATTGTTAATATCTTTTTAAATTATTAATATCACTACCTGGTTCAATAGTCAGTCAAATAATGTCCAGCAAATTCATCTGCTTAAAGATCTCTGAGTCTCCTAAAGCTCACATTGACCAGTCCATGACTAACGCTGGAGCCAATCATTATTTTCATTTCCAGATAATCTGTTGATTATTTTCTCATTTAACTGATTAATTGTTTGGTCCATAAAATGTCAGAAAAGTGCTTTCAGTGTTTCCCAGAGCTCATGATGTCATCCTCAAATGTCTTGTACAAAGCAGCAAAGAAAATAATTTATTTCATGCTATCATTCAAACCAGTTCAAATAATTATTGATCCATTTTTGTCATCAGCAACTGATTAATAATTGATTAACTGTTGCTGCTGTATCTTTTATCAAGTCCAAGGACAGGTACTACCACATTTACACTATCAGATACCTTTTCCTCTAAATGAGTGTCACCACACTTTGGTCATAGTTATAAAAATGATGATTCAGAGAATGATTTTGCAACTCCCTGATATTAATTTTGTCATTACTATTATTACCTCCTGGTTATTACCTCTGTGGGTGTTTTATGTTGCAATGCCTGAATTAATTTTTAAGTAACTGTGCCTGTTTTAAGAAACAACACTGTTTTCAGTCGGGTGGCTGTGGCCCAAGAGGTGGAGTTTTTCCACAAACTGCCGGGTTGGTGGTTCGGTCCCTGACTCCTTGGGCCCATTTATCTCTTAGCTGTGGTTTGAAGGTCTTTCCAGTCAAATTAAGGTGGAATAAAACAGCAGAAACCTAGACATTTTGCTCCTATTTCAAGAAATCCTACTAAAAACGATTATCTGACAGCGCTTGAAAATAATTTCACTTGTTTGTAGCCAGTATCTTCTCTAATCTGCCATTTAGTCTTACATTTAATGCAGCATTTATTGTTTTAAATATAGAAGCTGTGTTTTATTCTGCTTCAGAGCCTAAAATTACTATTGTAATTCAACCAAGTGAAGGTTTTTATTGCTTTAGTTTGTTGGAGAAAGTGAAAGTAATTGCCATGTTTTATGTTGTAGCTCCAGAGCTTCAATGTAACTTTGAGCACGGACTCTGCAGCTGGAAACAAGAACAGAGTGGAGGAGATGTGTTTGACTGGACTCGTATCCAAGGCCCCACTCCGTCCTATTACACAGGACCCTGGAAAGACCACACGTTGGGCACCAGCTATGGCCACTACCTCTACATTGAGTCATCTGTCCCCCAGGAATTCAAGGACACGGCTGTGTTACTGAGCCGAACCTTCCAGCCCACCCACCGCCGTCTCGAGGACCCGTCCAGAGCCCGCCACCCCTGTGTTTTCCGTTTCCATTACCACATGTTTGGCTCCCATGTGTTCTGCCTGGCGGTCTACCTCAGGACCACTGCTACGGGCCGCGGTCAGATGCTCTGGGTACGCTACGGAGACCAAGGAAACCTGTGGCACAGGAAAACACTTTACCTCAACAGTGCTCGGCCTTTCCAGGTAAGAAATAAACTGGTTGCGCCAGTGTAGTCAAATTACATCCCACTCTGGAAAGTTTACATTCAGTTCATTGAAATAATTGAACCCAAACCACAAGTAAACACAGTTCCACTGCAAGAAACACTGAAACACTTTAGAGTCTTTATGAGTGCTCTCAGGTCTTGCATTGATGAAGATCTATTTAATAGCTTCACCACTTGACATCGATCCATCATGATGGATGCTCTGTTGTCATTAGTCATGAGTAAGTATAATTTGACAGGCAGTCAGAGACATTTCCTCTGCCTTGGCAATGAAAACAGCCGCTCTGTTTGTCAGGTTAATTGACTACAGAAAAGGGAAAAGTACAAAGAAAAAGTGACACCGATGAATTACAGTCAGGCTGATCCATGTGGGTACATTACCACAAAATGACAAAATAGATGTGACATCATGACAGTCAGTTTTACCAACAAAACATGCTGTATTTGCACTGAGATACGTAAACATTCACACAGTGCAACCACAGCTAATGTCTCAGATTAGAACAATCGGAGAATACAACAAATCATGCAAATATATAAATAAATAAAATAGCAGTGAGCTGAGGAGCATAAAAGGTAATTAAAATTTGAAAACTGTTTCCAAGACAAACAGTTTGCCAAACCTGCATGTGGAAATGGCTGATTACAGGAAAAATATTTCAAACCATGTTTACGAAACACGGCTGTTTGAATCATGTTAATGTGACATTCGAAAAACCGCCAGTAAATACTCATGTAGCGCCTCTTCCAGACAGAACTTCAAATAAACATTTAACAGCCTTGGATTGTTTATGAAATATGCCTTCTCTGCTGGCTGGAGTCCTACAGCAACATCACTAGCAAAATATTTCTCCACTTTTAAGGACTGAGCTGTTTTCTAAGTGAATGCAAACGTTTCCTAATTCAATATTTCCAAATTGCGCTCCTCTTTTTGGCAGTGACACGGAGTCATCAGACCAGATGGCTTTATCTGAAGACGTCATCTTTTTCTAGTTATTTGCTACATCGGAAGGCTGTGACAAATTCAGTCAGTGCAGTAAAATAAACTCACCCAACCCCCCTTTAAAAACACTAATGCACATTTGGACCCAAGACTGTTCCTGCTAGTTTTGCATGTAGATTGAAAAGAATGTAAACAATAATCTGTTTTCATACATTTATCTTTAATAAATGTAAATAACAGCGCCTAAATATCCTATGTATCAGTGACAAGGCCCTCACATTGTGCTGATGTGTGCACATTATTTTGGTGATATTACATACAGTATAAACCAGGGTTGTGAAACATGTGGCCTGTGGGCTAATACCGGCCCATCAAAGGTTCCAGTCTGGCCCGTGGGATGAATTTCTGAAATGCAAAAATTATATTGAAGATATTAACAATCAATGATTATTTTAGTTAGGGGCCACATACAGACCATGATGATCTCAAGTGGGTCAGACCAGTAAATTACTATCGTAATAACCTATAAATAATGACAGCTCCAAATTTTTCCCTTTGTGTAAAAAAGCAAAAGTATATAAAAATATTTACATTTCAAAACTATCCTTTCACAAAAAATGTGAACACCCTGAACAAATATAAGCAACATGAAATGTTTTAAGAGAAGTAAGTGCAATTTTAACAATATATGTATTTGTAGATCCACTGTGATCTCTAAGTTGTAACGAAGATGTGTCAATGATAAACTGAGGCAAAATATTGTTAAAATCTCACTTATTTTGCATAACAAATTTGGGATTTTTCATAGATTGTAGATTTTAACATTTTCATAGTTCAATTTTATTTTTTTTACTCTAAAATATGGAGAAAGGAGTTGTCATTATTTAAAGGATATTATTGCTACTATTGTGTTGGTCTGGCCTGTTTGAAGACAAATTGGGCTGAATGTGGAGCCTGAACTAAAATGAGTTTGACATCACTGGTATAAACAGTCAGTGGCAGAGGAAGTACTGGAGCTTAGTACTTAAGTAAAAGTACAAATAAACAGCAAAGTATATACTCAAGTAAAAATAGAAGTATTGCATCAACAATCTGGCTGAAGTAAAAATACTAAGTACTAACTTTTAAACTGACTTTAAAGTTGTTTTTTTTTTTTTTTAAAGTAAGAGTACTCATGCAGTGGGTTGTGTCAGTGTGGGCTGTGCCATTTTGATAAAGAATGTAGATAGACTGACTTACGCCTCTGCCCATGTCACTGCTGTAATAATTACAAGCAACTACACAGTATATGTGTATTTTAAAGGTTGGTGTACTTATTGTGTGTGCTCTCTGCTATACTGTACATACTCTAACTTATAATTCTGTTGATGACAAGTTATCTACTAGGTATTACCCACTAATTTGCCATTAAGTTAAACCAATTAATATGGCCAAGGATGGCTTTCTAATTCAGAGCTGGAGGCTCAGGCTCACACTCAGCTGATGTTGGCTCTGGGTCCACGTTGAATGTCTTGTCGTCTTCTCGGAGTCAAGCCAGTCCACCTGCTCATGCAACTGCCAAACACTCTCTACCATCATTGGAGCTAACTGAACCACCTGATTGGTTTGCAATGGCAAACAACGCCACAAAGCAATCAATAGGCTAACTATTTTTTCATGCAAGATTTTGAGGAAACTGTGTTCATAAAACATAATGAGTAACAGCATAAACTGTAGAAATGTAGTGGAGTAGAAAGTACAGTTAATTGCCGCAACGTGTAATGGAGTGAAATCAAAAGTATGCATTATTATTTTTACTTAAATACAGTACAAATAAGTAAGTAAAATTTACTTAAGTACAGTAACAAGTACAAATACTTTGTTGTATTCCACCCCTGTAAACAGTATATTTTAATCTCATAAAAAAAACTATAAGTATATCTAGTTTGAAGACACTGCATATTTTACAAAAAATAGACTATACTTCAACATGAAAATCCCTCATCTGTGTGCTTTCCACTAAACCTTGGTAACTGTGGACATTATTTTCACCTCTTCCTTTTCCACCTGATAGATTTTGATTGAAGGTACAGTTGGAGATGATTTCAACGGTGATATTGCCATCGATGACCTTTCCTTCTTACACTGTGACCCATATGATGGTAGATGATCACACAGAAAATGACTAAATTCAATCTTTGACCAATGTCATTTTATAAACCTCATAGTGTCGTCTTCTTTGTAACATTCCCTGTAGGTGAGCTTCCTACAGCAAATAGCACAACGCCCACAGTGACCACTCCAGCTCCCACAGTTCAGCCCCACAGCTGCCCTGATGGACAGTTTGGATGTGAAACTCACGGGGAGTGTATTCCCCACAGCAAAGTGTGTGACTTCAGGCAGGACTGCACTGATGGCTCAGATGAAGCAAACTGCGGTAAACATTTTCATTTATTCCCCCAGAATGTATTAGAATACATTTACCTATTTTGTAAAAATTTCCTTTCCTCCTCTGTAGTCATTCATTTCCATATTTATTTTCACTCTCTGCAGTGAAGGAACTGTGTGACTTCGAAGGTGGTGACACTTGCGGTTGGCAGAGTGCTGACCCCTCTCTGGTGCCGATCCATGCATTTCGCTGGGCACCAGACCAGGGAGAAAGCATTCATGATGGAGAGCAGTACCACCGCCCTATTAGTGACCACACACTGTGAGTACTAGCACATGGTTTAAACCTCAGCGGTTGAAATACAATAGATCTTTATTGTCACTGTCACAGGAACAATGAAAATCAGTTTAGTTTAGTCTGTTCTGTTTAACAGAAAAAACACTTCCCAGACTATAAAAACATCACACAAAATACTGAAAAATGTAGGCATGTGCAAAAAACTACAGGATAGAATATTAGCTATTCATATACTACTAAAGTACTACTAAAACTACTGAAATATACAAACACTAACTCTATAGTACAGATGACAAAGACAGTCGCGGAAAAAATTATTAGACCATCCCTTGTTTTCTTCAATTTCTTGTTCATTTTAATGCCTGGTACAACTAAAGGTAAAGGTTTGGACAAATGTAATGATAAGAACAAAAATAGCTCATAAAAGTTGAATGTAAGAGCTGATATCAAGCCATTTTCCATGGGTTTTCCATGTGGGACGGACACGGTTGGGTCGGAAAATTTTATCTTGAAAAGTTTCCCGGCCCGATCAGCTGTTTTTAGACACGTCACCCCAGGAGCATCTGACAGCTCTGATGAAGGCTGAAGCTACAGCCAAAACAATCAGCGAGTAAAAAAAATATCTTTACTCAATTCTACACCACCAGTCAAACGTTTGGACTCACCTTCTCATTTAAATGACATGAGATGGACCACAGATGGCCAACGAGTGCTCAGCATCACTGAGAACTCCTTCATGAAGCTCATCCAGAGAATGCCAAGAATGTGCAAAGCAGTAATAAAAGCAACATGTGGCTATTTTGAAGAATCTAAAATATAAAACATGCTTTGAGTTAAGTCACACTTTTTTTTAACTATATAATTCCATATGTGTTCATTCATAGTTTTGATGCCTCCAGTGAGAATCTACAATGTAAATAGTCATGAAAATAAAGAAAAACCAGGTGAGTCCAAACTTTTGACTGGTAGTGTACTTGTCTGATTACAAAAAATTCTCTTACTCACATTTGGAATGGAAGACATGACAAGTGTAATCAATCCAATATGTACAACAAATAGGGATATATATAGGTAATATAGGATGTATACAGGTAAGATCAGGAAATGTGTTGCATTCGTGGGTAAAAACTGTGCTTGAGTCTGTTTGTTAAATGGTAGATCAACTCTTTTTTTTTTTTTTTTTTTTTAACTAATTAGCACAGTTGCAAGCTTCTTTCGGACAATCTGGATGGGCCTTTCTGAGAGTTTGCTTGTGTATTCCCTCGGTACTCTGGTCTCTTCCCACCGTCCAAAAACATGCACCTAAACGGGGTCAGGGGTCACTCGAAATTGCCTGTAGGTGTGAATGTGTCAGTAAATGCTCATTTGTCTTCGATGTCAGCTGGGATATACGTACTCCAGTACACATGCAACAATACAGATGATTGAGCAGTTACAGACAGAGGAATAAACATTTTAATGAAAAGCAAAAGAGGCCAAAAATACTATTTATAGACCTTTCATGATGAGTCTGTGTAGTTGAAATGTGGAGGTGACGGTGTCCTTGTAAGTAATAAAGGATTTATTTATGGCTGTTGTATTTTTTTTGGCACTACTTGTTTTTTGAACATTTATTATTTCTTTGTCTTGTTCGCTCTTTTGTTTTTGTCCATCCTTAATGAGCACCTTCATATGCATCTACATTTTGAGTTTTTGACCCAGTGTCTACTACTCATTATTTTTTGTAAACATTTAAAGATAAGGATGGTGGGAGGAGAGCTGTGTTTTACTTTAGAGATGTGTGGAACAAATGTTTAAGTCTGGAAATTTCTTTATTTTTTTCTCTTAATGGTATGCTTTTGATTCCCCTATCCTTTGGCTGGTATTTAATCATTATTGTTCTGGTTTGGGTAACATCACGACTATTCGATTAATCAGCTTAAACAGGCTTCATTCAAAAAGTTATTAAAATGTCTATCTATACAAGCTACAAGGCTGAATATGTTTGGATGTTATTTGGATAAAACACAATATAGAAACATGGTCTGGCACTTTCTGGCACTGGTATTTTCATTTTTCGTGACATTTTATTGCAGAAATGATTGATGGTTCGACTCAAAACTTACTGCAATATTAATTAATCACACGCATTAGAGAGTTCAATAACAACTCAAGAGTAGAAATTCATATTAATTAGTGGCTCTATTTAGAAACCTGATTTTTAACCCTTTAATTTCTGCATTGTTTTAGTTACAGAGAAGAGCAGGGAGACCAGTATTCATGTTATTAGGCTTCATTTGAAAGGAAACATCCTCTAAACATCTTCTATATTTAACATGTGACATATGGCTCAAACCTAACTCTAACCCTTAAATGGTTTGCTGGTGACCTGGTAGATACTAACCCATTAACCCCTGAGACATTATTCTAGATAAATGTGCTGCTGTGAATTGTCGTCTGTTTCAGTGTCAAAAAAGCTGCTGTGAGTATGTGCTCGTATTCCTTTTCTTCAGTGGTTTTGCTGTACTGTGTGTTTTATGGTCAAAACAGGGTGGAATAACAGAAAATGAAAAAGAGAGGAAATGCAGTTTGACAGGTTTTTACTAAATAAGGCTCAGAATCTGCATCAATAAGAGATTTAGGATGTTGAACATGAACTGTGAACTGGAACACACTGAACAACAAGTATTTGAATTTTGTTCCAGTAGTTTTGTTTTGGGCTCTTTTTTTCTAAATCAGTCCAGCTGCTTTTTGACACATGGTTGGTTTCTATAAAACAGTTACATGGCCAAAACTCAGTAAAAACACAGCACAAAATAAAGGAAATTCCCCAACTGCAAACAACAGTAAAAACAAAAACCCGTCAAGGAAAACAGTGTCTTTTAACCCCCATCCCACAGGTGGTGGGTGGGTGGGTGGGGGGCTGGATGTAAGGCTATGGAAAGAAGGTCTATTCTCTCAGCAAGTTCTGAAATTTTTCCTATTGACTAAACGGTTGAATTTTTATGAATATTTAAAATAAGGCAATGGCTACTGCCACAGTACTGTGGCACAAAACACCGGTTAGTCTGCTGCCACAGAGCCAATCAAATGATCCAAATTCTGCACTCTGGACGTTGTCCCAGTGGCTGATTTATATTCATCAAAAACCTGGGCAAATTCCTCATATGAAGCAAAACAGTCGCAATGTTTCATGCTGTTTTCCTGCATACTGAAAATGAAAGTGAATAGGTGCACAAACCATCTTCCTGTGGATGGTACCCTAGCCTTTTCCTGTTACCGGATAGGCCCATAGTATGTGTAATGCTTATTGGCACAATCCTGTGGCAGCAGGGTGACAGGTAACAGGTTACCAGTCTACGCATGATAGAACGAGGGCGCTGATTGGCTCTGTGGTAACAGACAAATGAGAAAGTAGTCCCACAGTACTGTTGCCTCCCACCATCCAAAGACATGCACTGATAGGTTAATCTGTTCATCTAAATTGACCATAGGTGTGAATGTGAGTGTGTTTGTTTGTCTCTATATGTCAGCCCTGTGATGAACTGGCGACACGTCCAGGGTGTACCCCGCCTTCGCCCGTAAGTGGCTGGGATAGGCTCCAGTGACCCCTGTGACCCTAGTGAGGATAAAGCGGGTTCAGAAAATGGATGGATGAAGGAAATGGATTAATGTCCCAGGCATCCCCCGTTCTTAGACCCTCCTACTCGGCAAGGCATAATTCCAAAATCCCAGTGGGAAAAGCGAAACCTCAGGGAGAACCACAGTGAAGGAGAGAACCACTCCCATGGACAGACAGGCTGTAGATGCACCAGGACTGACGGACGTCCATTCGCTGATGTAGTTCCAGTCTGTAAGAATGCAGTAGGGTGGGGGCACATTAGGGGGTCCATCCAGACAGATGAGGGTGAGGGAGGAGGTCTGGGGTCACAGGTCAGGACAGGGCACAGATGAGTCACCTCAGATCCCGTCATCATTTGGCCCAGGCAGTTACATCTGAAACAGTAGCCACTTCCTCAGAGGGGAGTGGGGAAAAGGGACACCGGGTGAATAGTGATGAACAGACTAAGTAAACTATATATTGGAAATTAAAAGTAAATAAATCACACATAGAGAACGCTCACCACAGACATATCAGGGGTTAAAGGGTTAAAGGGTCTAAAACTAAACACAAAAAAGAAAAGTACTGCGAGGCTGAACGAGTACAGTCCATCTATAGAGTTTATACCGTGACCTGATTTTCCTTATCCGTGTTTTACTGAGTGGATGATAAGTGCAGAAAATGGCAGTGCACTTAAGTGATCACTACATTTCAGTCATTTCTTCCCTTGGCCCGAGCACTGAACTGAATCACACACACTATCTTCTTTCATAACCCCACTGTCCATTCTTTCTCACTCCTGCAGAAACCTTGACTGGCTCTGAATCGATAAGGCGTGAGTGAAATGGGGAAGGGAAGCTGTGTCTTATTTAACCCATGCGGAGGTGCTCCTCTTATGGGAATTTAATAAAGTGAAGCAGAAGGGCTTGGGGCAGATACAAGCTCGGTGCTGAGAGAGTGAAGATACACATGAGGCCAGTGAAAGCAATTACAGCCTCGCTCATTTTAAGGGGCTCAGGTGGACCGTAGCTGGTGGGCAGCTTTGTGATTGGCATTTTATTGTTTCAGAGATGGAGGTGCATCAGTAATGCAAAGTGCTGTCATAACAGAAAGTGGCTATAGAGCAAGAAAAAACGAATACTATATGTGTAAAAAAGGAATGTATCTTTCAGAACAAAGATGATAAGATGGAGAGACACTTTAGCGCCAAAAGTGACATGTTTTAGTGGATTTCATTATGCAAGATAGAGGAGGATTTATTCAATGTCACAGAGAAAAAAAATCTACATGCTGAACCTCAAAAATATATCAGTTCTAACAGGATAAAAATGCAGCATAACTTCAGAGCACTCGATGTCTGTTCACTGTAATGTTTTATTAATATGTTTTAGCTCATCTATTTTGACCAGAGGCCTTTTTTTAGAGGGGATGCACACTTCAAAATGCCATTTACAATATATACAAGACAGTATAGACCTATTTACACACCAAACGTGCAAGTTGAGAACATATATGATTTTTTGTGTGCATTGTGTGTGTCCTGTTGTAGAGGCAGCCCTGAGGGTTGGTACATGTGTGCAGACAGTTCAAATGGTGGCTACGGTCACACCACTGACCTCCAGACACCTGTCATCTCCTCCACTGGGCCTCAGTGCACCCTGATCTTCTGGTATCACATGAGTGGATTCACTGTGGGGTCACTGGAGGTAAGTGGGGGAAGGATATGTACCTCAGAAGGAGAATTATACTGAGTTAAGGGTCTCAGCGCTCTACATTACTGTCACATGGATGGGAGAGCCTGAAAATGATTAAATCTAAGAATAAATGGCTTTGTGAACATGTGTACTGAAAAGCTGTTTTTGTACTTGAAGGTGCTGCAGAAGTATGGAAATATCACCCACGAGGTTTGGTCTCAGACTGGTAACCAAGGCAACAAATGGAGGCGTGGAGAAGTGTTTATAGGTTTATCCAGTAACTTCCAGGTAGGCTTATTTATAATTAGTGGTTAAAAATCCTCAAGATGCCGATTTAAAACATCACAATCTTTCATATAGTTTGGAATCATAAGGGTTTATCTGTTAAACAAGGTGTCAATTACATGATCATTTTTAAAATCATTTATTCTATTTACAATTCATATATCGTTAGCCTCATAGCATAATTACCTAAGTCATATTTTTGGCCAAATTGCAATATCTCCATAAAATGAAGCAATCGCAATTTGGCCAAAAATATGACTTAGGCGATTATCCCTGTATTGGGCAAGTGACTATTTTTGGTCATTTCCACAAACGTTAAATATGGGGCCAATCCCATGCCTCACTCAGGTCAAGAAGCATGTTGGTTTTTATAACATTATACAATGATTCAGAGAGATTTTATAGAAATTTTTAAGCTGTAAACAGTGAATATGTGTGATTTTTGTCCATTTATGACCTTATAACAGTTGTTTCATTGCA
>JAPQRP010000015.1:19178187-19194268 GCA_037367295.1 Apogon hyalosoma | reverse complement strand
GATGTCATGTTTTTCCTTAAAATTGAAAAGATTAGATACACATTGAATGGATCAATGGGGAAGTTTAATGTGGTATGACATCCTTTTATTTCTTATGTAGAACAGCTGACTCTGGATAATGTGGGCTGTGTACAAAGTGACTGGGTAACTACACAGTGGAATCCTTTATTTATTTATTTTTGTTTTGTTATACCTCTGCTATATGTCTCAGTGTTTGCCCTACTTTTTCTGTATGTTTGAAAGACTTAATACAAATACAATTTTCAAAGAAGTAACACACAAAAGCACAATTAATGTTGTGAGCATGACCAGTACACGTACAGTTTAAAACAGTAATTATTTTTCTATTTATATAATAAAGAAACATTTGTATGTATGCATGGTATAATGTTAATGATAAGGAGGGGATAAATAACTGATAAAACAAAATAAAGAAACAGAAAGTGGCATCGGCATTGCCTGTTGGCCAAAAAGTTATTTTAATGTGATCTTTATTGGTATCAACAAAGCATTTTGTAATTGGTACATCCCCGTATAAAAGCATCAGCAAAGTCAGGACATTCATCTTCTGAACCCACTTTATCCTCACTAGGGCCGCAGGGGTTGCTAGAACCTATCCCAGCTACTTATGGGCGAAGGCGGGGTACACTCTGGACGAGTTGCCAGTTCATTGCAGGGCAAAGTCAGGACATCTAAAAGCTAAATGAAATGTCCTTATAATCAGCTTTGATTTTTGCAGGTAAAATTTGGATTTACAGTTTAAAAAATAAATCATTTGAGCACAGATAAGTATAAGAATTAATGAAAGCCTTTGAAGGGGTATAATATAACTGTCCTGTGTCATTGCCAACATCTGTCTTTCCGTCTTCCCACATATCAGTCATGCACACTTGCTCAGTTTGTACCTTAACAGGCAATTACAGACAGAGTGTGTGTTTGTGTGTTCAGCACTCTGTGTATGTGTGTATGCACTCCCAGCTGTCAGCGTGATGCTCCAGAGGGAACAATCTCTTGATTGACTGCCCGTTTTGCTCTGTGCATTGCGCCTGTCTTATCCCACTCCTGACCTGTCAATCAATCACACAGTCAGCAAAAAGGCACCAATTAGACTGAAGGGAGGGATGTGTTGGGGAACTGAGAAGGAGAGACGGACGGGTACTTTATCTCCTGAGGAAGGGAAGTGTGGAGGGTACATCTGTGCTGCTGTGGCTCATGAACACGCCTTCATTTGGAAGAAAACCTATAAAATACGTCACTGCCAGAGTGTTTCATGGGAGGGAGATACATTCCTCTCAAATCTGGAATGAATTCAAGGACTGAAAGGCAAAAGAGCATCGATCTGGTGACACAATGAAGGTTAATTACACTTCTATGCCCATATTTTTGGTTTCCTTCCATTTCCTGCCATCATAAATAATGGTGATTTAGATCAAATGAAAAATATAAGGGAGGAGTAAGCTATGTGTGTGTTTTCAAGGTATAATATCGACACTCAACAGTACTATAAATATGAAGATATGTTATATTTATGTGGCAGTTATCTGAAGAATATCATTTAGACGCCTGTTTTTGACTGATATTTTCTATGTTTTGTGCAGATGCGTTTCTACTTTCACATGTCTGGAGAAGGAATTGGGACCCTCAGTGCGTTCATGCTAAGTAAAGGACAAGTCCATCTGCTGCTGAACCTGACGGGGGATCAAGGAAACTACTGGCAGATGAGGGAAATCCTGCTGAGCTCCACAGGCGACTTCCAGGTCATGTTTGAGGGCAAGGTGGGCCGAAATCCAAAGGGTGACATCTGCCTGGATGACATCACCTTTTCTCCAGGGTGTCTGCTCGCTTCCTCAGGTGGAGTAGAGGACACCACGCCCCCACCGTCTGCAGGTGCACGCTCCTTCCTTTCAATCTGGGCTCATGTAGGTGGTTTATGATCACCCACCTTCTCATGGTATCAATGTGAAGGAATTTTTTGGATTTATTAAGAGCAGGATTAGTTTTACTGTATCCTAATTCAACATCCCATAATCCTGTCTTTTCACTTGTAACTTTAAGGTAGTAGGTGTTGTGCAGATTGTGTGGGCTGTTGCTAGATAACAGCAGTGACCTTTGACAGCTGTTATACCATATAAACTCTAGTACAAAATTGCACAGCAGAAGTTAAGTCCAGTGCAAGTAAGGTTCAACAAGGTACTGTCCTTGCCAAATAAAAATTTACAAAGGTTTCTTTATTTCTACTGGAGCGGTGATGAAAAGCCGTTATATCTCTGCCAGAAACACGATTCTTGTTGGAACATATTGGTTTTTAATATTTTTCCTTTGAGAACTGGCCAGATAGTAATGGCTTTTTAATTCTATTGTGTGAGACAGTGAGACGTCCTTGGAGCGATCCCTTTTTTCTTATATTTTCTCTAGAAAACAACACAGTTGTTTCTTTGTAACTAAGTTTCTCAAATGAATGTACTTGAAAATGTTTTGTACTATAACACCTGCAGAGCCTCAGGTAAAAAATGAAACTACTTCACCAGTTTGGGAAAGACATCACATTAGCAAATTGTAGATGATTACAGCTGTGATGACTTTTAGTTTGCTCAATCACAATTTAATCACAGAGTTATTGGCTGTGAACTGAGGCAATAGTTGCAATAGAAAAAGGAAATAAAACTCAGGTAATCTCTCCAATTGACTTGAAATTGAGAGTTGCATAATTAAGATGAACAAATCTTTGTCCATACTGTTTTCTAAGAACCAACAGAATAAATTAGGTTTTCTTTAAGAGATACAAGTCTATAATGTGTAAAAATACGAATTTTAACAAAGCGCAAAGTAATTTTCCATGTCAGTGACAGTCAATCATGCTCACCTCTGAACCATAATGGTTACGTTATTTTGGTTTAAACAGATTTCAACTAGAAATAATGTTGAGATTTGATGGACAGGCCATGAAAAAAAAAAAAAACTGTTTCCTCGTGACATGAGGAAATCTTTATGAATAATTCGCTTTTCAGTAACGGCTGAAGGTAAACTTGCTCTGGAAAATGTTCTGAAATCACAGCTTGACTTCTGTCTGCCTGAGCCACATCATTGTCTGTTGTGCTGGACTTGGAAACTATTCAACTATTAGAAGTTCCCTCTACATCCCCTACATTCTTTATGAGGGGACTCTTTAAGAGGCAAGAGAAAACAACCAGAGCTGATTTATTGTCTTTGTCACTGACACTATAATTGGCCTATTAAATTTATTGCCTTTCTCTTGTATTGGATGCTGGGGAGGAGAGCGAGCTTCTCGATTGGCTGTAGTCAGGACGGGATGAAACGAGCTGTGTGGCCCCTGCATGAGTCTCCTTGTCATCTCATTCAGTAGAGAAGGTTCCTGCGCAGTGAAACAGCAGTGTAGGATTCTCCTTAAAACTGTCGCTTCCATTTACTTGTTGTCTCAGTTTTTCTTTCCTTCTCTCGTCGGCTCCACATTAGTTCTCAGAGTGAACACACAACTCCCACAGATTCATGGTATTAATCAGATATCTGAGAGCTCTGAACTAATGCTGTCTGACTGAGATTTAACGCAGGTTTGTGAGCTAATGATGCTTTTGTGATAATGCTGTTCGTTGTGTTTAGGGTCTCCCAACTGTTTATTATCTCACTCTACTTGATTTATTAAGGGATTTGCAAGAGGTTTGGAGGGATACTGAGGTTTATTTACCATATTAGTATCACTGGCTGCTGAAATAACACACCGCCACTTAATTCATTTAACTCACTTATGGTTCAGTTTGTGGTTTGTGAATTTAACTTATCCGCAGGCCTAATTAAATTGACTCAAGTTAGGAACAGGGTGAAGCAATGTATATTTAAAGGTGACAAATGTATGAAAGTAAGAAAAACCGCTGGTGATGATTTGTAGAGAAATAAATGATGAATAATGGCTTGTATTTGTTTTAAGGTAAAGACACAGTGCTTGACTTTTAATGTGTATTTTACCATTAACATTTGGAAATCACAATGTACAATGATCAGAAACCAGAGTGTTCATTATGTGGATGCAGCAGTGAACCCTCAAAGACCTAAACTTCACCAGCATCCAATAACATCCACTGATCTAAACTATTTAATAACTTTTGAACCACTAATTAGATCAATGCATGTAAATAATTCAGGTAAAATGTAGTTTCTCTGCTTTTCATCATCATCAGATAAAACCCATCTGGATGTTCAGAAGCTCATGTTCAGTGAACATGGAAACACTTTCATCTTCTGCGACATTGATTCACCAATAAGACCCATGTAGTTTGATAAATGACAGTGGTTGTAGATGCTTGTCTTTGCATTGAGATATTGAGATATTTTGCTGAAAAAAGTGACTTTCTCTTCATTTTCCTCTGTCTTGATATAATAGCCTTTGAAATTTCTTTGCACTTTTATGAACATCTGCATAATCAGTAAATTAAACATAGGCAAACATCTGATTTTCATAGACAAATATTACAATAAATGGAATTAATGTGAAGAAAAAAATTATTTGGGAGTTGCCACAAAAATAGTTCTTGGTCTTAAATGGTTAAAACAGACTTAACTTTATACTTAAAGAGGTAGAGAATTCAAGAAAACACTGAACCTCTGAATTGAATTGTAAATTTGTACCTTTTTTGTCAAACTTCACTGTGCACTCTTCATCTGTCGTCATAGTCAGTCATCTTCCTTCACCCATGATATTTGTCATTTTGTAAGCGATGGAGTGGGAAGTGAAGGGAAGTGATTCAGCGGAGAAAGATTTGAAGAATTTATTCCAGCTAGTAACACTGCTGCTCTAACACTAAAACGAAGTCCATCTCACCATAAAAAGATCCAGGAGAGAAGCAGCTGAGGAGGAAACCTGCCTTCACTGCCTCCTCAGCAGCTGTAGGCTGTGAAGGATGTGCAATAATACAAATGCGGCCAAAGACAGCAGCTAGTGTTATTACATACAGAGGTCCCTCCGGGGCATTTTCCACCACTGCTTCATAGTAAAATATCATTGCAAAACACGATGGGAGGAATGGTGGACACACTGCAGGCAGCCTCAGTACAAACAAATGTGTTTTATGCCTGTGGCTGACGGTTTGTCTTGGCTTTAACACACTGCCGCACTGTGCCTGCAAACAATGTAAACGCACACACAGTTATGCTTTTGACCTCTTTATGTGTTTTAAGTGCATTATAAGTGTGCCTCAGTTGTTTTCTTTGATATTGCAGACTTTCTGTTGTCCCCTTCTTAGAGCTGACCCACTTGGATTGTGAAGATGTTGAAGTACAGCAACGTCAAAGCACCAGGGGGCAGTGTGTCACCCAGAGTGACTATAACATACTGTATATTAGGACAGTGGGTCCCTGCTGAGAAGGTCACATGCAGATAGTGCAGAAGGGACTGTAATGTTGTATCGAAATAAATACTAGAATTAATGAAGAGTTACATAAGAGGATATATATTCAGAGAGTTATGGTGCATATGTAAAGGTTTTAGAGGCATGAGGAGCTGCCTGGTTTCTGTTCCATTTCCAGCTCAGTTTGGTTCGCAGCAGGCGGTGAAGCAGCCCGGCTTCACAGTCAGGAGCCGGGGCTTCCTGGCCTCCTGTGTGGCTTTGTTGAGGCGTATTGCTTCTGGTCCTGTGCATCTGAAGAGGAACAAAGGATTAGGAGGGACTTATACCCCTTTCTCTGCTTTAATTACACAGACCACCCCTCTTCATCACGGCTCATCTCCCTCTCTAACACTCCCCAAAGCCAAGTACTGACCCTGCTGGAATGCCTGGCGCCAAAAGAAGCAGATTCCAGTCCCTTCCAGCACCAACACCCAAAGATGCACTGATTTAGGCTTGTAGCCCCATGCTCCTTTGTCCTCCTAAGCCTCTTAAAGAGAGCCTGATGCTGCATGCAGATGGTCTCGCCACTCTGGAATTGACTTCTCCTTCTCTGAAGTTAGCTTAACTCTTGTTCTGTGCAAACTGATGAAACACACAGTATTCAGTATTTTACCAAATGCAGGTGCTGAAAATAAACCTTATGCATGCATTTTTCACCTCTGTCTAGCTACTGTATATCAACAAAGCATCCCATCAGACCCAGAGACTTATCAATCATTAACAGGCAGCTGGTCCCACAACTACATACTAATTCTAGGAAATAAACATATATACTGTTTACGTCTTTTTACAGATTCTTGTCCTCCAGGCTTTCTGCCTTGTAAAAATGGCCGGTGCTTCACTCCAGGGCAGAGCTGTGACTTCAAAGATGACTGCGGTGATGGCACCGATGAAAAGGATTGCGGGACTTCTTGTTCTTTTGAGGACGGCCGCTGTGGATGGAAAAGCTCCCTGGCTGATAATTTTGATTGGACGCTGGGTACAGGATCTTTCCAAGGAATACGGCCGCCGTATGACCATACTTTACAGGACGAAAACGGTGCGTGTTCTCCCTCCTTTTTCCTGAGTTTCTCATTGAAGATTCACTCTGGTTTGTTGTGGCCTCCCTTCTCTCTGAATTACCATTGTATAATCGAAAAACCGCACCTCACTTTTGGGCGGTTTTATATAATCAGAGTAAATGAAACTTAAAATTTTCCACCTGTTTAGTCCAAAGTGCTGTGTTAGCTTTGGGCGATGTTTAATTCATGAACCACTTGAGAGACGAAATCAATGCGCTATTTCCAGGTTGGTGAATGTACAGCAGGTGAGCCTTCATATGATTGATGTGGAGCTCCTGGGGCTTCAAAGTCCATTATACAGTATGTGTGAAAGTGGCACACATAAATAAACAAATACCTAAGCACACAGAGAGATCACATAAAAATAGCCCTCCTGCTGAAGGTAATAATCGAGTACATATGCTTTGAAATGAAATGTATATAATAACTGACTACACCATGAGGTAATGGTGTATTTGCAGGTACATGCACACCAAGTGTTTGCGTATTCCACCATCTTTTCCCCTCTTCTATATTTATCTGGTTGAGAAATTTTAGCTGTGGCCCCTGTGTCAATGAGGCAAGACATTAGGAGATACAGCAGAGATTACTGTGTGGCCCGATGCTCCCGCTCCCTCGCCACGTCGTCTATGACCTTACAATAATTTGCCACTGACTGCAAGAAGGAGATCTACCCAAACAGAAATTGCTGTCAATTCCTCTCTGCCACATCTCCCACTGGCCTTCCTCTCCCTCATTTCTCTTCCCCCTTCTCCCTTTAGGTCATTTTGTCTATCTTGAAGCTACACCAGTGGGATTGAAAGGTGATAAAGCCCATATCAGGAGCTCCGTGTGGAAAGAGTCAAGTGCTATCTGCAAGCTCTCCTTCTGGTACTATATTTCCCACAAGGCCTCGGGAACAATCCGTCTGCTAATCAAGGTAAACAATCTGCAAGTGAGTGTTTCAGTGCTGATATGGATTAAGTCTGTTTGCACACAATTATGATAAGAAATGATGAATCAAGCTGATGCCAATCCCTAATAATTTAAAGAACTAAAATCAAGAGTTGAGTGTTTTCACAAACTTAAAACCTGATTATGTTAACCCTTTACAGGGCACTCACAGAAGTACTCAACATTAGTGTGTTGTTGGAGGACCTAACAAGGCTGTATTACTTTGGTGACATTTTTCAAAAATATTTATCGTTACATAGAAAGTCAAGGTCAGCTAAGCGACCATATTTGGTTCCTTATCTGTAAGTGGCAAAAAAATAATAATAATAACACAGCTCTGGAAAGATTAAGAAACCACTGCAATTTCCTGTTTAAATCAGCATGTCTGCATATATGACAGCCATCCCATTCCATTCCTGTGTCTGTTGAATTCCAACAAAGCACACCTTATTCTACTGAATAAACACCCAATCTATGTCTTATTTAAGAAGGAGAAGAATAAAAAACACTACTGCGGCCATCACTATCTTCTTGTAATAGGCAAAAACAGTGTTATTAGTACCGTTACATTAGACCAGCATAAGTGCTGATCCAGACCCCTGTCCACATCCACATGATCCCTTTGAACATCTTTACTTACATTAGTACCATTACTTCATGGTACCGAACAAAGCAGGTCCACTCACTGTTCATGCAGAGGTGGACCTTGCAGACCCTGTAGACCACACTGGACCTGAGACCGTTGACTCACTGTCCTCACTGGAACTGTTGCTGTCACTATCTTGTGATGTGAATCTGTGGGCAAATGACCAAAAATAGTCACTTGCCCAATAGAGGGTTAAATCATGTGCATGTGACAGTTATCACACCGTTGACGCTCCTGTTTAGCTGTTCTTTTAATTTGGCAGAGTGACATATGATTCACATGGCTGTCAGTCTGGCAGTGAGTTTGATCCACGGGCATCTGTTGTGGTCGTGGTGACGGGGGTCATGGTCACTCCTCAGTCTAGATCAGCCCCACCCTGCCATCTGTGTGGATGCTGGTGTGCAGCGGCGGCTCTGCCAGTTCTCAAGGCTTCTTGCTTGTTAGGCTTTCTGCCATCCAGTTTGTGTATGCATGGTTGAGTTTCAAAGATTAAGATTTCTGCTTGCAGCTTTCTGTCATTGAAATTCTACTATGATTTACCACGCCTCTTTACTGTGGTCTCTGTACTCTGAAGGTACAACTCAAGGTTAAGGTGCAGGATTTGTGTATTAATAGATTCAGTATTTGGTTTCTTGCATGAATATATGGTGATACTAAATGATGATTTGTGTTTTCTGATGCAGATCCCTCCTCATATACAGCATTGTTATTGTGTCCCTGTGTGTACTGTGAAAAGGGTTTAACAATTTGCAATACAGGTCAGCAAGTTCTCATGTAAATTATAGTGTCTTTTCTCCTTCAAACAGTAAGAGGTGGAACCCTGCCTTGCAAAATTTGCATATCATGACACTAGTACTGTCTCATCTTTGTAATTCAAGTCATGATGTGACTATGCAGGAAAGAAAATCTAACTTATTTAGGTGGAAAGCTGCCTCAGCCCCTCATACTAAAGTGTGCCTCAACAGTTAAGTTTGTGCATATTTTATGTTTTTCTTTTTCTTAAAACACCACCAACAACTGTGATGTGTTAGCCAAAAATGATAAAATGATAATACTTAATTTCCCTGCTTATAGAGGTCTGCCAGAAAAAAAAAAAGATAAACACATCAAGGAGCAACAGCTTTTCTTGGCTATGTGTTCATTCATTTCTATAGTTGCTTGCACTATAGATTAATTCCCAGATCTACTTTTACAGATAGAAGAAACATTTGCAAAGATGTAGCTTGAAATAAATGCGCATATTCCCGTAAAAATGGTATACAAAATCACAAGTTAATTGATTATAGAGTTAAATATATGTATTGCCTCTCATACAATACACTGCTCATCCTTTATCTAGTACCTGTGCATCTCCATAAATGTTTCATTATTGATCTACTGTAGTTTGAATGTAATTATCTTAACACCTTCCCACCCCACAGTGTTATTGATTGAACCCTATTCCCCATGTTTTTTTTATCATCAGAAATTCAAATCATGGGATTAGTTCAGTTTTCCACCCAAACCCACTGGCCATTTGATTGATTATGTGTCTCTTTGAGAGGCCAGTGATGATATTTTTCATGTCGTCCTTGTTCACATATGGGGGAAAAAATGCAAAATTTGGCCTTTTAAAGGGGGTCTGCTTTCAACATGAGAATGAGGTGGTGGAGTCATGCACACAGGCTCAAAAACAGACAGACATAGAGCTCAGCGTATACTATGTTAGACATTATTTAAGGTGTGTACATTTCCTGTGTGTTCGGGGGAAAAGTACGAATAGAGGATCACTGCCCATGTCTCTGAAGTCTCCCATGGCACATAAATGATTCTAAGTGCATGTATGACCTAGACGGTTCAAAGACATTAGCACTTACAGATTATTGCTTTAGGCTATAACTTATGGTATTATAGCACTTTTATAGCCTAGATGTTACCTCGAGTCCAAATACTTACATAAATATAAACACACACACAGTTTTGTACAAGCTACAAAAGAAATACACACACACATAGATGCTGTGTGAGCACAGTGTTAACACAGTATGAGCCAACTTTTAAAGCTGATTGAAGAATAAAGAGAGTTATGGTAATGTCGCTGGAGACTTCAGTGGGCAAAGGCACAGAGTAGAAGGGGGGAGGGATTATATTTACCTGGCATGAGTTTCTCCCTGTGAAGTTTGCAAAGGACTCAACGAGACTCTATTTATATCACCGGTCCTGTGAACTGTTTGGAAAAGTCTGTATTCATCACACAAATTGCTGTCCAAAACAGTGAGCAGACCCAAAGTGTGGGGTGGGATCAGAACAATGGCGAGGTCACAGAGTCAGAGAGGACAATGGTGCAGTCTGACAAACCACCACATTCAATGTACTGGCTCCAAGCCTCGTATATGGGTTTAAGTTACAGCTACATCATTCAAGCTACTTGTGTCTTACTTGAATATTCTCATTTCATGCAACTTTATACTTCTGCACCACTGCAGATTTCAGAAGCAAATTTACTTTGTAATCCATTGCAGTCTTAGTTACTTTCCAGTAGGACATTAACAGAAATCGACTTGTCGACATCTGCGGCACAAGCCGACGTTACTTTGGAGGAGTTGACTAGTCGTGTGTTATTCTCTCTCCCTTCCATCACCTGACAGCATGCGAGCCTTCATTAAGTATATGTTGATACTCTGATCTTTCCACATGAAAACATGGAGCACAAGGTAATGATGCACGGATCAGCTGACCTGGGTCAGGTTGATGCAGGTCCAAAAAAATGTCACTTTATTTGTGGGGCGGGTCAAATAATTCCACAAAAGCGGGTTGAAAAAAATCCCAACCCGTGCATCACTAGCACAAGGCCAAGACTGAAGGAAGAAAACGACTTATTATTAAACTGATTGTGATCTAGAAAAACTATGGTCTAAGTAATTCTGTGAAATTCTGTGAGTAGTTCTGTGAAACATGCAAGCACGACCTATATTGAATAATAATGTGGACAGCCAGTGTGTTTGGATTATTGTGTTCATTTATTTCATGAAGACGATGCGCTCTTTTCTCTAACGTGCTGTGCGTCTTGGCTGCAACTGTCTTAACCTTTTCCCACTTTTATGTTGTTCACTTCAATTTAAAAGCAAATTCAAGGTGTTAGCCTATGTTTTGTTTTGGTTAAATGTCTGGGAAGGACTGTTGATGCTTGTGTCTTGCAGGTTTTTTATTCTGCTCTTTACTCTACATTGTTAATGTTCCAGTGAACGTTAGTACCAGTTGCTCATTGTTGAACGGCTGTGTGTCTGTGTTGTCAATGTGATGACGTCATCATACGACCAGTCAACTCGACTTTGACTTTATTGACAAATAAGTCAATCTGAAAAAATCTGAAGTCACTAATTCCCTCATTTCCGGATTTCAATATTTTCCCCCATTTCTGTCCAGTGTAAACCTCACATCTCCACCAGTGTTGATTGTATTTTTGTGAAAAACTGGAAGATTTAAGTTCACTCTTAAAAAAAACCCTCTGGAACAGGATACAACCACATGATGATCTTACAGAATATCATGTTTAGTTGTAAATTAAACTACCAAACTGTAGTTGAAATGAACTGGGCTTTAAACATGTACAGCAATATAATGTAACATACACATTAATGCAGCAGTAATAAGAATCCAATAACACTGTGTATTATAGTGAAACACTGAGAGGAACCATTTTATTGCACGATGAGTTTCGTCTCCCTCATTAGATACATTTCACTGACAGTCTTATATATCTTTGCTTTCGTTAAAATGCAGAACATATGCTCATAGTGGTGCATTCTCATATTTTTCCTTAACGAAAGGATCTGAAGATTTCGCCTGTCATGGCAACTGCACAGAATTTTTGATATTTTAATCTGTACATGTATGGAAAAGGAGTTTAGTTTTTGTTGACTGAATATTTCCACAATATCTTGACTTTGTGGTGGTGAAATATATTTGTATGAACCAACATGTTATTTTCTTGTTAAGTCATCATGTGCAGCATATTTCATTACATTGACACTGACAGGGCTGTTTTGAATCAGCTGATTGTTCGGATGATTGAGAAAAATAACCTTAAAATGAAGTTGCACAACCTGCCATTTGCTTATTTATAAAGTTACATACGGTGCAGTGGGCTCAAATATGGCCTGACATTATGGTGAGTCAAATATCTCCCCACTGGCCAAAGAAAGAGTGATCTACCCAAGTAAATATAGCTTGGCAAGGCAAATTACTTAAACGTTGTCTTGATTTGAGGCATAGCTGCAGAGTAGTCGTCTCCTGAAAACAATATGATAGTATCTTGTTAGTGCTGTTATATTGTTTAACTTCACGGGGATTGGATAGAAAATGGAAAATGCATTCTGAAATGGGAGGGGAGATGACAGAAAAACAGTTACGGGCAGTCTCATGAAATGAAAACATGAATACAAATTGGTTTTCAGCTTAGTGGAACATTCAATGTGTTGTAAGACAGCGAGACAAGTGATTTTAAAAATTCAATAAAACAAACGTCGCGATTACCGCTTTCTGTGTTCTGTTTGGCCTTTTGACGGTCATTGGGGATAATAAAATGAAATTATTATTATTATTCGTACGTAGAGGAAAATGAATTTGTGTTTGCATTGCCTTGACTGCAAGCTCAGGAAATGAACCTTCAAAATGATCGAATAAATGCAGTGAATGATATCCCACCAAGGTATCAAGCGTGAGCTGTGAACGCCGGTATCAAACGCTCGTCAGTCGCTCTAAGGCCGGTTTTATGGATTGAGCCTTTACACCATGACATAAATCTGGATAAGTTCTGATGTAACGCTGCCTATTAATCTGTGCTCTACCCTCACAGTAACAAGATTATTTCAAGCTCAGGCTCTATTGGCTTAAAGCAGAGGAGACATCCTGTGCATGCCTCACCCAAGGGTGCATTTTAATAGGCTTTCTAACTGCAGTGTAGAAAGTGACATTGCTTGTCCTCTGGTTTTGAGTACATTAGTCCAGATCTCTTACACTGCGTCAAGCCTCTGGCCACATCTTGCAATTTCATGTTTGATCTATTTTTTTTGTAAAACTTACTTACACTCTACTCTTCCTGCTCACCTGCAGTGGTTTAAAAGTCCTACTTTTTCTGCCCAGTGTAAACCTCATATCTCCACCAGTGTTGATTTTATATTTGTCAAAAACTTCATTCTTTAAAAACCCTCTTGAAATAACTGCATACAACCACATGATGATCTTATAGAATATCGTGCTTAGTTATAAATTAAGATACCAAACTGTAGATGAAATGAACTGAACTTTAAACATATACAGCAATAAAATGTAACATACACATTAATGCAGCAGTAACAAGTGGTGCCAGGACCAACAAACCCACACCTTGCACGTACTGTAGCTTATTTTGACATCGGTCCAGCTGATGTCATCATGTCTATGTATGTGGTGATGTCAGCATATCAGTTGCTTCTATATATGTGCCAAGTTTGAAGTAAATTGAAACAAAATTGATGTTTTTATAGAAATTTTAAATTTTGCCCATTATAAGTAAATGGGAGAAAAAAAAGAGTAAAAAAAAAATTCATAAGAAATTTGAACTTTGACCTACTTTTCCCAAAAATGTAATCCCATCTGTTCTGGGTCACTGGCAATCTATAAACCCAATTTGGTATGAATTCAACCAATAGTTTTGCTGCTAGAGTGTTAACAAACAAAGAAACAGACCGAACCAAAAACAATGAGTTTCTTTCTCCTCCTTAGATTTTGTTGATAGTCTACATACCTTTGCTTGAGTTTAAATGCAGAACCTATGCTCATAGTGGTGTATTCTCACAGTGTGGTATTCATACTTTCCCTTAACTAAAGGATCAGAATATTTCGCCTGTCATTGCAACGTCACGGACATTGGTTGTCCTCTGGTTTTGAGTACATTAGTCCAGATCTCTTACACTGCATCAAGCCTCTGGCCACATCTTCCAATTTCACGTTTGATGTATTTTTTGTAAAAGCCTACTAACAGTCTACTGTTCATGCTCACCTGCAGTGGTTAAAAAGTCCTACTGTGCTGACATTCATTTTCATTATGACGCTGGCCTAAAACGGCATTAATTACATAGTGTTATAGACCTGCAGTGATTCAGTCACCTTTAAAGAAGGACCAAAGGACAAGGAAGCTATTATAAATTATTGCAGTTACACCAGTCTTGATAAAAGACTCATGAACTTCTGTAGGATGGGTAGTTAAATCTATAATTTCCCCTATTAAACACTCAGTGGTTTAACCGGGCAGCACATCTCCATATTGACCTGCAGCTGAAGTGGATTTTTAACAGTCCCTCCAATTACCTCAAGGGGAACAAGATAATGTGTGTGCATGTGTGTGTGTCCACAAAATGGAAATCATTTAGATGCAAGTAGCAATAAACCCTTTTCAATCCATGTTATCAACAGTTAGCTGTCAGCGCTAATGTTGGCTTTCTTCAGCTTATACTCATACTTTATTCTGTGCTTCATCTGCTGATACTGCAGAGAAGGTGATTTAATACCACAATGTGTATGCAGATTTTTCCTCCTTTTCCTTTCTTTAATCCATCTTTGAGAAGGATGTGTGTGAAGTGTTTTAAGGCGCTCTCTGTTTGATCTCTTTTGTCTCAGATTCAACGTTCCTGGGTGTAATCTAGGACACTTCATCATATTTATGCCTTTTAGATGATTGCTAAAGTTTGATAAAGGGCAGAAAAATCATTTAACTGTACAGGTAACGTTTTTGTTTCACCTTCACTGTGAATTATATCTTAGATCCATGTACTTTTAAAGGCAAAAACACAGCATAATTTTATTGAGATGTGATATGTGCTCTTTACATGACATTTAAAACCCCTGTGTGAGATGTTGACCCGTAATATGTGCATCCACAGAGCCTCCTTTTAAAGTCGTATTTGTTGCTTCAGAGCTGTATTAGTCATGATTTAGTGCCTGTCTTGTGCCATGGGAAAAGACAGAGAGGGCTTCCAGAGGAATACACATGGGTTTGTCTTTTAATATGTTCCATATGTGGCATGAGAGAAATCCATTAGCATAACTCACAAAGCAGGTTTCAAGGCAGGGGAACTTGCTACGATGCTAATGAGACTTTAATGACTCCCTTTAGACAGTGTTCGCTGTTCCTCAGAGACTGCTGTCTGACTGTACATGACATACTTTAGGCCCTGTTTAACCTAAACAGCTTCACCCTTGATATGTGACTCAAGTGTGTGACTTACATGTTTCTGGCTGCAGCGTTGAATCAACTCTGAACTACACAACATTCGACGTTAAGGCCTGTGGTTTAGGCAGAGAAGTATGTGACGTGCCACCACATCATCATGAGCTTTGTCAACATTGCCTTTCTCCACAGACGGAGAATGATTTGTGGGAGATGTGGAACAAAACGGGCCATCAAGGGAACAAATGGAACCGAGTTGAGATCCCCCTGCGGAAGCTGAGGAACTTCGAGGTGATATTCGAGGGGATCCGTTCGAGGGATGTGAGCGGAGGAGCCGCCCTGGATGACCTGGAGTTTATAGACTGTGCCCCACGTACGTGATATGAACTGAGTAATCTGTTGAAGTGAAAGGAAATGCTCTGACTTCCATGTATCTAAGGGCAATTTCCCCCTTAGATACATGGAAATCCACTGCCTCTAGCCAGTCTTCTGCATTCAGTTGAGCTAATATGTCCCAAATTTACAATTGAAATCATACATCGTTAGCCTCGAGTCATACACTATATGGACAAAAGTACTGGAACATGTTGAATTCAGGTATTTCTTTTCTAACAGGGATCTAAAGTTTTATATTGTAATAAATATCATTGCATTGGTTAGTTTGTTTTAAATTGTCATCTTTGCTTCCAGAATGCCTCAGAGATGGTTTTTACTTAATTTCTCTCAACATTGATTTATTTATTTTTTATCCATGACTATGGTTTTAAATGTTCCTTTAAATTTCTAAAATATTTTTCATGCTCTGACTGTAAATAATAATTTTCTACCACAACTAACCATCTACTTTCTTCAT
>JAPQRP010000015.1:19150878-19162315 GCA_037367295.1 Apogon hyalosoma | reverse complement strand
TTGCAAACAAGGGGCATGGGTGTGAATATTCCACTGATGTAGGGTGTAATGTCCATTAGACTGGGGGTGGTGGTTATTCAGCCTCTCACCACCAGACTACCAGTCAGCTGCTATGTTGCCGGTTCGGTGGGCTCTATGCACAGCCCCACAGCGTCCTGAACTTCAGGCAGCTCCTTTATTTCCTGTCTTTCATTACTGGACCCACTGATTCATCCAGGTGGGTCTGCTACTTCTTGTTGTGAGTACTGTGGTCAGGAACACCTGGGTGCATAAAGCGGAGAGTGGCGGAGAGTTGTTTGCTGATGTGCACTTGAGCAAGGCACTTACCCCCCCATTTGATCCCCGGGTGCCTGATATGATGAGCCCACCGCTTCTAGCATGCATGGGTTAAAGCCAGGATTCAAATTTTGGTGCGTGGTGCATGTTTACGTGTGTAACAAACTATTACTGACTTACTGACTTACCGCCGGCTCCTCCTTCTCCATCCACCCATTCATCATGAGACTCACAGCTGCGGTGCATCAGAATCAGCCTTATTTAAGGCCGGGTTTCGCAGCCGTGCAGCGCAGGATCATTGTCGTTTTCACCCTCTCCATAACCCAGACTCATCACCCAGACTTCACAGACTCTGACCTTCACCACCCCCAGGTTTTATGTTTGTCTTTGCCGTTTATATTGTTCCTTGTTTTAATAAATCCGTTTCTCCCTTCAGCATCGTGCACGAGTCCACTCATTCACCACCATCACGACACTGACAAAATAAAGATTCTATTTTATTCTATCTTTTTTGTCTATGTAACTGAGTAGCCAAATGCTGTTTGGCCTTAGCCACCCAATGAAAATGATCCAATCACAAAAGGACATGAAATAAAAACAAAACTGACTGGCTACAGGATGCAAAAAAAATGCCTTGGGGTGAAATTTTAATCTTGCACTGAGAGAACACACTTATGTCAGCGGTCCTCCAAACATTTTTAGAGTCACATACATGCTCATTTTACCAGCGCCCTGTGAAATGTTGGCATGATAAACAGGACATAGTATCATATTATAAGTATTTAAACACATTTTTTCAGATGTATTTTTGCTAAAATTGATGTGATCACACAATTCGTCTTCTACAACTAATGTTAAGAGTGGTGTTCCTGCACCCCCTATGGACCAATGATAGACACTCTGTTAAAGTTAAAGTCAATGGATTTCACCTTTGTGCTTCTGACGCCTCACAAAAACAGTGCATGGTTTAATTTCAATGAATGATCCAGTATTTGACCAAAAAATATCCAAGATTAGCGAAAAAGAAAACCGACTTATGTATCAGAACTTTGTTTTTGTCTGCTTCCCCCTCCCTTTAATCATGTGATGCCTCAGGTTTATCTGGTGTGTCTATATAAAACTGGATCTAAAGTGGTTGAAACTGGCTCCGCCTCCAGCAGCTCCAATAACACGCTGAGAAAAAACACAGATGAACCACTATTAATAATCTAATGATGTCACATATCAACCAGAGGAAGCAAAGCACAGTACACTTTTTATAGCACTTAATTAAGTGTATAAGTAATTAAGTATGACATTTCATTCATGTTATTTACTTGTAATTCAGAATATTTCAAGAGATATGTTAGTGAACTGACTTAAGTAAATTACCTTCACCAACCACTCAAACCCTCTGACAACCATGTTTTCACTAAATTCAGTTCATTCTGGGTATTATACCATGTAGCATCACTTTACACTAATCAGTTCTGTTCAGGATCGTCCTGTTAAACACACGGTTCTGTCTTTTTTTATTTCTCTAATCCTAAGTGTAGTTTGTAGAGATTTCATTGAGGAGAAATAAAGAGATTTTCTGTGAACCAGGTTTTAGGTGGGAAAAGTGTTCTAAACTGTATGAATTTTGGTACAAGAGCCATCACAATCCACATCTCGAAAAGGCCCGACATGTGAGAAGGATTTGGGAAATCAAGCAAGTATGAACAGAGTATCTCACAGATTGAGATCAAAGTCAAAATGCACCAGATCTGAGTTCCTTTATCCTATTTGTGGCACACTCCTAGTCATATGTGAATGCACTCCTCAAACACCCTGTTCATATTATCTTTTTTTCCACCAGCTCTGCTGCAGTGTGAAGTGGGAGAACTGGTGTGTGAAGGTTCACCCGCTTGTATCCCATTTCAGAAACGCTGTGACCAAACTGCCGACTGTCAGCCTTTCCACTCCGATGAGTCCAGCTGCCATGGTAACACTTTTTTACTTACTTTCCCTTGTGAGCTTTTTTTGTCATTAAACATATTGAGTTTTATGGGTTCCTGACTTTGAGGAACAGATACATTTTCAGCATCATTTGAGTTGTTTTTCTTTGGATGCGTCTCCAAGTCTATTAGTGACTGGCTGCATAAATTTAACTCATTTAACCCATGAAGACCCAGTGCTGCTGTTATGGCAGTTCACAAATAATTTTTTCTCTATTTTCAACCTTTCTTAAGTGATTTATCATCATTTGTTCTAATAATATCCTCTGTATTTTGCATTATTAAGTGACAATCATGTATTTTCTTGTATTTAATTCACTGATCATGTCGATGTCCATTAAAGCTCAGATTAAAGTTGAGGGTTATTATGTCCAAAATAGAGAAAACTGAAGAAAAAGATGATTTTTTCTGCAAAATATATCATTAACTGAACATAAACCAAGTGTCTCCATCCACTGTCACTGATCCAACTCCATGGGTTTTACTGGTGAATCAATGTTTGTAGAAGATGATGGTGTTTCCACGTTCACTATGGAGCCTCTGAACATCCAAATGGGTCATATCTGATGGCAATGAAAAGATGACAACCTGTATTTTACACCAATTATTTACATGGATTGATAGGATTAGTGGATCAACAGGTATTAAAAATTTTATATCAGTGAATGATTATCGTTGCTGGTGGATGCTTGGGTCTTTATGGGTTAATGTGTTGACGTTAAACTGATATTTAGTGCAAAGTTCTGCTTTTGCAATCTTAATCCATTTTTAGGGTACATAGAAAAAATCCAGAGTTTTGATATATTTTAGTCCATATTCTTTTAATTTTCTCTGTTACATACTCTTTTATGTCACTTAGTCAGTTGCAACTTAAGTGTTGCCAAAACATCCTTCATACCTGCTCACTGCCAGTCAGAGCAATGACTCCCAGGACATATTCACATACGGCTGTTTTGCCTCCAAAGTGCACCTCAAAGGTCTGCACATGCTGCCAAAAACTATTAAAACCTCCTCTTTCCTGCATCTTCATGACTAAAACAAAACCTCCCTTTTAGCTGGTGTTCAGTGCCAGCCCACAGTCACTTTGTCAAGAGCTGAGCATGAAGCCAAAACCCCCTAACGGTGTTTTTCCAAGGTAATGAGGATAAAACAGGCAACCCCGATAACCTTCTCACAACCTATGGAGACATAACACTCATCACACGATGCAGAGGATGAACAAAAAAGTCTTCTTAACAATATTTGGGGTCTATTGCATATACGACATGATCAGCAGAGGTTAATGGATGATACTCTGCTTCCCACAGAAGCATCATTGGTAGATTTAATGTTCGTAAGTCAGAGCAGCAACATGCTTGAGCATTCTTCTGTATCGGTTCCAGCAAAGAGACAGCGAAGGGGTCATTGTAAATCTCTTTAATGTTTCTTTGCTAAGGCTTTTTTCTGTTTTTCTGCTAGTAGTAGTATACTGAGCTGCTTGAATTATTGGCACAATATCCACTTAAAAGCCTTAAACATCTAAACAGAGGATAATGTCATCAACAATTACACTGAAGTATCTTTACAGAAGTACCTTCCAAAAGGGTAAATGTGTCTGTACCACATTACAAAACCATGACCAAGACCAAGTTTGGCATTAGCATATAAATAGCAGCATGCTTATTATGTCAGTAGATGGATGTGTACCAGCTCGCTGTCGCCTGAACTGTTTCACACAGTGGTAAACATTATGGCAACTCCATTCTGGATTATGTATGTTATAAAACAGAGGAGGGATGGCATACAAAGATTCCCGGAAATGAAAACTTTCCTTGATTTGAGCCATTTTGATGGATTTTAAATTCATGTCAGCAAATACGAGTTAAATTGGACTGGCAATTTTAGAAAGTCATCACATTTCAGGCTGAAAAAGATGACATTCAGGTTTTAAATACTGTCAAATTGGGTAAATTTGCTTTAACTTAACCTATAAAGACCAAAACAGCCACCAGTGACCAAAGCATCTACTCATCTCCAATGTTTAATATCTGCTGAGCTACTAATCCTATCAATGCATGTAAATAATTGGTGTAAAATGCAGTTTGTCATCTTTTTAAGGTCATCAGATATGACCCATTTGGACATTCAGAGGTTCCGTAGTTACCATGGAAACACCGTCATCTTTTACAACATTGATTCACCAGTAAAGTCCATGGAGGTGGATCAATGACAGGGGATGGACACACTTGTTTTCACATTTGGTTATTGATATCGTCACTGAAAAAGTCACTTTCTCGTCATATTTTTTTCTTTTTCTGATATAATAACTTTAAATTTGCTCTTGAGCTTTTATGAACATGTACATGATCAGTGAATTAAATATAGGAAAATACACTGAAAAATGCAAAATACAGAGGATAATATTGCCATAAATGGTGATAAACCAGTTAAAATGGTTAAATATAAAGAAAAATTCATTTGGAACTGCCACAAAAGTAGCACTGGGTGTTTATGGGTTAAATTAATTTCAACAAATACAGGTTAAATTGGACTCTGAAGAGTTTCGATATGAGGTGATTTTAGAAAAGGTCAGCACATTTCAGGCTGAAAAAGATGATATTCAGATTTTAATTACTGTCAAATTGAGCGCATTTGCTTTAACTTAAATAGCAGTTAAAGCAATATAAATTTCCATTTTATGTTTTCTTTTTTTGATGCTGTCATGTGAGCATTTCTTCTAATTTCCAGACTGTCCTCTGATGTATTGTATGGATCACGGCTCTTGCCATGTGGACAGACACGGGCCTGTGTGCATGTGAGTTGTAACCTGATGCACACAAACATGCATTAGTTAGTAAACACCTACACAAAAAGTCAAAAACACACAAATAAACAACTAACATAATTATCATGTCTTTTCTACCTCCTCCACCTCATGTGCTTTATCTTTCTTTGTGAGTCTTACAATGTGGAAATCCCATCAGACTTGTTTTTTGTTTTTTTTCTCCCTGGAAAAGACATGCTCCATGAAGCATGTGGGAATCTGCTTATCCCCCACAGCTTAACCAGGACCGTTCTGCCTTCGTTTACCCACGGGAGCTGTGTTTCCAGGGACTCACTGTCAGATTCTCCAGGTCAAAAGTTATACTCAAACCCCCACTATCTGTAGTTAGTTTTATCCAATTAATCTGCTGAATCTAAAGTTAGTAGGTTAGATCGGCATAGAAAATCATCTATAGTTAAAAAGAAGCTGAGTTTGCTCTGTTGGAGATTTTTCAGGAAGCTCATGAATCTAGTTGTCTGCATCAGTGGTCTGGTATGTCTGCAGTGAGATACTTCATTATAAATAAGAATACAGTTATGAGGCTGTCTGCTGGAATCTGCAAACGTTATTATGCACCAGTGAATCTTCTGCGAGAGGTTCAATTTTCTTCGTTTTAGACAGATTCCTTCTCTGCACAATGGATGGCAGTTGTGCTTGTACCTGTGAACTGGAGTGAATGAACTGCTCAGTGTCCACAGTCAATGCGACTGTGACGGTACTAAAGGATGCAGTCCTGCTGGAAACGCTGGCAAGAGAAACACAAACCACTGGGCTTCTGACATGCAAAGATATTTTACTGCTGTTTATTGCTCTCATTCAGCTCCTTGTGTTTGATTCCCCTCCTTATTTATCCCCCAGTCCAACATTCCCCGTTGCAGCGCCGCCACCGCTGCCTCCTCTCATTATGTAACAGAACTGTACCGCTGTCATTCACTGCTCTGCGTGGTACAGAGCTCTGTCTCTGTTCCAGGCTTGATAAATCCCGGCTGTAGCAAAACCTGAGGCCAGCATCGGAGGGCACCTCTGGTTCAGTATTTGCATCACGTTCCTCCACTCTGCTGAGCAGGACCCACCGGAGGAACCAGGCCAGGGACAGCCCACTGCCACGGCCAGACTGTCACACAATACGTAGCCTGGCCCCCTCTGAATGATAATGACACACTCTGGCTTCACTGAGAGCTGTGTGTTTCATGTTAGAAGGTCAGCGCTGCTCACAAACCGGGCTGATATTGAACAGATGTTGACTTGGAGCAGAGTTTCAGTTTAGAGAAGAGATACAGCTGAACAGACGAGCCAAACTATTTGCAACTGGGCTCTGTTTCCATGTCGGATGTCCAGCTGAGAGATCCTGCACAATTTGTCAAGTTTTTTTGACAGTGTATTTAAGAAAATGTGAGATGATATTCATATTCAAGCTTTATGAAGGACACAAAAAACTAGGTCCATAGGATAAGATAGATATATACCAGTTTTCTAGATTTATTGTTTTACTTTTGCATCATGCACTCAAAGTTTCCAGCTCCCTCATATACACTGCCCGGACAAAAAAAAAAGTCATTCAGACATTCACTGGATTTAACCAAGCAAATAGTTCAGATCCTTCCATGGGTAAGTACTGCAGTGGTTAATAATGTTTCAGCTGTAACAGGTTATTTAACTCGAACTGATGCAGTAAGTGTCCTCTCATGTCTTTAACGTCCAAAATATTGGACAATGTCAGGACTGATGAGGATCATCAGGCTTGTGACAGAATGGTTCAGGGAGACTGAGACATCATTTCCACACATGGATTAGCCTCCGTAAAGTCCAGACTCTAATTTGAGATGCAATTCTCCATCATCAATAATTAAAAATTAATGCAACTATGGATGGAAAAAATATGATCAACCTTATTGTGACGCTACATAAGCATTATGTGGCAAAAAAGATGTGAGTGAATGTCTCCTGTAATCAAAACCAAAAGTGGTGCAGTGAAATATTACTTGTGCGACTTCTATTTTTGACCAGGCAGTGTATATACAAGACACCAAAAGGTCATCAAACATTTCATTACAAGATTACAGCTCGGTCTGAAACAAAATAATCTGCTGTCTCTCCCCAAGTGTGGCAAATAAAATCTGTTACAAAAAGGTTTCCCCGGCTGACACACCGCTCAGATTTTTCATGATCATCCAGCCGAAATAAATAATGTTAAAAGGAGGACATTTTACCGATAGAGTACATCCCATACACTCTCGTAGAAAGGCAGTAAAACACTTTCAGTTCCTTCCAGCTCTCACAACACTCTTTGCTCTTAATCTTCTGAATATGACGAAGTAATGGCTCAAATACAGCCAGAGTTTTGATTCATAAGCCTGTAGATCAGTGTTTCTCAAACTGTGGGGTGGCCCCCTAGGAGATGCATGAGGCTTGCCAGGGGGGGAATGGGATCACTCCTGGGTGTTTTTTTCTCTTCAGGTTAGAACGTGTAGCAGGTGGAACTAATGTTTTAGTGTTGGAGCACCCTGGACTCATTTTAGGGACGGACAACAAACAAAAATCTGCCACTAAGGTAGACAAAGAGTTCAGGTTTGGAGAATGGACAAGGATTGGACTAGAAAAGAAAAATGTGCAATGTTTTTGTTTTTGCACAGTTTGTACAGTTTGCTCTTTAATGTACTGAGATGTGCAATGGAAGCGGGTTCATTGGATCCACTGATATTGGTATTTGTCACCAAAATGTCTTTGTTGCTCTAAAAAAAGTTACTTAACTGTGATAGTTGTAACATAATTGCACATTTCCTATTTTTATTTAGAAAAATATTGTCTCTGAACAGTCTTGTTGAGTTTATTTGTATTTATATCAGTTATTTTTCATTTGAATAACAGATTATTCAAGGACAAGCAAAAAGTATTGTTATTGGAGATTTTTCAGCCTCCAAAGGGGGGGCCTGACAGAAAAAGATTGAGAACCACCACTGCAGATGAATGTGTGAAACTTCCTGATTCAATTTTAATAAATGTTTCATTAGATTTGTCTAATTGTCTGAACAGAATTGAGCATTTGACATTTATATCTGATGTTTGGAGGTTCACATCCATTATCAATATAATATATACAATATATAGTATAATCTACTACCACAACAGAAGTTAATAAATAAACGTCTAAAATATGTAGATATAGTGTCCAGCATAGTTGTTTTATTCTATTTAAGTTGCATCATATTGATTTTTTTTTTATTATTATTTATCAAGATTTCAAAGAATTTGCTGTTATCAAGCCTGTGATGCTTTAGTGCAATTGTAAGATATTGTTTGTAACCAAATAACATTTTCACGGTCTCAAAAACATCATGTTATGAATATATTAAATGAAAGCAGCTGTTCCCTGTAGTTTGTTAACATTACTCAAACAGCAGTCAAACACACATTAATCTCTGTAGCCTGGCTGACAGCAGCAGGAGGTGCATTACATCACTACTGTGTTCATTATACTAAGGAAACATGGCATCCTCTGCAACGAAGCATGATGGACTTTTAATAGATTTTTGGACATGGTTGGTGGTTCTTTGTAAGGCACTTGGGGTTTTTATTGTTTTGGTGGTGAAAGGAAAAATATAAGGCATCACTAACCTTATCCTCCAGTCTGTATCATTTTTAGTTTCAGTTTGTTTCTGCAGTAGTAAAAATTACACCAATAATAACCCCACTTTACAACCTCTTCATTATAATTACACACATCTATATTTTCGCACACTTATATGTATATGTCTTTATCATATTAATGATATATTGTCTGTGCATATTGTACAAATTGCTGTCTTAATAGAGTGTTTTAATATGCGTATCTGATATAGATTTGGAGTCATATACACATATGTTTGTATATTTAGAGCTTTATATATGTATATATTTTCTGTTTCTTTTTTTGTTGTATTGATAATTTCTTTCCTGCTACTTTTTACTATAGTTGAATGGAGCGACTGTAACACCCAATAATTTCCACCTACGATTAATAAAGTAATTCTGATTCTGAATAAGAATAAAACAAGTGGTTCCAGGCACAACAAACCCCTCCCCTCACCTGTATTGTAGCTTATTTTGGCATCGATCCAGCTGATGTCATCATGTCTATGCGTATGGTGATGTCAGCACATCAGTTGCCTCTATATATGTGCCAAGTTTGAAATAAATTGAACCAAAATTGATGTTTTTATAGAGATTTAAAATGTCGCCCATCATAAGTAAATGGGAGGAAAAAAATGTTTGAAAAATCATAAAAAATTTTAACTTTGACCTACTTTTCCCAAAATGTAATCACATCCATTCTGGGTCACTGGCAATCTATAAACCCAATTTGGTATGAATTCAACCGACAGTTTTGCTGCTAGAGTGTTAACAAACAAACCGAACCAAAAACAATACCCCTTGCCTCCTCTTTGGGGGGGTGGGGTAATAAGTATAAGAATATAATCTGGAAGCCAACTGCTATAAAACAAAAGGAAGAAGCTTTGATTGATGTGGATGTTTTTTGGCATATTGCCCCAGGCATTACTGTCATTTTAAGGTGTTTCTGTGTGTTTCGTCACAGGTGTAATCCAGGATGGACTGGAAATCGCTGCCACATGAGAGAGAAACCTCCTCTGTCCACCCCATCACCCAAACCTGAGGACACCAATCTAGGTAATAAACAGATGTACCTCCCTCCTTGGCTCTATTAAAGCATCTCACAATAATTTATTTACAGTGTCCTTACATAGCCTTTTAATGTCCCTGCAGTTTATTAAAGGTAGTGTTCTGCGTGAGAATGAATGAACCTCCCTCTTGTTTAGATGCTGTGTACACTGGCATCACCATCGGTCTGCTGCTGCTGACGGCTGGCGTCACTGTCTGCATTCTGGCTTTATGTAAGAAAAAGTGCTGCTTAATGTGAGTTCTGGCATCAACAAAGACTAATACACCCTTGACTCATTCGCTGATGATGTTGATGAAGAAGGTGACGATGAGTGCATTTGCTGGTTTCACAGAAAGCCCAACATGATGGACTACGGCATGATGGATGACCCCGCCTCTGACTGGAGAGCAGAGGTCAGTGCGCAAAAATGTCCAATCAATCATTAGTAAATTTCATTCTGGCAACATTAGGTTTCTCAGCACACAAATCTCATTTCTCAAGCATTCATCATGGTTTGATTCAATAAACAGATCTAATATTAGAGGAGGGGTCAGAGGGCGATCACTGAGCCTTTCTGCTAGATTACATTTTTGATTTAAGATAATTGATTTTGCGGTTTGTGTGCGTCTCTTTTAGGTTTTTGTTTCTCTGTGTGATACATCAACACAATGTAGTGCACACAGCGGCTACAAATACCATGTAATCACAGCAAATGCAGTACCACGCCAAAAATAAGCAGTTTAATCAACAGCTCTCTGATGCACTCGCACAAAAATGTAAGCTCTAGAAATGCTTTTACACTCCACCTGTGTTTCTCATTACATCTGCCCACTTTATGCTTTGTTTCCTGCAATTTTCAGCTTTATTGTTAGTCCTCACAAAAAGAAAGTAACAATCCCAGCGCTGGAGATGATAGAGTCGGTGCTATTCCATTTGGATAATGACTTTCGCTCGTTTGTGGATATTTTAGAAATGACGCGCACACGCACATTTTTATGAGTGGGTGTAAAGCAGGTGTCGTCCTGTAATAAAACTGAGAGTGATGAGATGTGAGCCACAGCTGTCATGACTCTTATGATGGAGATTATGTGCGAGAATGTGTGCGTATAAAGCAAAAGTCTATTAAAAGCGGAAATACCACATACTGGACACTCTTTTAAGAATCCCACAGACAAACAGATTATATATCATTAGCCTCATAGCATAACACAAATGGACAAAAGTACTGAGACACGTTGAATTCGGGTGTTTCTTTTCTAACAGGGGTCTGGGATACAAAACAATAATGACAAATGTCACAATATAGTTTTACATTGTGATAAATACCATTGCATCGGTTAGTTTGGTTTAAATTGTTATCTTTGCTTCCAAAATGCCTCAGAGATGGTTTATACTTAATTTCTCTCAACACTGATTTTGTCTTTTACCCATGTTCTAACTACATTTCTATAATATTTTTTTTGTGCTCTGACTAAATAATAATTTTCTACACTAAAAAAACCATCTACTCTCTTCACGTCTCACTTAGGAAGAAGGAAATATTGATGTTTATAAACTATATGGACAAAACGTATTGGGACACATCATGGTTACAGCTGTAAGGTGTCCCGTACATACTGATTTGAGATATAAATATCAATATTAATAAGGATAGCACTCGTGCCTCACAGCAAGAAGGTCCTGGGTTCGATTCCCACACCAGTCGGTGGGACCTTTCTGTGTGGA
>JAPQRP010000015.1:19130191-19144307 GCA_037367295.1 Apogon hyalosoma | reverse complement strand
TCATTGTCATGTTGGAACATTCAAGACCGTCCCATGTGCATTCAGTCAGGGTATGTAAACTTATGAGCACAGCTGTAAATCCTTTATGAAATTACAGTTCAGATTAGTTCATCCAGTCTGGTCACCTATCAGGGATGGGGTGGAACAAAAGTACACAACATTACTGTATTTAAGAGGTGTTTTCAGGTATCTGTACTTTACTTAAGTGTATTTTCTGACAAATTTTAAAGTAATCCCTACATGTAATTTCTTCTTATACTCATTGCTCTAGTTTTAAATTACCTGTTTTTGTTTTGCATCACATAACTGATATAATCAACATTGAGACTAAATCCAACCTAAATGGACGCAACAATAATAAAAAGAACAATGATCGCCTGGTTTATCAACCAATGCACGATAAGAAAATGTTAAAGATGCAATGAAGTAAAAATGATGTAAAGACAGGACAAGATAAGAACCAAATAAAACCTGTAACAAGACATAAACATCAAAAAACAGTGTAAAATGACTTAAAATGATGAGATGAGGTGGTAACAACCAAAAACAGGCAAAACCAAACAAGACAAAAATTATGTAGAAGACACAGCAAAGATGAAAGATGCAACAACCTGTGTCCGATTAAGCTAATGTAGAAAAACACACTAGATAAAAGTGACATAAAAGATGTATCATGACAATTGTAAGAGACTGTTAGGAAAGAAACACCTGAATTCAATTTGTCCCAATACTTTTGTGCATTTAGTGGATGAGTTAGGCAGTTATGCTATGAGGCTTGCGGTATTTAAGATTCAAAAGATGCAACATATCTAAACAGAAGAAATGTTCTTAAATAGAGTGTTTAACCCATAAAGACCCAGTGCTGCTTTTGTGTCAGTTCCCAAATGAATTTTAGTCTGTTTTTCAACCTTTCTTAAATGATTTATCTCCATTTATTCTAACGTTATCCTCTGTATTTTTCATTTTTATGTATAAATCTGGTATTTTCCTATATTTAATTCACTGAACATGAAGCTGTTCGTAAAAGCTCAGATTGAAAGTTGAGGGTTATTATATCAGAAACAGAGAAACTGAAGAAACATTGACTTCTTCAGTAAAATCTATCATTAATTGAACATAAAACACGTTTCTCCATCCACTGTCATTTATCAAAATATGTGGGTTTTACTGATGAATAAATGTTGTAGAAGATGACGGGGTTTCCATGTTCACTATGGAGCCTCTGAACATCCAAATGGGTCATATCTGATAATAATAATAATAATAATAATAATAATAATAATAATAACAATAATAATACACTTTATTTGCATAGCACCTTTCATACAGAAATTGTAGCCCAAAGTGCTTCACATCAGTTAAAATTTAGAGAAAATGAAATTTTCATAAAAAGGCTTAAGACAGGGGTGAAATAGGAAATAAATTAATATTAGATTACACACACAATTATAAAAGTTCAACAAGATAAAAGTACACTACATAATATGAGATTTTCATAAAATTCCATGAGACGGGTGAAATAAGTGATGCAATAATAAATGATTGTACATAAAATTTTGAATTTCAATAAAATGGAATAAAAACAGTGGACATTCAGGGTTAGGGTTTGTAACCCCATTTTTATCTCCTTTCAAAAGGCTAATGAAAATAAAAATGTTTTTAATTTGATTTTAAATATATTCAGCAAGCTGGCTTCTCTAATGTCCTTCGGAATTGTATTCCATAATTTTGGTGCATAGTTAGCAAAGGCTGCATCCCCAGTTTTCTTTGTAATATTTCTGGGAGTCACTATTAACCCTGCGTGGGATGACCTTAGTGTTGTGGTTTGAACGTAACTGATCAGTGAGTTTGCTGTCTGATGACTGTCTGATGACCATGAAAAGACGACAAACTGTATTTTACACCAAGTATTTACGTGTATTGATAGGATTAGTGGATCAACAGATATTAAACAGTTCAGATCAGTAGATGGTTTTGGTCACTGGTGGATGTTTGGGTCTTTATGGGTTAATGCTTCAGTGCATTTTCATTCATATTCACTGTTGTAAAGATGCTGAATCAGCGCTTTAGTTTCTGCATGTTCGTACTTTTGCCACCTCCTTGGACTGCAGAGGGAGGTTTCTTTCCTCTGTGTTCATCTGAGGGGATGGCGTCCAGCCCGGGGACTCGTCCTCTGAACGTTCTTCACTGACTTTCCAGAAAAACCCCCTCAGGGCTGTGGCTGGGGTTGATGAAGGAAAAGGAGAGAGGACACTGTTGCTCTGCTTCTGATTGGCTCTCCTCCTTTTGTGTCTTGAGCTGTAAAAGTGTTTTATCTGTACTTTAACTGCTTCCTGTGTTACTCAGTAAAGATTCATTAAAACTTGAAAGAAATCACGACGGGTGCTTTATCCACATTGTTCCGCTAATTACAGTGTCTTCTCAAGCACCGTAAATATTGGGCTGTCTAATGCACCAGTGCTTTCGCTGATGCCTGATTAAGTTTCTGCATACAAAGAACATCACCGAATGCTTCTGAATTAATGAGATTTTAAGTTTATTATTTATTTTTTGCTACGTGAGATAAGGAAATAAGGCGTTAAAGAACAAAAAAAATCCAGAGGGCTATTCATTTTAATATGGATTTAACTTAATTACTCATGAGTGAAGAAACACACTGTTAAGACACTTAGAATAATGAAAACCTGAGTTAAGAACTGAGCTGCAATTCTAACAGCTAATTTTTCCAAAGCAAATCTAAATTATTGTGCGCTTTCAAGTCTTGTTATTATCGTTGTGAGGTGGAAAAACTAATAAAGCTCTAATGGAAAGAGAAACAGAGCTGAGCTTGTTCTCCTCGATGGCGAACATGTTTCACCGAGTCACAGTCTGACAGCCACACGGCCTCTTTGTTCTGTGTTTATTAAGCGGCCAAGCGTCATAAATGCTGTGGTGACATGCTGCTGTACTGCTCAACAAGTGGGCGTGATTCTAGACATAATCGCTCTTTGGAAAATGTACACTTGCCACCACCCCGAGACCTACAGGCCTTGATGTTACTGGAAGCCTCCCATTTGGTTTCACTGATGTCATCACAGGCGTTTTAACCCATAAAGACCCAAACATTCACCGTCAACCAAAACCATCTAAAGCAGGGGTGTCAAACTCATTTTAGTTCAGGGGCCTCATTAAGCCAAATTTGATCTGAAGTGGGCTGGACCAGTGAGATAATAACATAATAATATATAAATAATGTCAACAACAAACTTTCCTCTATGTTTTAGAGCGAAAAAAGTAAAATTATGCAATGAAAATGTTTACATCTACGAACTATCCTTTAAAACAATGTGAATAACATGAGTAAACTGAAATGTCTTAAGAAAAACTAGATGTAATTTTATCAATATTATGTCTCAACTTACAGATCACAGTGGATCCACAAATACACAAAACATTTAACAACAGGCAGAATATTGGTAAAATGGCACTTCAGACATTTTAAAAAGTTCATATTTGTTCACGTTATTCACGTCTTTTTTGTGAAATGATAGTTTGTTTTAGTGTTAAGGCAGTAAAATGACATGAAAATGTTTATATTTACAAAGAGAAACATTTGGAGCTGTGAGTATTTATAGGTTATTCTGATAGTATTTTACTGATCCGACCCCCTTGAGGTTAAATTGGTCTGTACATGGAACCTGAACTAAAATGATTAATATCTTCATTGTAATTTTTGCATTTTACAAATTCATCCAAGAGGCCATACTGGACCCTTTGGCGGGCCGGATTTGGCCCCCAGGCCGCATGTTTGAAACCTCTGATCTAAAATGTTTAATACCTGTTGATCCACTAATCCTGTCAATACATATAAATAATCGGTGTAAAATATAGTTTGTCATCTTTTCATGGTCATCAGATATGACCCATTGGGATGTTCAGAGGCTCCGTAGTTACCATAGAAACCCCGTCATCGTCTACAACAGGGATGTCAAACACATTTTAATTCAGGGGCCAAATACATGCCAATATGAAGTGGGCTGGGGCAGTAAAATAATAGCAGTGAAAAAAGGAATATTTCATTATGAAAGTGTTTACATCGACATAGTTTCCTTAAAAATCTGAATAATATGAACAACCTGAAATGTCTTAAGAAAAATAAGTGCAATTTTAACATTATACCTCAGTTTATCATTAACACATGTACATTACAATTTACATTACTATTACAAATACACAAAATATTTAGTAACAGGCAGAATATTGGTCAAATTGCACTGACTTCTTTTCATGTTGTTCATATTTGTTCAGGTTTTTCCCATTTTTTGTAAAAGAAAAGTTTGTAAATGTAAACATTTTCATGTAATTTTACGTTTTTACAATGAAACGAAGAAAACATTTGCAGTATTGTACTGGTTTGACCCACCTGAGATCAAATTGGTCTGTTTGTGTCTGTATGTGGAACCTCAACTAAAATGATTTTGACACCATTGATTTTTAACATCTTCAGTGAAACTTTAATCTGAGCTTTCATGAACAGCTACATGATTACTGAATTAATTATAGGAAAATACATGATTTTCACTGAAAAAATGGAAAATACAGAAGATAATATTATAACAGGGTTCCCCTGGGATCTTAAAAAGTCTTAAAAGTTTTACAAATCTGCATTTAATACCTTAAAAAGGTCTTTAAAATGTATTAAATTTGATGTGGTATGTCTTCAGTTATGTTTTCATAAACTTGTTGGCTGTGTTGTGTTTACATGTGTCTGTTAAATGTCCAAATTGCAAAGAAAGTAATGCTAGTCGACTCAGTTCCATCCATTCCAACCAGACAATTTATATTGAAATTACGAACCAATTATTGCTAACTTTGCAGCCCCCGGTGAGAAATGACTCGGAACGGTGGGAATCAAGGCATTGGACAAAATAAATCCATTTTCCTGAACTCTGGAAGTCAAGAATTTTTGCCAGTATGGCAGGGAAAAAGGCATTAAATTCTGTTCTGAGTAGTCTTAAAAAGGTCTTAAAAAGTTTTACATTTAAAGGAGTCGTATGTAGGTTTGTGGCCAAAACTGGTACTGCAATCACATTTAAAATACTATAGAGCAGGGGTCACCAACCCTGGTCCTCGAGGGCCGGTATTCTGCATGTTTCAGATGTTTCCCTCTTCCAGCACACCTGACAGTCATTATCAGTCTTCTGCAGAGCTTGATGATAGGCTGGTCATTTGAATCAGGTGTGTTGGAAGAAGGATAGATCTAAAACATGCAGGATTGATGACCCCTGCTGTAGAGCATGGTACCCCCCCAAGACTAGGGGTTGCCAGATTCAACATGAGCATCTACTACAAGGAGCTACCATGGCAAGCAATGAGTCCTACACCCGTTTTTATACCAGTCTCTTCACCCAGTCCCTGGCCGCGGTCTCGTCTCCCGGGCCTCTCGGTGGCTCTTACCAGGCGGTGAGACCCAACGGGAGAGCCAGCGTCAGTCTTCACATTCTTCTCCGCTTTCGGCCGTCTCCATCTTTCAAAATCATCTCCTACACATATCTTTGTTTTGTTTTTCACTTTGTCACGACGTATTTGGGAAAAAGAGACTTTTTAGTTTAGTAACGTCACACATTTGTGATCCAAAATGTTCCAGATGCAGCTCAGTGGGAACTGGCAACCTGGATGTGGAACTGCTACTGACTTAGTGACTGGGAGATAGGTGATGGGTGGAGCATCAGGCCAAAACACAAAATGACAACATAAACATTATTTAGGGGCTGACACTTAGCTTTTCAAATGTGAATAGTCTGGCAAAACTACTACTGTCAGTGACATCAGTATTTGAAATGAACAGGATTCCTTAATGTCTGGTGACAATCAGGGCCATTTGATGATTACTGGGAACAGAATTCTTACAGACAGCACCTTTAACTTGTAGAAACCTGTAGGAACCCTGTGTAATAAATAGTGATAAATCACTTAAAAAGGGTTAAATAGAGGCAAAAATCCACACAAAGTATCACTGGGTCTTTATGGGTTAGGGAGACTGAGCGTGGTGTGGTCTCCAGCCAAGCAAAAGTTCACGGTGACTGCGACTTATCCCGCTTTAAGTCACGTAGGAAAGAAATGAGAGAGCAGTTAAGAGGAAGGTTTACAGAGTTTGGAGATAGTGAAAGATGAGAGTTTTGGAAAAAATATGGGTGAGGAGAGAAATTTTGTGAGTGGTGAAATGAGGCCAGAGTTGTGGAACAAGGTGATTGGAGCAGCAGACGCATGGAGCTGTGGCTGCAGAGTCTCAACTACTGTGATGATTAACTCCTTGGAAAGAGTCAAAGACTACAGGATGAAAAAAGAAATGAAGTGGTTGTAGAAGTGGATGTGAATGGATGGAAGAGACAGGAGATACTGCCTTTGGTACACCACATTCTGTCCCTTTGGTCACATTGTTAGAGGCTGAATCACTGCATTTAATGAGTCGACCTAGTTGCCAGAAAAAGATGTCGCCACAGAAATGTATAATCTCATTGTGATTTATCATTGAATACCTGCTGTTTTTTAACACAAATTCCAGGATTTCCAGGACATTGCTTGTACTTTCACCTCACAAGCACAGAAAGTATGTAAAAAGTGGATCAACTCTCCATGACGTCACCCATTGGTTTGTGGAAACAACTTACTTCTGCATGAAGAAGGTAAAACTGGGTAAGAACGAAAACCAAGGTCACTGAAAATACAGACCACATCAGCTTAAAGTGCCATCCCATAGTTAGATGGTTGTGCTTGAAAACACAAATGTCAATGGCTATGTCCAAATGACCACATGACACAAACAGAATGAATGAAAACATAATGTAGCTACATACAGTAACACTAACAGAGTGGCTGTTTATTTTTATTTAGAATATCAAAAAAGCCAAATACAACAGGGGAAAACATTATATAAAAAAAAGAAAAAAACATATTGATAAAGGAGTGGGTTCAAATTCAACTTATATACTCCTGCCCCCTTGCCCTATCTATTTTACTGACCATAAATTCCCATGTCAGCCCCACAAAGTCACTTAACAAATCTTATACATATTAAGATACATTCTGACCAAGCCTGCACAAAACACAAAAATGTTATACATATCAAAAATAAACTGTCCATTTGATGACAATATTACATATTACTACTACAAGAAGTGTCGCTAGGCAGAACAAACCCCGCCCCTCGCACGTACTGTAGCTTATTCTGGCATCGATCCAGCTGATGTCATCATGTCTATGCGTGTGCTGATGTCAGCATATCTATTGTCTCTATATATGAGCCAAGTTTGAAGTAAATTGAAACAAAATCGATGCTTTTATCGAGTTGTGAAATTTTGCCCATTATAAGTAAATGGGAGACAAAAAAGATTTTAAAAATTCATAGAAAATTTTAACTTTGACCTTCTTTTCCCAAAATGTAACCACATCTATTCTGTATCACTGGCAATCTATAAACCCAATTTGGTATGAATTTAACCAATAGTTTTGCTGCTAGAGTGTTAACAAACAAACCAAACCAAAAACAACACCCCTTGCCTCCCCTTACGAGTAAACTTCATGACAGAATCCTCTGATGGTCTTGTTAGTGTAGTCCTTAAACACAACTACAGAGGAGCTGCCCTTCAGAAAAAACATGTTTTATTCAATAAATGAGAGCTCTGAAAGTCCAACTCAGCAGCTGGGCTACCTGTCAATCAAAGCCCACACAGCAGACACAGGCAGATGGCACAGACCTGTCACTCAAAGCAGACACTCCCTTTAACATGTATAATTGATGCCATGTCCTCCATGTTTAATAGAGATTGTATATTCATCCATTTGGAAAAAAAAATTTGTCTTCATAATCTGTGTTTGATAAAATATCTCACACAGAAATGACAATAAACCGGTGCAAATACTCAGACAAACCACTGTTGGACACTGGATAAAACTGGACGTAGCAGACAAAGAGGCTTTAATCTGCCATGAAAGTGAACAGCATTAAGTTAAGTCATAAACTGAAACTATCTGAGGTGGGGGTTTGGAAGTGTTTTCTTGACATGATGTGGATTTGTCCATAACGTCGGTCCATAATGTCTCCTAAAGGTATCTATGCTGACCTCGATCTACTGCAGGTCATACACTGAGTTATACCTGGATTGGATGTTTAAGATGCAGCTTCATCACACAAAGCAATAACAGACATGAGCAAAGAGGGTTGTGATGTCATCATTTTACAGTCTTTTTGTTTTCCTTGTCCACACAGATACAGACTAACAGGAGTCTATAAAAATCTCTGTTTTTGCAACAACAAACCCTTCACATGTGGAGAAGCGGCCCAAACATGGGCATAGTAATGTGGACATGGATCCACGTTAGCATGGATGTGTAAAAGGTTGGGCAAAAAATATATATGACCCAACAGGGGGCCTGCTACCAATTACAGGCCCCATGAAAGCATAAACGTCACTTACAATAATATGAAAACGAAACAGAAACTTAACATTCTTTCAGTGTTCACCTCCCAACTTGTACTCCTCTCTTTTACAGTGGCTCTTAGGCGAAATTTTCACAACTTCCAACCTGTATCCACTGGGCCCCCTCCATTGCGCTATGGGCCCCTCACAAATACTGGGCCCCATGAATTTGTCATGTTTAGACCGCCTTATTGGTACCCCAGTAACCCAACCCCTTCCCTGTACAGTTACGCCACATTTCCACTACATGGAACCGGCTCGACTCAACTGGACTCAGGTACCAGGTACTGTTCCTGGAGACCGTTTCCATTACAAGATACTACTGACTTTACAGTACCTGGACGTCATAGCGACGCGGCGTGTAACTTCCGTGACGTCTGGTCAGAGAGTTGCTGATAAACTCGCTTGTTGCGTGTTGTCCCGACAAGCTCATGCATAATTTTTTCATTGGCCACAAAAGGACAGAAATGTCTGAACCTCCTCAACCAACCACGGTGTAGTTTTATGGGCTGTCATCATGTGCATTAACCTACTGCTATGCTTACTGTAAACTTCCGCATCTGTTTTTTTAAAAATGGCAGGTCACACATTGTTAACGCAATGACGCAGAGAAGACTCTGTGACCAATCAGTGGTCTGCTGTGTTTACACGTCACGTTTTAGTATCTCTCCTCCAGTTTTGGAACCTCGGCCGAGCAGATACCAAAAAACTGGTACCAGGTACCAGATTCCAGGTTCTTTTACGTAATGGAACCGCAAAAAGGCCAAGTCCAGTCACGTCAAGCCAGTATCACGTAGTGGAAATGCAGCATTATAAAAACCATAAAATTAGCAATCAAGACCAAAACTGTTCTTTTCATAATAATAATAATAATAATAATAATAATGGATTAGATTTCTATAGCTCTTTTCAATGCACTCAAAGCACTTTACAGTAGTGATCCATTATTCATTCACTCACACATTGTATATTGCTGTACATTGCCTACATCTTTATTTCCTCTTTAAAGTTAGCCACTTTACTTTGGGGTGTGCAGGGATTTACCAGACTGTATATAGTTTTGGAGCCAGAAGTGACCATATCTGGACAAAAGGGAACACAGACGCAACAACACGAAGGATCAATGCTAAACGCTAGCTTCAACACTGTGTAACATTTTAGACAGAAGTTCAGAGTAAGTCTATGGGAGTCAAGGCTTTTTGGAGCCGACCCCGGTGGTATTCATGCTTTAAGACACCTCCACATTGGCTTCATTTTGGAGCTGAGGTCCTTGCCCCATGGGACTGACTCAGTTAGACTCCAGTATCCATCCAAATAACAGTTTTTGACTCTTCTGTTGGCCATGGATGATGCTGTTTGCTCACAACAGTGGCCTAGATTTACATCCATGATCTTGTTTAGTGGCTTACAGACTCTAAATACCCTACAAATGATATCTAACGTGTGACTGTAAATCATTAATTAAGATAAATGACTGATATTTTAAGTAACGTAGTGAATTTACATGGAATGAAAACATTATTTTCAGTCTCTGCTTTGCTCTCCATGCTCTCAGAGTGACTCAACATGGATTTAGGATCATGAACTATAGCCTGCTTCCTTTTTTTTTTTTTGTTACCTTGATACAGGAGGAACCGACAGCTTATGTGTCCACATGATGTTTTTATGAGTCAAACACATCAATAAGCAGCATATTTTTATTTAAGAGTGTGGGATTATTTGTGTTTGCTGTGTAGACATTTGATATATGCCCCTGTGGCTGCCCAAGAGGTGTGTGCTGATTGAATCATGCTGTGGGTGATTCAGATTTATGTGCATAAACGGTTGTGACACTATCATGGACGGGCTCTGTCAGCAGATATTTCAGTCTTATGATCATAACCACGTCTCCCACAGCTACTTTAAAGGGAAGCAAAACAATATCAAAAGCAAAAGCAAAACAGATGATTGCTTTTTTGCTTCCTCAATTTCTCTAAATTCAGGAACTTTTCACAGATCTCTAAATGCCTCCAGCTCCAAACCAAACTGCTTCTCCTCAGGTTGTGTTGCAAAATTAAAGTGAAATTTGTGCTGCTGCCGTACTTTACCCATAATCCCACTATCACTGGTACTTCACAGGGTCTGGCTCAGAGCATCGGCATGTATTTAGTGCAGTTTTTTGTGCTCTAACACAAATGGCTATACTACTGCAGCACCCAATGAGCTGGCAACCTCCACTCTGTAAATAAACAGATGAAGGGTCGCAGTAATTTTTACTAGTTAATAAACATATTCAAGGTTATGACTAACTGCTAACAAAGCTATTTGGTGATCTGTTTTCATTTAACCCATAAAGACCCAGAGCTACTTTTGTGGCAGTTCCCAAATGAAATTTTCTCTAGATTTAACCATTCTTAAGGGATTTATCACCATTTATCATAATATTATCCTTTCTATTTTGCATTTTTTTAGTGAAAATCAGGTATTTTCCAACATTTAATTCACTAATCATGTGCCTTAATCATCATGCTGAGATTACATTTGAGGGTTATTATATGAAAAACAGAGAAAATTTAAGGCAAAGCAACTTTTTCAGTAAAATCTATCATTAATTGAACATGAACTAAATGTCTCCATCCACTGTCACTGATCCAACTCCATGGGTTTTACTGGTGAATCAATGTTATAGAAAATGACGGTGTTTCCACGTTCACTACAGAGCCTCTGAACATCCAAGTGGGTCATATCTGATGACCATGAAAAGATGACAAACTGCATTTTACACCAATTATTGACACGTTTTGATTAGATTCGTGGATCCAAAGTTATTAAACATTTTAGATCTGTAGATGCTTTTGGACACTGGTGGATATTTGGGTTCTTATGGGTTAAAGGCCAGATAAGTGTATTAAGAAATGTCCATTGAGTAAATTTTGCACATTTGGTTTTTGATTTTTAGTGCCTTTTTAACCACTGCAAAGTTTGGAAATCTGCTCAGCACTGCAAAAATACATGTAAAAATGTTCAATGTGCATGGGATATCCTTGTTATTAATGCATAACTACTCAAGTGAATTATAAAAGAAGTCATTCATGCAAGAGTTTCCTCTCTGTATTAATCTTTTCCATGACTGTGGTGCAGCTTCTGAATTCCCACAGCGAGTGTCTTAATTGGTACAAGCATGTGGTCCAAGTTATCCTTCCTGTGCAAAATGAGCGCCAAGTTATAGTGAGTCGTCCTGAGTGCAGAGAACAGCCTCTAAAAAGGAGAAATGTTCCCTTACATTAGCTGCAAGGGGAACTGGGAGCTTTCCAAGTCCCCCCCTCTTAATGTCTGGCTGATTCTGGGAAAAGCAAAAACACGCAATTGGCAAAAGGAACTGAATGATGATTTGTGCTTTTAGATCTTCATCATTTATACAAAAAAAAAAAAAAAACAACCCTAAGTCTGATCCATGTCTGCTCGTACTTAATAGATCCAGGTTCTCTTACAATGCGCCATTCATCCTCGTACTGACCTAAATTACACCCGAAGAGGGCGCCCTCACTGCTCCATCACCTGGAAGGGCAGAAGATGAGACAAAGAGAAGACACATAAACATGAACAGAGACATGATCATGAACAGACAATGATGAATGAATGAAGTCAAGTTGGGAAAACGAAGTAAAAAAAACCCCAAAACAAACAACTAAATACTTCTGCAGCATCATTTCATGCAACTTGGGGGATGTTTGATGAGGACTACTTCATTCCAAGAGGTCACAGACTAAAAAAGACTGACAACAACTGTCTTAAACCTTTGTTGATTCTCATCATCCCTCTGCAGGTTTAGAGTCTTTTGTCACATTCGGCCTACAGCAGCATCTCCTGACGCTCCAAAGCGCCTCTACCTCCTACATCCTCCACATCAATCAAACCCCTCAAGGTGCATATATAATATCCCAAAGCAAAATGTGAACGTCTCCCCAACAGCTGGAAAAACGCTTAGCGTGTTTGTCTCCTCAGGTTCTGCACAGAGCATCAAAGAGAGGAAGAGGAACCATTGGCTCTGAGGAGTTGATGACGAAGCGAGCGCACCGTCTTCTCCAGCGCGTTCGCTCCTCACACACTCACACACCGCACCTCCGTCCGGTGGGATGACTCCAGTGTGTCGGACTGGGATGACCTCACTGTCTTGAACTTTTTCCACCTTTTTCCTCTGATGTTGTATTGTTTTTATTTTTAGGAGAGTGGCGCTGCGACCTGTTCGGACGAGCGCGTTTTTCTCCCCAGGAGCGCGCAGTGTGCCATACTCGCCGTATACGCACACGTTGGAACAAAAACAGCTCAGTGCAGCGGGTGCAGCGCAGGCAGGTTTCCGTTTAAAAAGCAGCAGGAGAGGCAGGAGAGTTACGGAGTCGCGGGGAAACCGGTCGTGGGTGCGTGAATAAACGGACACTTCTTCTAAAACGCGCTTGGCTTTGAGAAGAGATCACCGCAGGAACTTGGATATGGCGGGTGTGAAGACCCTTCTCGTTGGAGTTGTTTTAGTTTTGCAGTGTCTGGGAAATGCCCAAGCCGAGCTCTCAGCCAGTGACGGTAAGAAACGGCACCTTCACAGACCCCTGAAGCCTCTGCATTCACACATAAAGCAAAACGATCTGCTCTGGCCACAACAAACACAGACACAGGTGTAGCTCCAGTCACTGATGGACAGATGACTTTGTTTTTTGTTTTTTTTTCCATTATTTGCAGCTTGGAAACATATTGCAATGTTTTACAGCAGCTCCCTGTTTATCCTTTTGCAACAATCTGAAAGGATGTTTGTGCAACTGAAGGAAAAGTCAGGCACCCTAAGGCTATTTTACAACAGAATTTCATTTTTATGAAACATTAGTCAGTGCTGTCATAACTTCTGTTTTCTACCTATATCAAAGACTTTTCTTGGTTGTGATAATATAATTCACAACATTTACAGCCTCCAAGTTGATTATTTCTATAACAGTGCACTAATGGACTGTCGTTCATGAATTCTGTCTAGATCACTCACAGTCTAAACAATCAGATTCCCTCTAAAACTGATCCCTTTTGTGTGTTTTCTGTCATATTCATGCATGAATGTGTGAGGTTGGTGATTTTCTGCTGTGGCTCTGTATATCTGTATCCTGGAAGTGTCGTCCTTACGGAACTTTTAACAGATCTCCAGTCTTTAATGCTCTTTTTCGGTAAAGGAGGGAGGAGGCAGGTGCTCTGTTTGTAGAAGTCCTGCAGAGAAAAGGGCTGGAGGCTGCTTGCATTGCCTCTGCTAAGACAAACTGGAGGATGAGGAGCTCTGTTCTGTGTGCGAACAATATCCCTACTGTAAATGTAGGCTGGAGCACCTTAAGTCTGCTAATCTCTGATCAGGTCCATCCCTTACGCTGCACACAGAGCTCAGCCCTCACACAGATGGTTGAAGAAGTCCATGCCAGTGCTGGTTCTGTCCACACAGGCCACCTCTTGTTACTCAGGACTTTTTATTGCTGGCAGCGGATTTTCATCACATATCAGATAGTGGTTAGAGAAATGTTCGGCTGCTGACAGTGACTGTAAATTAAACCCTTGTGTGTGTGTGCGTGTGCGTGTGTGTGTGTGTGCAAACCACAGAGTTACTGGAATGTATAGGTCTGTTTGGGATAGAGATGCTATCGCCGGTTTGT
>JAPQRP010000015.1:19110808-19126127 GCA_037367295.1 Apogon hyalosoma | reverse complement strand
GAGAGAGAGAGAGAGAGAGAGAGGGAGAGACTGTAGCCAACTGAGCCATAACTGATAACAAACTCACTTAACTTTTTACCAGAATGCAATATTAGTGTCCTATGGTTCTGGAAACAACAGTGATGTATAGTTTCAGTGTTTTGGAACAACATATACTGACATCAGTGTTTCTGGATGTATATCAGTCCTATAGTGAGAAGGAATAAAATGAGGCCATAACAACTATGTCCCTCTGAAATAACAGTATTATTGAACTTTTATTGTTAGATTTCGACATTCATAGCAGTTGTTCAGGGTTAGTTCTCAGATGTCTGTCCGTCGGGCTTACATGCCTGCATTTTCCAATCTGTTCACCAGAATAAAATGATGACATTGTACATTTCAGCAAACCAAAGATACAATTCTGAGAGGAAAATTAGTTTCCTGTCAGGCACAAGATCCAGGAAATGTGCAAATGTGTGAGCTAGGATTATTGATGATGTTATTGATTAAAACTATTGATTGTTATTAGTTTCGGCTCATCCATCATGCACATGCACAGCCCATCCAGGGTTCCATGTAATGGATAAGTGTGAATGCACGGCAATTTTTCTTAACAATCACACACATCTTTTGCAATGTGTTTACTGTACATTTAGTATCACTGAAAAAAATACCAGTCAGTCATCAACATTTTTATATGTATCAGCATTGCAGTGTTATAATCACTCCTTGCACTTTTGGTAATAACCAACATATTTAATTTGTTTTCCACATGAAGAATCACCAAGTTGATAGATGTGACCGTATTTAAGAACTGAAAACACTTTGTCAGTGTTCGAGGCTGATGCCAGAGCTTCGTTTAATACAGAAACACATGATTAATGTGTATTTATTAACATACATACAATATTAATACAGAAACGAAAATATACTACTACTATCTGTACTAAACTACTATCTTAATGACTCAAAATGCTGCATTCCAGTTATCTTCAAACAAAACATACATATATAACTTCATTGGCTGTGGCAGTAATATCAGTATATAACACATAAAGTACTGTACACCTGTCATAAGAAAAAACACGTTGAACACAACACATATTTGACACACACCATACCAAACCAAGTGTTACTGAGGTAAGAACAAATGAGGTTTTAAAACAGTTCAATTTACAGCGAGAGAATATGTATCATCTGCCAGAGGGCGAGAGGTTATATTCATTTTGTGTAGTGACAGTCCACACCATAGTGTCCTGAATCTCGAACAGTATTACTGGTAAATACAACTGAAACGACAGGTTGGAGATTATGGGCTTCTTATGGCACAAATAGCATTTCCTAATACTAGTCAGGAATTTTACTTTCAAGACATTTTGTTTCAAAATGTCAATTTCTGATCTTATTTCAAGTAGGTGCTGGACTTAAATCTACAACAGTGTCACAACTGGAACTAAAAATGAGTTAAATATACCTCAAATGAGTAAGTTTATAAGTTTATACTTCTTCCTGCTCCTTTTCAACCATGCAAATTCAAGCTTGCTCGTACTCGAAGACAGATTTTGTTCATTAAAATGTTATTACCTCCGTCAGTGAGGTTATGTTTTCATTGGGGTTTATTTGTTTGTCTGTCTGTCTGTCTGTTAGCAAGATAACTCAAAAAGTTGTGGAAGGATTTTGATTACATTTTCAGGAAATGTTGATACTGGCACAAGCAACAAATGATCAAAGGCTGTTGGTGATCCAGATCAGTGTCTGGATCCAAGAATTTTTTTTTTAAGGATTCTTTATCATTGCGAGATAGGACCAGTTTTAACATATGCATAGAGAACACCACAATATGGATAATATTAATGTGAATCCAATGTTATGTATTGGTTTTCAAGGTCCAGGAATTCATTTTAGGAGTAAATGAATCACGGCGTGGGTGGGGACTGATCTGCCTTGGCAGAAGTCTGGCAAGTGCTTTTCTAGTGTTTGTTTTATTTTGTTTCTTTGCATGTTTGAAACAAATAAAGACAAAGGAAGAGGATGACAAAGAAAGGTTAAAAAAAAAAAAAAAGAGAGAGCTACTTTTGAGAGGGAAAATACTACTTTTGAGCAGGTTTATTATTAGACAAAACTTCACAATATTAGTAAAATATAGCTAAGAATGAGTTTTTTAAGCTAATTTCAAAATCACTCTTATGTTTTAAGGCTTAAACATAATATCTTATTCCAAGAAATCTTACCAAGGGAATTTTCACGGGTTTCATTGGCAGATTTTTTGCTTAATACAAGCAAAAATGTCTTGTATGATTTTTTTTTTTTTATTTGTTTTTACTGGTTTTTAGAGGGGCATTTTTTCCACACCAACTTCCTTCCATCAGTGACTAATTACACTGAGATACATTTTATTCTGGTGGGTGGGTTGGAAGGTCCTTCCCTATCCTTGTACTTTATGCTGCTACAAATGAATTTGTCATAACATTTATTGATTTTGTGTAAAAGTGTATATTTGTAGATGGTTTTTTTTGTCTGTAATGAAGTGAAGTTGACCAGACAGAGCATGCGATATGTTGCATTCACTGTTTCTGCAATGATCTACAAGTAAAAGTGAACCGACGGATTTTCTTAATTTGCATTTTCTTTAGTGTCTCATCTATTTCTCATTTGGAGTTGGACGTGTTTCTTTCTGCTACATGCCAGCAGGGCACAAAAGACCCTAGAAAAAACAACAATTTCAGGAAATAGTGTTTACCAAAACTTGGTGTAACACAGTAGAAGAGTCACAAAACATGCCAGAAGAAAATAAAAAAGAGATTGATGGAATTTATTAAAATCCAACAAAGGAAGCGCTCTAGTCTGCTGAAGTTAATGATTTTTTTTTTTTTTTATCCACAGTACGTAATGTTGGACACAAAGGGACTGGCTTGTCACAGATACAACTAATCCTGTTAAAGCCACTGACGGTGGAAAATTGATAAACTAATTCTCTGTGGTGGATTTTTCTTTGTGTAAAGGCTGGTGCTTCTTGAAAATTCTTTGATCTGACTTCAGGCTGACACCAAAAATCTGGCATTTACAGTCGCCCTCCTCTTCTCTTTCGATTTTTTTTTACCTGTTAAACCATGCCAGCTCCACATGTACAACTCAATCATGTTCTTAGTAATTCCATTGCAAGAAAGGAAACACCAAATACAAATACCATCTTCTTAGGTGAGATAGGTTTTCTTTGAAGTGGTCTAATGCGCCAGATGTTAATGCTTCTCATGTGGAGGGTCTTTCTGTTGTTTGGTCAGCTGATCAGTTGAATGTTGCCCTGCTGGGGTTAAATCCTGACATATTTAAGCAGGATACACACGGATGAGAGTCTGGTATGTGTAGATAGTGATCTGAATATCACGGTGTTAGATTTATTGGTAACATATTGTAGCATAAAATGGCTGGTTGGTTGGCATTCAGCTGTGTGGTCGGAATAAAGGCTCCCTGTTGGCCAAAACCTGTAAAAACATCTCAAAAAGAAGTAATGATGTGAAACCCAGATGGAGTGATTTCATACTTCATACACAGTAGACCTGTTGGAGAGGCTTTAAGGTACTTTATATGTGTCGGATGGAAGGGGGAATAGAACAACCTTATTGTAAATTCGTGACACATTTGTCTTTTTATTTTCCCCAATGTGACACATAACTCCACATAGGAACACCTGCTTCGCCGTATTTACATTTTAACGTCAGCTCAACGTCTGGGACTTTGGGAATTGTGTACAGCCCCTGTTTTCTTTTTCATGCAGCGTCTGCTCCGAAATGATGAAAAGAATTCAAAGATTTGATGCAGTCGCTGAGGAAAGTTGAAAGGAGCCGCTCTCCAAAAGGGAACAAAATGTTGTGCGTCACTGTCATGGAGTGGCGAGTGTGTTCGATGTTTCTGGCCGTCCAGGCATGCTGAAGGAAGATAAGGCGGACGCCCGGCAGAGAGGCCAGCCACCCCGCCCTGCAGCAGGCTTCATATCCTGAACCCAGCAGGAGCAGTGGCTTTGCTTCGGCCTACAAAAGCAAGTGTCACTCATGGGGTTTACGGCATGCTGCGACGTGCCTTTGCCTATATATGCAACCATGTGTGAACGTTTTCTCTCTGTTGATCTGGTTGTATATGCATCTGCCTTTCTGTCAGTTTTATTTACATGCTTTTACTTTTTTATGAAACTCTGACCGTGAGCGAAGTAGATTTGGTCAGCATGTCGCAAGCGGGGCTAGATTTCAAACCTCAACACTTTGTTAGACCAGACTGAGCTCGGTCAGATTCTTTCGTCTTCTCTCATCAGATATCAAAAACGGCTGTAAACACACAAAAATTTGTCTTTTCGTGTTAAAAGGAAAATTGGCTTTTGTAAAGTTTCTTGCAAATTGAGTTACCAAACAAGCATTGTTTTGGTGTCGGTGCCAACACTTCGGTTTTGTCTGGCATCAGCATTGAAGTTAGACATTTCCAAAGGACTGTTTGCAAAACCCTCCTGACAAACCTTTTATTGTCCAATCATAGCTAAACAACTGCAACTCGGCCTACGGAGCCTGTAGGGCTTTGGATATCTCTTATTCACATGTGTGTATACAAGCTTAGCCAAACTCTTTATCCAAGATTGTGGTACATTTGCCAAAGACATTTGCTGTTCTTCATCCTCAGGCCCTTTTCTGTTGGGTTCAAATAAAATATTGTTTGAATTTACTAGCAATAAAGTACAAATCCAACATCTAACCTGCTTGTACATATAAGCCCAGAGCCAAAAAGGATTATACTGGAACACATCAACAGCTTGATCTAATATATGTTCCTTCATATCATATGTATTATATGGCAGTAAGAATGGCCAGATTGGACACAAGTCAAGAAAAAAGCTTTCAACTCTATTTTATTCCAAAATAATTCAGTATATTTAAGACCAAAACAGTATTCTTATGAAAACAGACTCAGCTGGAAAAATGAGAAACTTGGAACTCATGGAGCTGATGTGAGATGATTAGCATTCCAGCTGAAACTGACTGTGACAATGAAATCTGCATTTGTTTACTCACTTATTTTGAAAATGGTAACAATTTCAAGTGGTAAATATATTGTGCAAGAACACAAAGCCTGTGTACTAGGGATGGGGAGATTAGCTGAAGTGTACTGATACACCGACACACGCTTGCACGATCCAAGCGCACCAGTAGAGAATATTTTGGAATGATATTAAAATGCATCGGTTATTGAATGTTCTTTTCTGAAGACTCATGTTAATGTGCGCTGCGGATGTGTACACTGCACACGACAGTATGAGCTCCACGGATGCACTGTGACATGTTTGCCACAGATGAATACTATATTGATTTGGCAACGGAGCAAAAAGTTAGGATGCCTCCCTTTTACATCTTAGTTTTCGTCACCATATTTAAATATCTGGGATTTTTATCTTTATTTTCACTCTACTAAAATGTGGAGAAAATTTATGGAAAAACATGAAACAAAGAAATGCTTTTTAAATGTGTTGGTAAATTCTAATTATTAATTTTTTTGTGAGAAAAAAGTTAGGACACCCTTGTCTTCAGTATTTTAAAGATAGAATCCTGAAAAAGCCTCTAATAATCTTCAAATGGTGCACCTGCCCAGGGGCATTCGATTTTCATTTTAGCCACTGGAAGGAATAATGAACATAAGAGTGCCCCAACTTTTCCTCCCAAATATATTGAATTTACCAACATATTTTAAAAAGCTTTTCTTTAGTTTCATCACTTTTGGTAAATGTGCCTTATATCTTGTTATTGTTATACAAAAAAAAATCTGAATCCCAGATATTTATATGGTTAAGAAAAAGAGGATAGATTTAGAAAATATTTAAAGGGGGTGTCTTAACTTTTATATGTGACTGTATGAGGCACATGTTCTGAAATTGCACAAAAGCCAGTTTGTGAAAAGTCAAGGTTTTATTTGATAAATAAATAATGAAGCTCACTGAATTGCACTGCATATTCTTTTACCAGAATGAATGTGTTGAATCAGAATGTGCTTAATCACTCTGTATTGTGATTTGGGTGTGAATGGTATTGTATTGTATTGCGAGATGCCACTCACGTATCTTTAATATATCGGAATGGAGATGCTGTGTTGAGATGCATATTGAATCGGCCTTACAGCTAAGATTCCAACCCAACTGTGCACCATAATTGCTGTACTTCTGTGACTATCTTCTGTTTAGTGAAGTGGGTCAAAGCAGCAGAATGGAAAACACCCTTATTTATTTCACAGAGTGCACTCACACCGAACCTTACCCTAAAGCTAAGCTCAAATCAGTGTGTTTATTGGCCCGTTTATCATATTCATAGCATGCTCACAAACCATCAGTGACAGTTTTATAACATAGGCTTACTGGTTTTTCCTCTAAATTACACCTGTTTTTGATTTCATGCACCGACCGGCCTTTGCAGTGATTAGCCTGCTAATGCTGCACCCACTTGAGTATGTTCAAACAGCGTTTAGAACGGTGCCAAGTGACATTGATGTGTTTGCCTTGCTGTAGGTCCAACAGCGATGCCTTTGTTACTTTGCCCGGAAAATGTCTCAACGTCTCCGTCCAGAAATGTCTCTTTCCCCCCACCAAACTCATCTTGACAAAAAAACAAGCATGCCCTTCGGCTAGAGATCTCCAAAGTAGAGCACAGACTGCAACACTTTGACAAGCCAGAGCATTCTGGGGGTAAAAATGGGAAAGGTTTACAGCCACAAGTGTGTTTCTGTGTGAAAAGGCAGAGGACGTATTGTGGCAGAGATCTGATGACAGCATCAAAGCTGTTTTCTGTTTGCCATCTCTAATACATATGGACACCACTGGGTAAAGCTGTTGTATATTTCTCTCAAATATGTCAAAGTTCTTAGAGAAACTTTTTTTAGTCATTAACATTGTTGTGCAAGTTACATTCAAACTGTAATACATTACAGATTACCTGCTACTGTTATTTAAAAGTAATACCTTACCTTACAAGATGACTGTCTCAGAATTGTAATGCATTACATGACTCTTGTATTACTTTTGAGTTGCATACAGAGTCTCATCATAAATGTCATGTGTGCAGTAGAATCCAACCCCCGAAGTACATTTGCTCACCCAAAGTACATGTGGACGGATAGCTCAGTAAGTAACGCTACGGTCTGTGATGTTCGAATCCCAGCAGGAACGCTTGCTTTTTTTTTTTTTTTTTACATTTTACGTGTTCAAACAGGATGCTGGTAGATAAATCCACAATTGCTAAAAATCGTTAGCTTACCTTGTCATTGCTGATCACAGGGATCATGCTAATACTAACTAGCTTCTGTACAGCAGGGTTAGGGTTAGTAATGAGCATCCATCCATGTGGACATTGGACTGTCTTCAGCCGTCTTCACCCATTGGCTGAACACCAACAGGAAATAGAATTTCCTGCCACATTTTTGATTCCTTAAGGTCATGTGGTCTTGCTGTTTTGTTTTTTTTGTTTTTTTGTTTGTTTTTTGTTTTTTTTTCATTTGAGCAATTAAATTATGGGCTAAAAGTGTGTTGTAATGCAAGTGCTACTGAACATATACCAAGTAAAACTATAACTGAGAATTGATTAGCAATACCCTACACTACTGCGTTACTGTAATGGATTACTTCTGTAATGCCTTACTCCCAACACTGGTCCTGAATGTGCTATTTTTGATTCTCTATGCACTGAAATTGCCACTAGCACAATTAAAACGGTCATAGATTTATGGGCTATGCATGGTTTGGGAATTAAACTTGGGACAATGTTATCTGTCATTGTATGTGGAGGAAACACAACAACAAACTGAGTTCTGTTGCTTGTTTGTGCTAATTCGCTCCTCAGCTGAGTCATGAAGATTCATCGCAGTTCTTGGAATACATCAGTAAGGCTTCTTTTATTGGTGCTGCAGGGCTTTTCTGTTCATCACTTGACCCTTTAGGAGTCAACGCTGCCCAGAATGAGAGGATAAAGGAGTTTTCCCAGAAGCCAACAGACATTTCTGGAGGTCAGCCTGCTTTTTGTTTGGACCACATTATCTAGGACAAGTCTGTGTGTCAAGCCTTTCCCATCTGTCCACCTCATAACCCGGCACAGAGCTCCTTCTCAAGCTGTAAACAGGAGATGCTTTCATCTGGCAGTACATTTCTGTCTCTTTTCTGGTTTTTCCTTACTTGATTAGACATCATTCATAGTCATAGTTTTCTTAATCATAAGACAGCCCAAAAAAAAAAAAAAAAGTAATTCTGGTAAATGAGGTCTAGTTTATGCCAGGTGTTCAGGTTTCTGTCCCTTTGCCAACGCTTACTAACTGGGAGTTACTTTGGGAGCTCGACTCGAGAGAACGGGGAACAAAGGCTGGCTTTGAGTCTTTGTGGTGATGAATTGCAAGGTATAACAGCTGCCTTTGTGTGTGTGTGTGTGTACTGTACAGGAGACAGAGAAAGTGGGAGACTGGTAGCATTTGGCAGTTCTCATGCTCTGCCCAACTAAGTAGACTCTCAAGTTTTAATCCAATGGTATGTGCCCTCCTGAGTGAATTGTGGTCTCTTGTATTAGTCTGGAAACAAGAGGCATCTTGATATCAGGGGAGGTCTGGGTGTGGTGAGGTTTACACTTGTTATGATCCAGAAAGCAACAACACATCATTTTAATGGGCTCAGTAGATCAAAGTGTGTGGTTTGGCTCCTGGAGATGTAAACTGGCTGGCCCGCATCGGATGTTTGCAGCATCTCAATTAACTGCAGGTACTTCCTATGTATAAACAAGGTGTGAGTTTGTCTTTCTGAAAACAGATAGGTGGTTTGTGCTTGAAATGTTTAGCAGTTTCCTCCCCTTTCATTCGTTTTTTGTCTTTTTATCCCTTTAATGGGCAAGTGACTATTTTTGGTAATTTCCGCACACATTACAAGACATTGACAGCAACACTTACAGTAGTGGCTTTTCCATTGGACATCTGTGCAAAACTTTACCAATATTTATTAAATGTCCAAAAAACAGAAGTGTGCAATGTTGGTTTTTCCAATAAATCACAAATGCGATAATTTGTTTATTTATTATCTCGAGATGACATGAGAAGTCACTCCATAAACATGGTGACAAACATGAATATTGTGTTGATTTACAGATATATTCTTTTTTTTTTTTAACTTAATTTTTATTTAGTTTTGCTCATACAATATACAAGACATTTTACATACATGAACATATCTAGTCAAACATTCCCATATGGCATACATGAGGAAAAAAAAAGGGAAAAATGGATATCGGCAGTAGATATTGATAACAATTAATTACAAATTAAACATGAATGACAAAAAAAAAAAAAACATACAGGTAGATGACCACTTCTGAATGCTTTTTGCATTAAAAGGTTAATCATGGGACTCCAGCTCTTTGTAAAAGATATATTCATTATTATTATATATTACCCCTCTATCCTGTACTAAATTAAAAATTATTGGGTGTCCTGGTGTGTCCACACATACCATGCCGTGTTTCTTTTAAAACTCTTCTTCTTTGCTTGTTGTAACATCTATCAACATCTGGTTTTTTTGTTTGTTTGTTTGGTTGGTTTTTTTTAAATTCCTGTGATTCTAGTTGTGGAAAACGGTCTTTCCATTGCAGTTTTGTGTGATATAGCTACCAATTTCACTATGCCTGAAAAACCACTTCTTGCTAGTGCAAAAACTTTTCATTAAAAAATTAGAGTTTTGGCACATTTTTTTGCACATAGTTATTTTCACACAATTTGAGGGTCAATGGAAAAGTGACTAGTGAGGACAGTGAGTCAACGATCTCAGGTTCAATGTGGTCTCCAGGGTCTGTAAGGTCCACCTGTGCATGAACAGTGAGTGGACCTGCTTTGTTCAGTATCATGAAGTAATGGTACTAATGTAAGGAATGATGTTCAAAGGGATCATGTGGATGTGGACAGGGGTCTGGATCAGCACGCATGTTGGTCTAATGTTCTAATGTTCTAAAATACATGTTCCTTTCACCTTACATGTGCACATCCGTTTGGCCTGCAGGACCACTGGTGCTGACCTGCCAGATGTTGATATCTTGCACAGATCTAGGCTTCTGTCCCGTGCCGTAGGTATTGTAAATGACCCTACTGGTCACCCTGGCGCTGGCCTTTTTGTTCTTCTTCCATCCGGCAGACACTGTCGTTCTATCAAATGTTCTACCTCTCAATCTGCCAATAGTTTCTTGTGCATAGCCTTAACAACTTCATTTCACATACTTAACAATGTATGGTGTATGTTTCATTTTTTGTACTTGTGTATAAATGCACTTTATATTCATGAATGTGCCGGTCAATCCATGAGGGCACCTATCGTTTTATTACTCTTATTCATGTAATTTTTATTATTTTTATGTAATTTTTTATTGGTTTTTTTGTTTGTTTGTTTGTTTGTTTTTTACCTTGTTTACTATCTTTCATGTACCTTTTGCTGAGCTCTTGCAACCCATCTCCAATGCAGTTTTTTTCTGTAAATAAATTGATTCTTGATTCTTTTTCTTGTATATTTTTATATTTACTTCTTGGATTTCTTTCTTTTCTTTTGTTGCCACTTACAAATAAGGAACCAAATATGGTAACTTCATTGGCCTTGATTTTCTACATAACAATAAAACATTTTAAAAACTTTCTCAAAAGTATTAAAGTCTTGTTATGTCCTCCAATAACACACTAAGGTTGACATTTTTAATTTTAGAGTATTTCTGAGTGAACTATAAAGGGTTAACAAACCTTGATGCCATTGTATGAACAACAAGGAGAGGAGGCCTTAATAAGTCCCTCCTTTAGGCTGACGGGTCTTGTGTCTTGGTCCTTAACATCCAGTATTTGCTCCTGATTGTTAGTGCAAATGAATACTCTTCAGATCTACTGTCACCTCTCTTGTACTGTTGTATGAAAATGATCTTTTTTTTTTTTTTTGCAAGGACTGTGAATCCAAACAGTATTTACTTCTATTCCTGAAAGGGCTAACAAGAAATTGATGTGCACCATTTGTTAAAAGGGACTTTTAGTGCTTGCAACCATTAAAAGGTGTTTCTGAGAGCTCTTTTGTCAGACGCCCTAACTGCATCATAAAGTGGTAATTGACTCCCATTTAAATGCCATTGTCTCCTGCGCTTCAGAATGCACTAATTAGATGGAAAGTAAATGAGTGTGAGCAGTTTAATTATGAATATATTATTCATTCCATCGCACAAAGGTAATAAATGTGCCCCTCTTTTCAACAGGTACAAGTTGGGATCAGCATCGATAACTAATGTTCACCCACGATGCCAAAAAGGATCAACAAAAGCTAAAAAAAATGCTGTTTAATCACATCACCCAGTCTCATCTTGCTGTTATTGTTCAACCCCGAGGCAGCGTTGAGAGGTTTATTATTGCAATGGTTTCCCACAGCAACAGAAAGCTGATATGTGTCTCGGCTAGAAGAGGTCCAGCTATTGATTAAATGTCTGGCCGGTTCCCGTGGGGCTGTGGTATCTCAGACACTGGAGGTGGTCAAGGTGCCAACACGCTGTGCATCATCGCAGCCCAAACCTCTGCGCTGCCAACCCAACCTCATCCAAACACATTTATTTAAGTCATAAATAAGGAGTTGTGGGAATCTAATTTGACATCTGCGATGCAATAAATCTTCCTTCTGTTTTGTTTTTGGCCTGTTAAATAAAACACTTACTTCCCAGCACGTATTGAACGGGGGTCAAATATGAAATGCCCTCTCCAGAGAGCTGCCATACCAGTGATATATGCCCTGAAAACCCTGTCCATCCACTCAGAGCCAAAACTGGAAATGAGAGGCGGTGATACGACTATAAATTAGCCATTTCATGTCCTTCTCTTGCCGCTGTGCCCTCATTGGCTGGCTGACCTGCCGGTTTTCTTTTTAAGGTTCTTCTCCATTCGTCAGATCTTGAATAGTCAATCATTTCCGGCTGTCACAAAGCCAAAAGAACTGATCTCTGTTGGAGAACCTGGTATTTAACACCTGGTTCAAAGTCACATTGCGATTTTTTTTTTTTTTTTTTGCAGCTAACAGCTTATTCCCTTTGAAAAAGTTTTAAATATTCTTTTTCTAGTTGCTCCTTTTTTCATACCTATTATGTAGTTTTAAATCACCTAACTGACAAACACAACAGACTAATGAAAAATGTTCCAGAAAAAACAATAAAGTTAATGCAGGGAATGAATCAAGCAGTGAAGTGCAGTGTCACTCTGAAAGTTTAAGTCAATGTGTTTGCTGTAACGTCTAACTACTGCTGGGCTTTTTGCCTGTGTTGCTGTTCAGTCACTTGTAGAGAGTCTGTGGAGTGTTTTCCTCCGTGGTTTCAAAGATGGGCTCAGATCAGAGGAGATTGGATCATCACGTTACGTAAAAGGACACACTGCCTTTCATTGTTTGTGCATCGTTTCTGTCTTTAATTAGGAGCGGACGCATGAAGTGGTGGGTCATTTTGAAGAACATGCTAGCTGTGTTTGTGTCTATTTTTATGTGTGAGTTGTGACTCTTTTTCAGGTTATTGAGCAGCCAATTCACAGTAACTGATCAGCAGCTGCAACGCCATCGATTATGTACAATGTGTAAACAGATGGAGCGATTGGCTTATTGTGGCATTCATTACTCTATGCACAACCTCTGAGATCCAAGGATGAAGTAGAAGGTCAGCACAGTTTAAAGCTTCAGTTTGTAATATTTGGTTAGATTAAAAGCTTTATTAAGGATGTGATTCATAGGGAAGTCTAAAAAAAATAATAAGATAAATGAAATGAGACTTATTTAACGCTTACATTGTAATCAAACTAATGCATTTTTCGGATCTTGATTTCCGACAGTTTTATTTATTATGACAGCAGCACAGGTAGGAGCAACATTATATAAAGATGCAGATTGCCACCAATTCTATTCTTCTCACCTCTAACTCCCTTAAAACCACATATTCTCTCTATGGCTAACATGTTTTAATTATCAGCTCATTCTAAGGCAGTGGTTCCCTCAGGGGGGCGCCAGAGATCCCAGAGGGGGTGCGAGACTTTGCTTTGAGGTTACAAGTTGTGAAAATTCTATGTGTGCATGTTAAAGAAAAAACACTTATACACCCAATAAGATAATCAGAGAGTCTATATAAACTCTCTCAAAATATATTTTGTCTGCATTTAAAGAAGCCACGCCCTCTGTGTCGGAAAAATGCAGATTATTCATCAGTATTAAAAAAGAAAGTTGAGAGTTTCAGAGTTACCTTATCTTTGGTTGTAGTGAAGGACAATTTCATTGAGGGGGCTCTTGTCTTGGACACAAGCAAAGGGGGCTTGTAATGTGGAGTGATGTTCAGGCGGAGTACGCTAGCTATAGCTATGAACATGTGCTCTGGGATAGCTGAGAGAAGAGCGAAGACATTTCCACTGATGCTGAGTTTATTCCACATTTAGGAACCATACAATGCCAGGTCTCCACGGTGCTAAGTCTGAATCATACATGAATACAGATCCGTTATACCTGTACCACTCGTTACTTTAGTTATAGAGCACAGAGGTGCACACATGCAGTCCATGTACATGACACTGAACTGGAAAAAGGATAAAGGTGACCTATAACCTCACAGTACAGTAACAAATAAGAGAGGCGCCACCATGTGGTGCTATAAAGTACTACAACTGTAATACAATAATACTGACCGTTACAGGCTTCAAGGTAAAAAGGTTCGGAACCACTGTTCTAAGGCAACAAAAACACAATGACTCCTATTTCCAGGTGACTGCACACTGACTATGACAAAATTATGGATACTGTATTCCACTTCTGCCTTTGGATCCACATAGATCTTACACACTGACCCTTTAACCTTTATAAGACACTCATAGAAATACTCTGAAATTCAAAATTCAACCTTAGTGTGTTACTAGAGGACATAACAAGACTTTATTACATTTGTGAAATTTTAAAAAATGTTATTGTCATGTAGAAAATCAAGGTCATTGAAGTTACCATATTTGGTTCTTTATTCATAAGTGGCAAAAAAAAAAGAAAAAAAGAAAAAATTAAAGGAAGAAATCCAAGAAGTAAATATAAAAATACAAGAAAGATACATGTAAGGTGAAAGGAACATGTATTTTAGAATATTAGACCAACATGCGTGCTGATCCAGACCCCTGTCCACATCCACATGATCCCTTTGAACATCATTCCTCACATTAGTACCATTACTTCATGGTACCGAACAAAGCAGGTCCACTCACTGTTCATGCACAGGTGGACCTTACAGACCCTGGAGACCACATTGGACCTGAGACTGTTGACTCACTGTCCTCACTGGAACTGTTGCTGTCACTGTCTCGTGATGTGAATCTGTGGGCAAATGACCAAAAATAATCACTTGCCAAATAAAGGTTTAAGGGCTAAATAGAAGAAAAGTAATGACTCTACTTGCATTTTTGATTTTTTTTTTTTTTTTCAGTTTTATGGAGATTGATTAAGTATGAACACTAACGAGCCAGTGTCAGACCCTCCCTTCATTTTAGTTCATTAATCAGCATCTATCGGACATTTGCCCAATTATTGCTATGGTGGCCATTGGTTAATATGAGGCTTCTTAACTAGAGATACTGGCTTGAAGGGGAAATATTACGTAACTCAAAAGATACAATTTTTTTTTTTTTTTTTTTACAGTTGGTTTGATGTTCCTTCATCCTTTTAACGGATTAATTGCTTTGAGTTTCATGTTTAGTGACTTACATTAACCCTATAACTCCAAATGTATCATATTTGATACATGAGTTTTGAAGCCCTCTACATAATCATAAACATAATGTGGTATTTTTTTTCTTGAAAAACCTGATTTATACAATTAGATACATGCAATAGATGGATAATTCACCAGGGGGGAGGAATTTGTTCCCCAGAGGCCTTTCCAGTGACACTGCAAGAGTGTCAGGAGGCAGAACTTTGCCAGTTTTGAAAAGGACTTACCAATGTGTTAGACATGTTTGTGTTATATTATGTTTTTGTTTGTTCAAAAATAATCATATTTGAGTATTGAGACCCGATGTATCAAATATGACACAAAATTGAAACTCATACATGGAAATTGATATTTGTAGTTGTTCATAAGGACCAAGAAAGGCTCCAGTTTCAAAAAACTGGAATTTTCTGTCAGTGATTTAATGGTTCAGGCTTTATAGGGTTAATTTATTACTTTGACTTAGTGTTCAGTTTAAGAGTTAAACTGTTTTTAATGAAGTGGAAGTTGTCAATATGATTAACTGCTAACATATCTTAGGGGTTTGAGGGTTGGGGATGGGG
>JAPQRP010000015.1:19100453-19110708 GCA_037367295.1 Apogon hyalosoma | reverse complement strand
GGGGTGAGGGGGGGCAAGAAAAAGTCCATTGGCTTTTTCTCGCACCATTAACATATCGGCCTTTAAAACACTCACTATCAGTCAAACTCTACTTCCTATCTTGATCTGAAAAGATTCTCCTGCTGCTGATTTCCCAGCTTCCTGCCAAGGTTTATCAGTCACATGCGATTAGCCACTGAGCTTTAATAATTGGCTACCTGCTGCCTGTTCCACTACACAGCAGCCCTGACAAAACCTGAGCAACCGACTGAAGATGTGGTTTTAATAAGCTGTAGGTCACAGTAATCTGCTGCTCTGAAAAGAGGTCAGCGTATAACTCTTTTCATATCTCACAGCTCTTGAAGGTGATGGAAGAAAGAGGAAAAAACAAAACAAAACAAAAAAAACCTCAGAAGCTCCTGCACCAAACTGCACCATTATGAGCCAGCTTTGACACATCCCATATATGCTGTATCACACCTTTTCTCACATCTCTGTCTCTTCATCCTTCCCACCTACTTTAGCTTACTTACCCTCATCTCTCTTCCTGCCCCAGTTTTTTTTTTTTTTTTTTTTTTATAACATATGAGCTCAGTAAAAGATGTAGAGTCTTTGGCTCTTTAGCTGTGTCATTAATCATCTGAGTTTAGTTGTATAGCGTGTCCTTCACATGGTCCCACGAGCACTGATGAAGAGTCTGAAAATCAATACCTGACTAATAGTTTCCATCTAAAGATAGAATATATGAGTGAGTGTCACATGATACTACTGTAGTAAACAAATGAAACTGCACACTGTGTAAACACCTCAGTCCAAAACCACAAGCACTTACGTGATATTAAACACAACATGTATAACATTCAGGAAACCCTAGTGATAAATGACAGAAGTGGCCATTACAGTCAGAGGACTTTTACACACTGCAAAAATCAAAACCTTACCAAGTGTATGTTTATCATTTCCAGTCCAAATATCTCATCACACTTAAAATAAGACATAATCACCTAAAGAGTAACTTTTCAGTGAGATATAAGAACTTATTTTTAAACAATAGATCGTGAAACTCATATTTCAAGAACTCTTACCAAGATAATTTTCATTTGTTTCATTGGCAGATTTTTTTGCTTGAATTAAGCAAAAAAAAAATCTGCCAATGAAAATAAGATTTTCAAGATCTATTGTTTAAAAATAAGTTCTTATATCTCACTGAAAAGTTAAATAGGTGATTATGTCTTATTTTAAGTATGATGAGATATTTTGACTAGAAATGATAAACATACACATGGTAAGATTTGGATTTTTGCAGTGCATGTTGCCTCCTTCACAGTGTATGCTAATGCTCACTAGTATTCCACATTGTTAACCCTTTAACCCCTGAGACATTATTGCAGGTAAACGTGCTGCTGTGAATTTGCATCTGTAGAAGTGTCTTAAAGCTGCTTTGAGTATGCGCTTGTGTTCCTTTTCTTCAGTGGTTTTGCTTTACTGTGTGTTTTAGGGCAAAACAGGTGGAATAACTGAAAAAGACAAAGAGAGGAATTGAAGTTTTACAGGTTTTTACTAAATAAGGCACTCAGAATATACTTCAGTAAAAGATTTAGGATGTTTAATATCAACTGTGACCTGGAACACATTGAACAGCAATATGTATTTGAATTTTGGCCCTGTAGTTTTTGTTTTGGGGCTCTTTTTTTTATCTTAATCAGTCCAATTGCTTTTTGGCACCTGGTTGAACTCCAGAAAGCAGTTACACAGTCAAAACTTTGTAAAAACACGGTTAAAAAAAATAAAAGAAAGAAAGATCACATTGCAAACAACAGTAAAAAAAATAAAAAACCAAAACATAAAAAAAAAAAAAAAAAAAAAAAAAAAAAAGCCCAAGCAGTCTTTTTTTATAGGGAGTTGGTCTCACTCGCTGCTCTGTGTCGTCCCCCCCCATTACACAGGTGGCAGGGGGTGCACTGAGCATGCTCAGATGTCTATGGGAAACACAAGGTCTATTCTCTCAGCATGTTTATGACATTTTTCCTATTGCGTAAATGGTTGAATATGTATGAATGTTTAAAATAAATCATACATTCAGGACGTACACCACAGACACATCAGGGGTTAAAGGGTTAACACTATAAAAAGGAAAGGCACCGTGGTACTCAGGAGAAAGAATAAACGTTACATCCTGTGAATTTCCAGCAAAATCTTACCCAACCCTGACATAGAAGTCAGTCTACAGAAGGGGTGTCAAACCCATTTCAGTCATGCAGACCATTCAAGCAGGCTGGACCAGTAAAATAGTAGCACAATAATCTATAAATACTAACAACTCTAAATTTGTGTCTTTGTTTTAGTGCAAAAAAAGTTAAATTACACCATGAAAATGTTTATGTTTACACGGTATCCTGTCACAAAAAATATGAACAACCTGAAGAACCTGAAATTTTAGCAATATTCTGCTTATCATTTACACATGTGCATTATAACATACAGATCACAGTGGATTTACAAAGAAGCAAAACATTTAGTAATAGGCATCTGGAACTGAAAAATATAGTATATAACTGTATGATCAAAGTAACTTGTCAACACTGTCACGCTCTTGTTAATGTGGTCTGTGTAATTTTTGCACTTAGGGTTAGGGCAAATTCATCCTGTGGCACAATTGGACTCTTTGGTGGTCCAGTTTTGGCCCACTTGCCATATGTGTATTACTCCTGGTCTATAGGCTAGTGTTGTGATTATTCTTTCTAAAACACAAATAGGTTCAGACTATTTAAATATGAATTTATGTGCATGTTTTCCACAAGACAGTATACCAATACAACAACTGTCATAAATATTGAACAAAACCCATACCTAAATAATATACTATGAATATAGATCAGATGCTCCAACCAAGCTGTGTTGTGATTATCTCACATTTCCTGTATCTATTTGTGTGTAAGTCATTGTTTTACTTGTGGATCGCTGTCAGCACTGACAGATGCACCATTGTTGTGGCAAAATGTAAATATATAAAGAATACACTTGCACTCCTATATTATCCTCAGGTTTTTGGTGTCTGCACTCAAAGCCCAGTTTGGCCTAATGCAGCACTCATACAGCTTTAGCTTGTGGTTACACAATTCTGCCGTCTGCTGACCAAAATCAGTACCAAATGTTCCTCTGTGGCTGAGTTGGACTGTGAACTGTCTCCCATCATTTGGCTCAGGGCTGAGAATCACTCACTTCAGCTTGACCTATACTTCATTTTAATCTATGCAAAGGAACACTCTGTGACTCCTTTCTGCCGCCAGATCCACAAGAGATCTTGCCAGACACCCATCCGTTCTAGTAATGCAAATCAAATATAAATTTTCATAATCCGATATCTGTGTTTGTTTACAACTCAAACATAAAATATTCATTAACAAAATCAGGGGAGGTTTCACTAATTTGTTATGATCTGCGAAGAATGGACTAATGCATGTACATTTTTTCTATATTTCTGAGAAGACATTGCCCAATATATTGAGACGTTGGTGCAGGGATCTGTTCCCATTCAGCCACAGGAGCTTTAGTGAGGTTGACTTTGGGTAGCTTGGCTCCGAGTAGGTGTTTCAGTCTATCCACACCCATTCTGAGAAAACAGCTTCTTTACAGACCCAGATTAATGTAAAGTCAGTTTTCAGTAAAAACAGAGTCAAGCCTCCTGTGAAGTGTTGGCACAACACTTTTAAATTCCCTGAATTTCGACAGTAATCTATCCCAACATTACCAGAGCCAGTGAACACAGAGAGGCTCAAGTTTCTACAGATAAAAAAGATAATAAACATTGTATTGTTGTAGTTGTAGTAGTAGTAGTAGTTTATTTGGTGGTTAATTACTTTAAACAATAAACAAAAACAACATATCCATTGTTCCATATACAATGCGACTGAAAGGGTTTAGGCTGAAGTACCGTAAAGACTTATTTTGCCTAACCCTATTTACAACTAACACAATGTTTCCACAAGAAAACAAACATTAAAAAAAACCCATCAATGTAATCATTGCTAAATATACAACAGAAGAGAATACATATTTAATTTTAATTCAGGTAAATCATGTCCTTATCTCAACTACCAATACTCATCTTAGTCTTTTAAACAAGTATTTTCTTTAGTCAATCCTGAGCTCTATATTTTTGACTAATAGTTCATTTGTACATCTTGTTTTAGACTGTTTTAATTGATCTTCCAGGCCATTCCAAAGATTAACCTCTCTAATGGAACTACATCTACTTTTTTTATTTGTTCTTGCCTTAGCTTTTTTTTAAAAGGCCGGTTCCTCTGAGGCTGTACTGACTCTTCCTACATTCAAACATCTGGATGGAAGGAGGAAGAAAGGGTTGTGACTGTTGTAAAGGATTGAAGCACAAAGAAGAGCTTGGATATTTTGAGTCAGCAGCAGGAAAAGCAGGCAGTCAGTATGATAGGCTGTCCCTCATGTAGACCCTTGACCTTTGTTATGCAGCAAGAAAAGACCCGAGTCTGGCTCCTCGACTCCACAGCCTGTTGGCGAAATTCATCTCTGTCTGGGCGTGAAGGAGGCAAACACATTAGCAGCATGATGTCGGCCTGTGGCCAAGTAAAGCACTCACCCACAGACCTTGGATAAATACCCTCACTAGTAGGCAAATATAAATACAAGCATGCAGACAGTTGCAAAGGTTTCTAATCAATAAGCAAATACACAGCTGAATAGGGATATAACCCTTTACAGTTATCATTCAGACAAATGGACATTTTCAGGCAGTAAAAAGCTTCAATAAATCCTTTCAAAGTTGGAAACACACACCCAATGAAAATGATTTAAAAGCACAAGAGGTTCACAGAAACTAAAGAAGAAGCTTTTAGTTCATCTGAATTTACCATCGGAAATATTTACTCAAAAGCTTTATTTTTCCATTTTATCACAACAACACGACAACGCACTGGAAATACACATTTTCTACCTCATGTTTTTCTGTCATTTCAGTCTATTAGAAATGCTGTAAACATGAATTCACTCTTAAACTGCATAGTTTAACAGTTTAAGGACAGGGTTATCTATTGTCTGTTTTGTCATCTCGGTACACTATCAGAAAGAGTGGCGATAAATCTGTGTTCACAACAGATTCATAGTGACAAAGAAAAGCTTTGAGGGTTGTTTGGGATGTAAAGGTCAGTGAAGCATTGTGAAGTCGGTCATTTTTCATAGAAAAACAATATTCTCTGGTTTTATATTTTCTATCAGTTTGGTCTATTCATTTCCAGAAACTGTAAATCTTTGAGCCGGGGCAAATAAAATGTTATTATAGCTACATATCAGCCAGATTTGACCATATGTTAAGGGCTGTAAATGATTCCCTTTCCACTCCTCAAATGCATCATAAAAGATGATAGTGAGGTGTTAATGATAAAAGACACTGTATAGTTACAAGTTTGAGCATATTTCTCTTGTTCTTCTTTTATAAGCTTTTAGATCAAGAAGTTCAACCTTGTTTATTTTGTGTCTCTGTGCTCCTGCCAGTTCTCTGTCAGTCAAACAGGTCAGTGCATTGAGCTCTAACTTTAATATATGTCTTATTGCTTTTTTTATTTCCTCTTTGTCTTGAATCACAAAAAGTGAGGCATGAAACATTCAGGTAAGGTTGAAAGAAAAAAAGACATAAGTAAATGTAAAGTGCTGTTTTGGCCTAAAAAGATTAAAAACATATTTAAAGCGACAAAATTGTTCATTTAAAGGACATCTGTAGTGAATTTTCAATGCTAGGTATTTCAAAAGATCACATATATTCCTAGTGGTTCTATTAGATTAATTTCCATCATACACTGCAAAAATCAAAATCTTTACAAATGTATTTTTTTCATTTCTCATCAAAATATCTCATCACACTTAAAATAGGACATAATCACCTAAAGAGTAACTTTTCAGTGAGATATAAGAACTTATTTTTAGGCTCTAGATCTTGAAAATCTTATTTCATTGGCAGATTTTTTTTTTTTTTTTTGTTAATTCAAGATTTTTTTTTGCTTAATTCAAACAAAAAAATCTGCCAGTGGAACAAGTGAAAATTATCTGAAAAGTTCCTCTTTAGGTGATTATGTCTTATTTTAAGTGTGATGAGATATTTTGACTAGAAATGCGAAAAATACACTTGGTAAGATTTTGAGTCTTGTGGTGCATATTGCCTCCTTCACAGGCTGTTCCAACATCGGTGGCGATGCAGTAATGTTTATTTGTCTGATTAGCTGGGCTTTGATGGACTGGTCACTGACCCCATGCAGCAGACACTGGTCTAAGATGACACATTATCGGATTGAAAAGATAAACATTTACACCCATGTCCTCAAAAATGCTTGCCATTGTTTACTTCTTAAACATGTGCACGCCACTCAATCTTGCTTACTGACTGCTGCTTGTTTACTTGCACTCCATCACCCGGAATCAAAAGGGTACGTCACCTCCAGCGGCAATGGCAGTGTAATAAAAAAGGTCCAATGTGATGCATTTATGGTGATTTTTTTTTGCTTATAAGTGATGCACAAAGCGTAACTAATGCTGTAGGCATGACCAGTTCAGGTACTTTAATGTATAAGGTAGTTTTTTTTGCATGCTTCGTTTGTGCATGAGTCAGACGTACACACTAGCAGATATAAATAACCTTCTTTTAGCCTAAAGGTGACGTGGGCATTTGTGGTGCCTCACGCTGGGTGTTTTTGTCCTGTGGCAGATTTGCGGTGACAAACCTGTGCCAAGACATGACAAGCAACACATCCGGCTTGATATGAGGCTACAATCACATTGACAGGAAGGTAATGAAAGGCCCCGTTTCCCTGACACCTTGGCTGGCCCACTCAGTGCCTGCACTAAAGTAGTTTGAGAAGTGATTGACGGTGATAATTTGACCCTGTCTGTCAGGGCGTCTGTCTTTATGGAGTGGCATCGCTAGACAGACCGGATTGTCTCCTCAGTCACGGGTTATCTGAAATTGCAGATGTGTCTAATCTGTCAGACACTCTGCGTTTATGGTGGTGATTCGAAAATGTGCTCTTGTCATCTCCGTAAAGATTAATTACTTTTGAGATTGTGTTACTCTCTGGAAATCGTCTGATATTGTGATAATTGAATTTCACACAGTTTGTTGTTCAGGGTTACATTTCCATAGTCTTGTGTGTCAGCTGTTTGTGTTCAGTGAAAGTCTTGACATTTCCCATTTAACCCATAAAGACCCTGTGCTAGTTTTGTGGCTGTTCCCAAATTAATTTTTCTCCTTATTTAACCTTTACTTAAGTGATTTATCATCATTTATTATAATATTATCCTCTGTGCTTTGTATTTTTCACTGTAAATTATGTATTTTCCTATATTTTATTTCCTATACTTAATTTAGATGCTGATGAAAACTCAAAGTAAACTAAAAACAGTTAAAACTGCTGAAAAAGTCTATTTTATATATATCATTAAGTGGACATAAACCAAGTGTGTTCATCCACTGTCACTGATCAAACTCCACGGGTTTTACTGGTGAATCAATGCTGTAGAAGGTGATGGTGTTTCCATCTACAGAGCCTCTGAATGTCCAAATGGGTCATATCTGATGACCATGAAAAGATGACAAACTGCATTTTACACCAGTTATTTACATGTATGGATTGGATTTGTAGATCAATGAGTATTAAACATTTTTCATCAGTAGATGCTTTTGGTCACCAGTGGATGTTTGGGTCTTTGTGGGTTAAGAGCCGAGGGAAGTGCAATGGGAATACCATGAGGGACTGCACATCTGTCTTGAAGGAAAAAAAAAAAAAACAGGTCTGGCCTTGTAGAGAGGACAATGAACAGAGGAGGAGATGGAGAAAGGTTGGAGAGGGAATGTGAGGGCAGGCAGTGGAGGAGCTACACCCGAGTCTGATGTCAGGGACCAGGGTCGAACAGCTGGAGCCACACCAGCCTGCTTTTAGCCGCCACCCAGTTGTACAATTTCAGTGTGACTGTGAGTCATGGAAGCACAGCTGTAGCACGACAGAGTCTTCCAAATCACTGCAAAAATCAAAATCTTACCAAGTGTATTTTGCTCATTTCTCTGCCAAATATCTCATCACACTTAAAATAAGACATAAGCACCTATAGAGTAACTTTTCAGTGAGAAATAAGAACTTATTTTTAGACAACAGATCTTGAAAATCTTATTTCAAGAAATCTTACAAAGATAATTTTCACATGTTCTATTGGCAGATTTTTTTTTTTTTTTGCTTAAATCAAGCAAAAAAAAAAAAAATCTGCCAATGACCAACCCCCAATTTTTTTTTTTTTTCAAATATCAATTTCCATGTATACATTTCAATTTTGTATCATATTTGAGTTTAATGCTCAAATATTATTATTTTGGAACAAACAAAAACATAATATAACACAAACATGTCTAACACATTGGTAATTCCTTTTCTAAACTGTCAAAGTTCTGCCTCCTTCCTCATTATTGACAGTCTTGCAGTGTTACTCCCCCCTGGTGGATTATCCATGTATTACATGTATCTAATTGTATACATCAGGTTTTTCAAGAAAAAAATACACTAATCATGTGGAGGGCTTCAAAACTCATGTATCAAATATGATACGTTTGGCGTTATAGGGTTAATAATATTCTACCTGTTACTAAATATTTTGTGCATTTGTAGATCCACTGTGATCTGTAAGTTGTAGTTTACATGTGTAAATGATAAACAGATGCATAATAGAGTTAAAATTGCACTTACATTTCTTAAGACATTTCAGGGGGGTCATGTTATTCACATTTTGAATGAAACTTTGCAGATGTAAACATTTGCATAATGTAATTTTACCTTTTTCACAGTTATTGTTTTACTGGTCTGGCCCACTTCTGATCCTATTGAACTGAATGTGGCCCCTGAACTAAAATGAGTTTGACAGGCCTGCATTACAAGAACTGTGGAAATGCCTTCAATTTAACCTTAAGCGGCAGCGAACAGACGCCTATCACCAGCTTGTTAGCAGCACCACAGTGTTTTTCATGTCAGCAGATTCTCCCTTTTTGCTTTCTTTCTCTTTTGTCTTTGTCTTCCTCTTGCTGGCTTTCACTCCTTCGCTGTCTTTTGTAAACAAACACAAAACACACATATGTAGGCAAACAGAGCCCACGCTCCAAAGTCTTTGCTGTTGTCATGAAAAGCTGAGACTTTTTTTTTTTTTTTTTTAATGCTGGATTTGGTGCAGATGTCTTATTTTCTTGCAGTCTTATTTTTCCACTACTCCCCTTTTCCTCTCCTGCAGATGTGAAGGCTTTTGTTAGTTACCAAACACCCTGGCCTTCTCTGAGGCTCTGGATAGTTTCAGCTGTGCTCGCCAGGAATGCCTTCATTTATTTTTTATTGAATAGCACAGAGAATGTAGGTATTTCATTATATATAAATAAAGCGCACTCAAACTTTTTTTTTTTTCTTCTGAAAGGATGGCACCATGCCTGCATCAGGATTGTCTTCCCCTCTAGCTTTTAAACTGCCGGTGTCCTTTCTGAAGTCCAAATGAAGATGGGCACAGTATTGTAGTAACTTTTCCTTGGAAGCTGCACTAAAATGCTGAAAGTTTTGGCTCTTTTTTCTTTTTTGCCATCAATGATTAAACATGGACAGACAGTGTTTGTAACTCAGAGTGCTGTCATATCTGCAGCCTTTGCAGTGTGTTTTCTACTATTACTTTGTTTACATGCACATCAGTATCCTGGATAACGCTGGGTTTTTAGAGTACATGTCTTTGTGTTTGCACATGTTAACACTGTAACCTGATTTCAGTATCCTGGACACAACCTTATCCCAGTTTCGAGAAACCTGAATCCTCTAGCTGTGTCCGATAGTATCCAGGACACTGAGGATTACTGTGCAGAAGCAAAATGAGAAATACAGACATACAGAAATACGCAGAGAGCATCTCACAACAGGAGCAACAGAGGCATGGTTTTGTCTTTTAGTTTTGAAAAGAGTATGGAAAAACCATCCCAAGTTCTCAGTAAAACAATCAACTGCACTGCAAAAATCAAAATCTTACCAAGTGTTTTTTCTCATTTCTAGTCAAAATGTCTCATCACACTTTAAATAAGACAATCACCTAAAGAGTAACTTTTCAGTCAGATATAAATAACTTATTTTTAGACAATAGATCTGGAAAATCTTATTTCAAGAAATCTTACCAAGATAATTTCCACTTCTTCCATTGGCAGATTTTTTTTTTTTTTTGGCTTGAACTAAGCAAAATTGAATTG
>JAPQRP010000015.1:19076773-19095650 GCA_037367295.1 Apogon hyalosoma | reverse complement strand
ATATTTATTTTTATTTTTTTTTTTTTTTTTTTTTACTAAAACACTGTTTTAAGCATTTATTATTGATAAAAATAATAATTAATGTCCAGATATGGAAAGCTAAGTTCTTCCTGAAAACATGGGTGCAAAAGAATTGGCAAAAAACAAATTTTCTAACACTTTTATTGCAAAGAAAACATGAAGACACATTGGCAGCCTTTTATCATGGCAGTCTTCAAAGTTAAACATAACCTACCATTAGTACATGGGACTGTGGCAAGCAGGGCCACCTTTTATAAACACCTTTTGACATTAACTTGTTTTTGTACCAGCTTTTCACGATGTGATTCACCGCTATTATGACACATTGTCTGCAAAACCTTCAACAGAGTATGACTTCTCACTTGTTTCCCAAGCCGAGCCATGTGCATTTCATCTGATGTGTTTAAAAAAAGCAAAGGTTTTTTAGGTTATCGCCGCAGGGAGATTTTCATGTTTTATTCATGTGCCACCACTTCTTGCTGTTTGTCTGTAAGCTCTTGCTTTTGAGTGTGTCCCCCCGTACAACAGCTACCATATAAGTTGCTGGTATAAAGGCGAGACTCCTCTCTGCCTGAAGGCTGATACTTCTCCTTTCACTCCGGAGAGGTTCGGAGAAGCCAGCCAAGGCTCTGTCGGTGCTGCGGGCCCCTAGGTTTGATCAATGAAGCCCTCAGAGGCAGAGCATGGGGCCCAGCGCTGATGGCAGGGAGCCCAGAAGCATGGCATGGAGAGAGGGAGGTTGAGGCATATACTTGTCGCACTTTGGAGTCCCAAAGTAGGGAGATTTCCAAAGCCAAAGTGGGGCTGGGGCAGAGCGTTCCCATAAAATGTCTACATTTTACAAGTACGCTGCAATATTTCTACAGTCTGCTACAAATACTGTGTTCCCATGTTTGTAGAGAATAGTAGTAGATTTCCAAGTTTTTGCACACTTTTAACTTTTAAAGACAGGTGCAGAGGAGCAAAATCTCCATTAAGGGAACATTTTGACATTTTGGGGAAGACTCATTTTCTTGTTACTACTCAGTCATTTTTACTCCAAAAAGACCCAAATATCCACTGGCGACCAAAACCATCTACTGATCTAAACTGTTTAATACCTGTTGATCCACTAATCCTATTATTACATGTAAGTAATTGGTGTAAAATGCAGTTCATCATCTTTTCATGGTCATCAGATATGACCCATTTGGACGTTCAGAGGCTCCATAGTTACCATGGAAACACCATCATCTTCTACAACTCTTGTCGTTTTTCCATTGACCTTCAAATTGCGCAAATATAAATTGCATATAAAAATTGACCCTAATGGAAAAACGTCAATTTCACCAAAACTCTCGTTTTTCAGTTAAACGTTTTTGCGCTGGCAAGAGGTGGTTTTTGAGGCGTAGTGCAAATGGTATATTACACAAAACTGCAATAGAAAGACCTTTTTTCACAACTAGAGTCAGGTGAATTAAAAAAACAGATGTTGACGGACGTTACAACAAGTGAAGAGGAAGAGTTTTAAAAGAAACATGGTGTGGTATGTGTGGACACACCAGGAAACCCAATCACTTTTTAATTTAGTACAGGATAGAGGGGTAATATATAATAATAATGATAATATCTGTAAATCAACACCATATTTACGTTCGTCGCCATGTTTATGGAATGACTTCTTTGACTTTTAATACGAGTGTGTGAAGCTTTCATGGGTTTTTGTTTTACATTTTCTATGATGTGGTGGACAGTAAAGATTTCTGAGTCTCATAGTTAGGTCTAGGGTTGGGAAATATATTGAATGAAGTTGTCTAATAAGTGTTTTTCATTCTGAGAAGTGTAAAAAAAAAAAAAGCCTAAATTGCAATGGAGACCTTTCTTGCTCAAGAAAAAATCAAAATGCAACCTGTTTACTTCTTGTATCTTATTAAGTGTATGTATATTTGTCATATACGTTTTAGTAAAGAAAGAGGACTTCTAACAGTAAATCATCCATAAAAAGCTGTTCATGCAGGGTTTTCTTTTCTTTAAACACAGAGTTTATAACTTTATACTTTTTCTTTGGTGCAGTCATTTTTTAAAGGTTTGACGGTTAAACTCCAGGTATTGTTTACGTGTTTTGTCAAGTCTGATTTGTCATTTGCCGTTTCTACTTCTAAGGTAACTGTAGCTGATTTTTTACTGTCACTGCTGTAGAGGAGCAGAAGAGAGGTAGTGAAGAAGTCAGGAACAAGAGTAAAAACAACTCAAATCCACTACATAGAAGTCAACAAAGAGGCTGTTATCATGGATGTAAAGAACTGGATATGTGCGTATTTGACATATTTTGCTCTAAACTGTACGAAGTGTTTAATGAGACATATTCGAGTAATGTAAAAGAAGCCAAATGGAATATTTTTTTCTTTCTTGGACTCAATCTTTAAAGATCAGCCAACATTGTTTTTGTCTGTGTAGAGTCAGCCTGGTGAATCCAGTAGGTGAGAATATGAATGTCTCGCAGTGATTAGGAAACTCTTTCCCTGACTCCAAGCCAAAACAAAGGCAGTCTTAGTAATTCTCCCCATGGGAAAATCAGGAGGGTTTGTAAGTGCTGGTCGACACTGCCAAGCTGCATCCATCTCTCTACCCAAACAACAACAACAACACAGGCGTTCCTCCGCCTCCTTTCACCTTCACCATCACCTCAGGAGGAACAAACTAACCCTCATTCTGACTGACTTTGAACAGAGCAGCTCAGGACACACAACAGAAGACAGTACGTTTGAAGATATTCCACAATGAGTGGAGCTCATTTGCATTCTGGCCCAGTGTCTCCTAGGCTGTTTGTCAGAGGGCACTGAACTGTCTGTTTCTATTAGAGACTCAGTGCAGCCATGCTCAGCTGTACAAGACAAATGGTGCCATCAGTCCTGACGGTTGCAATTACCACCACGTCCTCTGCCGGGGTCAGAAATATGTTTGGATCACATCGATAGGTATATGCTAGGGATCTATGACGCAATCCACAGGCAGAGGCAGAAACATGTCGGTGGCTAATTTTGGCCTTCATTATCACTTACAGCTTTGACCACAAACATGCACGTCTGCACACGCAGCAGTCTGAAGAGGCCACAAACCTGCTGAGATGAACAACAAAACCTGAGGGTGAAAAAACAAGCACCAGCATGAACCCGACTGACTCCACCTGAGGCTCTCAGCAGCTCCCACACCAGCAAAAACACAATTTCAAGGAAGTTACAAATCCTTGATTCTGGGAAATGATTCATCCATCAGATCCACCTTTGTCTTAGTAAGATACTTCAGTTAATACTGAGTGAAATTTAGACCTGATATAAGTACATTTGTGGTGTAAGCTAATGCTTCTCCGTGTTATGAAATATAATAAATGAACAGAAGTGAAGAGATCGTATCAGCTCTACAGGTCCTGCATTGATGTGCTTGGATACTGATGGACCCACAGAAAAAGATATGAAATAAATTATTTTTGAATATGCATATGTTCCTAAAATTGTGCATGAATTCCCAAAAAATAAAAATTTCTCTCTTAAAAAAAGAAAAATTGAATTTCCCCTATTTCAGAGTGGATTTTTTTTCTTTTTTTTTTTTTTTTTTAGAATTCATCACATTTTCTAACCTTTATGATGTGTTTATCGTGCATATCCATATCTCAATAACAAAAAAGATACAGTTTATTGGTTTACTGATCAGGAGGTGCTCAATTTAACTATATGATGTAATATCTCAGCTATTTAACTGATTATTTTCCATAATTTTAGGAGTGAGACCACTTGCACAACTTCTCTATTTATATTAAGTATTAAGATTCAGTGGCTATAGCCTTTTATTGTAGTTCTAAGAAATGTAGTGAAATTAATTGTCTTTTTACGCATATGATAAATTGTTTGTTTGAACGGTTGATATGGGTGCTTCTTTGAAACTGGTCCCTAAAAAGAGGACATGGGGGCTAAAAATTCAAACGAGATGTAGACAAAAGTTATGAAGTACGTTTGGAAGCATTTTGGGTCTATTTTACTGAGATAAAAGAGAAACTATTTTCCAGATAAAACACATTTTTATATAATTTTTATACAAAAATCTGCATGTAATACGGTAGAAAGGACACGAAAATTACACACTACTATTTTTTTAGAATATCTCTTTATTCTCTCACAGGTACATTATAGGAATCAAAGTTAACATGCAAGGCAGAGTGTTTCACAAAAATAACTGCTGTTGCAAAATCACATCGTGATTTATTTGTGTTTAAATGGGCAGGTTCAGCATGTACCACGAGTGGACATGATGGGTTACGTGCAAAACCTGGAATGAGACTGCTGATTCATGAAAAATCTGCATGTCTGGATTAGAAAAACCACTAGGATTGTCAAATTTAACACAGTGTCTTTATTTATAGCGGTATCTAAGACCATTTACAGCCATGTTTTCCAGATCAAATGACACATAGGCAGCTTTTCATGTTCCAATTTTGGTTGTATTTTTGGCCCCAATGTTTTATTAAAAATTAATTGATTTTAGTATGGCTCAGAGCCATAATTTTTTTTGTATTTATCTGAGGTCATCATTACGTACATCCTGGGGGAAATATGTCTACATTTCTCTTTTATTATTGAGTCTAAACAGCTGGCAAAATAAGCCCAGTTTCATGGAATGACCCATATTTGAGAGTGAGCTGTTTTTTCCCTGCATCAAGCTCCATCATATATTTTCTTCCATATCACTCATTGTATGTCACATCTTTTCTGAATGCACTGATCTCAGACCTGTTCGTATCTTGATCGAACCATAAGACCTGCTTTTTGTCCCTTTCACACTTTTATTTGAACTTTAATAATGTCTTTATGATACAGTCTTTCTGCTATACCACTTCCATTTCTTTTTCTGTGTCTGCCAGTACGTGACTCTGTAAAAATTCTACTGAATTTTATGAGATAACTACAGAAGTTATATCTGAGGCAGCAATTTAATTCACAACAAATAGAGTAATTTCAAGCAAATTATCTCTCCCTTACAGAAATCGTTCAAGTCTTTTCTTGCTGTCGTCAGTATCACTTCAGTTACCATTAAACTGAGAACGGTGCCAGAAGCAAAATGATTGAGAAGCCAGATGAATTGTGTATTTAATGAATTTAATTAAGCTTGCGTAACACTCATGGCATTTTGACAGGAGGAGAAACCTTTATTCGTTCCACTTGTCCTGTCAGGAAAGAAATTAAGCAAATCACAGATGGAACACTTTTTCCCACTGATCTGAATAATTAGACATTTTCACAGGAGACATTTGAAGAATTTGCATATTAAACTGACAAAGCAAATACTTGCCAGTGCTCATTTCTAATGGAGTAAAAACCTGAGAGTCTCTTGTGTGCTTTTGTCTCCTAACTAGATTGAGTGTACATACACAGTCCTTTCTATAATGGGATTTTCTGAGGAATTCAGACATCTTTTCTGTGACATGAAACTTCGTAGGGCTCTTTCTACTCAGCGAAACTCCAGAGGAGATTGTGTTGTAAACAATATTTAATATTGATTTCCTGTGAGTGGCTGAAGTCTCCACTGCTGAATGGGAAGAGGTTGAAGCAATTATAGACTCTGTGTGACTTGGATGTGGCTCACAGTTTGTCATCAGATATATGAAATGTGCAGGGCTGGGTTTGGCAGCTATACTATAGGTTGGAAGAATGGTCTTTTCTCTCTGAGTGCAGTACATACAGCAGAAGAATAGAGCTTGAAAATATATATTTCCTGCTGTGCTTCAGTGGGATGCTGTAGATGTTTGGTATATTCAATCTTTTTGTTGTTGTTGGTTTGTGGGTGTGGATGCCAAGAGGCTGGAGGTGGGAGGATATGGGATTTGGCAAGTTTTTAAGCAGTTTTTTTTTTTTGTTTCCCTCATATTTTCAAGATCTTTTACTAGATGACATTAAAATCTGTGTGATATGGTCACATCTGGTTACTGGAAAATGATCCCAATCTTGGAGAAAAACATGTGTAAAGCGTGTTTTTATTTAAGAGCTTCCTCACATGTTGAGTATTTTATGGCCTGAGACAATTAACGTCGTTAGAAGGAATTTCATAAGTGGATCTCAGGGCTACCCTCAGTGCGGGAAAATGATCAACTATGGAGCCCAGGAACCACAGGACGTGTTGTTGGTCGCATTTGTCGTGAAGGATAAGATGCTGTCGCGCTGATTAAATGTCAAAAGAGTGGAATCAGGAAATATGAAGTGGAGCTGGACCTACTATTTGAAGCTGATCGTAGTAAACATTGATCCTAAATTGTGTCAGCAGACCAAAATATACTTCAAACTTGTCAATTATAGCAGGTACTGAAAAGCGGTAGAGAGGAGTTATTTTTAGAAGATGCCAATCTAACTTCCTCTTCACTCCTGTTGTAATGTCAGCGTTTACATGCGGTGTAATGATCCTGTTTTTGTCGCTATTCTGACAAATATTGCCAGTAAGCTGTTAGCATGGCTAATTAACATGAATATTCCCATTGACATGCAGCTGTGCATAGTCAGATTAAAAATAGGATTGTTTCACTGGTGGTAAGCATTTGATATTGGAAGTACAAGCTCCTTTATTCATTCCTTCCGTGACCTTCTTGAAAAAGTCACTGTTGTATTATGCGTGCGTCTAAAAACCAGTTGATATCCCTGTCTTTAGTGTTTAAAAGCAGGTGCAGGCTGTTCTTTTATGTGTGCATCTCTGCAACAGCTCTATCCCAGCTGACTCTGAACAGGCATGAGGCTAAACTGCAGTTAAACCACTAAATGAGGTGCATATTATGAATGCGTTGTAAGCATGTCCAAAGGATCCTCATAAAACCTGAATAATTTCAGCATATCCCACATGTCTTAATTGGAAAAGCCTGCTCAGAATATCCAAACGGAACATAGTGTTTACAAGGCACCATTCAATTAACAATATTCTCTATTGGTGATAACAGTGGATATGCACATAAACATACTGAGCATTAGTTATTATTGAGTTTATGCAGTTATTTTCAGTTAAGATGGAAAGCAAACCATATGATTGTCCTTGACCGCTTCGCACTCTTCCGTCAGCTGGAACCTCTTTCTCAGCTGTGGGAAATGGTAGGTCTATTGGGGTAAGAGTTGGACCTGTCTGTTGGTGTTTACACAGTGCTTAACTCAGAGAACATTGGAGTGTGAAGAGGTTTGGCAGGATGGAGGGATGAGAGGTTCTGCGATGCTGATGGATTAGCGTGAAGGCCCAAGGGCCCCGTCTGGCTTGGTCTGCATGGCCCCCTCAGCTCAGAAAGGAAGTGAAAGAAAAGAAAAAACACAGTTAATACACTCACACTTGGTCAGTCAATCTCTCCAGGACAAGTCACACATACAAGTCTGTCACCCTGCAGACACTCACAGATAGACACACATACTTATAAAAAGGCCTGTCTGCGCAACACAAAATCAATCTTCAGTTAATAGAGGTGCTGCCTGGCACCTTTGTGTGATTTCTCACATACGTTTCCTATATTTGTGTCCAGTCACCTTTCACATGGATTGAGTTTTGAGTGTCAGAAGTCGCTGCAGGTGGTCCATTAGACTACACCTGCCACGCAGATTATGTAAAGATGATTTAACCCTGTAATAGCTGTGGTAGTACTGGATATGTCCAGCTTTTGTGTCTTTTGTTTCTTTTTTCTTTTATTTGCTTTGACAGTGAAGAAACATGATGTGAGTTGAAGTGAAGGTTGAATTCCTGCTCCTGACAGATGGGTTATCAGGTATGAAAATAAGCATGGAGGTGTGACGATCGCTTGTTTTACACACATTAATATGTGATGCATCACCTGTGAATCTTCATGGTATCCTGGAAAAAAGAGTCACATATTGAAAGTCTTCACATACAAATGAAGTGCATGGAAAAACAGATCAGTCTATAATGGTGAATGTGAATGTGACGCTTCAGCCTTTAGTGTTGAGCGGGTGAAAATGGAGTCAGCAGCTGTATAAGACTGCAAGTACTGTTAAGAAAAGCACACATGAAAATAGTCAAATGAATTTCCTTCAGCTGCCTCGTACTACTGGCTTTCTGATGGCTGGATCATTGTTGACACTTCCTGGGAATAAAAGACTTTAACATCATTGCTATTGCTGACTAATGTGCTTTTCCTGTTATGACATGTCAGAACATGTAAATACTGTGAGAAACAAACTTTAATCAAATGATCACTTTATTGTTTTTGTGATGGGTGAAATATTATCAGATCTCCACGACAGAATCTCAGCGAAACCATCTGTATTTAGTAAGAATTACATGCCATTTTTATTCGTCCCAGGTGTGGCAGCAGATGTGAGTTTTACTGAGTCAGCAGGTTCATGACCTCAAAACCTCCGGAGGCGTAAATGATAGAGAGATCAAACCTCGAAATAAACAGTGTTTTGAAGATAAGTGGACAAAGAGCGATTATAGTGTCCAGTTTGATGCTGATGTTTAGGTGTGTTTTCCATACAGAGAAACTCACACTCGGCTGAAGAGTGTGTGAACTCAGAGGATAAAGGAGAGGTTATTGTTTGTGATGTGGCGTATCAGAATAAAACTGTAGGCTTTGTCCTGCTTATCCCGCTCTATTCACTGGTACAGATGTGACCATTTCCAATTTTAAGGTCTGTTAAGCAAGTACTAAGAGGACTGTGGGAACAGTGAAAGGACAGGTTTTGCATTTTCATGGTGAGATCTCAGTGGGCCACTGAAGCTATTTTTTTCCTTCAACAAAGTCTCAATGATGTTTTTGCGCTAGCTAGCCATTGACCTGTAAGAATACAGTATTATTACCACAGGTAATGGTCTGCACAGTAGGAAGGAGAAATAATCTGTTACAGGAGGTCCGGTGTCCAGTGATACATTGCCTGCCAGGTTCAGCTTTCTCATGCTACAGTGATTCAAGGCCTCGGGGCTCCTGAGCCATACCGCTTATTCGCAAAGTTGAAAAGTGGAATGAGAGCCAACAGCGGTGCTTCATAGTCCTGCAGTCTATCACTCAATCTCCTGAAATATGAGACAGACACTGTGCCTGACTGGAATCCTGAATTCCTAAATGCCTGTGTCACTCAGGAAGCGTTCTTGAATACGCTTTTCTCTTTGTAATCCTGCTGTCTCCTGACTGCCTGCAGCTCTTCATGCCTCCCTTTCTCCCTGCCTGTTTGTGTCTTTGCCAAAGCATTTTTGTGTACACTTCCTGCGCTGACCAACAGCAGAGCCAAGACAACCACCAATTACACGAAGAAAGCCGCGGCGGTGACAGCAGACTCCGTGATGGTTTACTTCAGCACTTGAAACCCTGTGTTTTGGGGTTTGATACTGTGTGCTTGGGCATGTTCCTGGGTGCTTTGTGGCTTCGCCTGCTTGGATTTTGTGTCCAGTGTGTTTAGTTGCTTTGAGCAGATGCTGAGAAGGAAATTTGGAAATTTTCTACAAAGACCGGTCAAAAAAACAATTACGCCCCTCAAGGTTAAAGCCTTGATTAAAAATCAGTGGCCTTGAAGTCAGACACTCGTCCTCCTGACTCCCCCTCCGGCCTCCTTCCTTCCTCTGACATCAGGCTGACATCTGTCCTTTTCATAGACGCTGTATTTCCATGGGCAGGACAGACACAACTTTCATCCATTTTAATGAATTCTCTCCTCCTTCCTCACTCTGCAGATTGTAATTAACACTTTGTGAGCTCTGAAATTGGCTTTTATTTATAGCTTCCTTTCAAACCTGCCTCTTTTCCCATTTGGATGCTATTACTGTGCTCACCACACAGTTTACTGTATTTTTTTTTTTTTTTTTTTTTTATTTGTTCCTGATTCTGTTGCTTCTAGGCATCATGCTGATAAAAATTTATTGCACTGGGCCCAAAATCATATCGGCAAGTGGAGGAAAGGCCAATGCAGCTCATACAATTTTACAACCTCTTGCCATTGTATGTTGCTGCAAACCATGGACAATTACAATCTCAACCCTTATCGACCAAAAATACACTTCATATCAACATTTGTAGATGCATGTACATGTATACCCATGTTGTAGTATTTTAACCTATAAAGACCCAAACCATCTACTGATGTACAATGTTTATCCATTAAATCAATCAATATATGTAAATAATTGGTGTAAAATGCAGTTTATCGTGTTTTCATGGTCATCAGATATGACCCATTTGGATGTTCAGAGGCTCTGTAGTGAATGTGGAAACACCATCATCTTCTAAAACATCGATTAACCAGTAAAACCCACGGAGTTTGATCAATGATAGTGGATAAAGACACTTGTTTTTCCAATCAGTTATTGATATCTTCACTTTTTCTTCAGTTTTGCCTGTGTCTGATATAATAACTCTCAACTTTAATCTGAGCTTCAATGAACATCTACATGAATTGAATTAAATATAGGAAAATACCTGATTTTCACTGAGACAAGCACAAAATATAAAGGATAGTATTATAATAAATGGTGATAAATCACTTAAGAAAGGGTCAATACAGAGAAAAATTCATTTTAGAACTGCCACAGAAGTAGCACTGGGTCTTTATGGGTTAATGGCTATTTTTTTTGCCTTTCCTTCTTTCCCCATGTTTGGAGTAGGCAGAAGTATAAACCTATGATACTTAAATATACTTTGTTATCCCAAACTGGGAAATTACAGTACAGCAGCAACATGACACACAGTAGAAATAAAAGCAAAATAGAAAATAAGAGCAAACACACTATACATGAAAAATTAGTAGTATTAAAAACAGACCTGGATTAAAAAAAAAAAACAAAAAAAAAACCTGGATTATTAAACTGTCAGAGCAAAAATAAACTGTATTGTTCAGTATAATGAAGGTTAATGGGTTTCTTGTTTCTTTACTTAGCTTCTTATCAAAAAGAAGCTTTCAACCAGTCATGGGCCCTGCGTATTTACTTATCTGTTTCCATATGTAGATGGAATATGTAAATATCTACCATCAGTAAGCAACTCATTGTGTTTCAGCCGAAGTCACGACTGGTGTCTGTATCTTCGGTCCTAATCAATACCCGAGAGGAGGCTTGTGGTTCATTGACACAGAAAGATGTGACTAATTGTTGGCAAAACAAAATCTTGGGTGTAATGGAGCACTCATGACAAGCAGGAAGGCTGCTGGATGAGTTTCTGTCTGTCTCTGGAGGAAAAGTAATCACACACTTTGTAAGGAAACTTGGTTAGCATTGAGTTTTAGAGCCTTTTTTGTGAGAAGGATGGGATCTTTTTTTTTTATGCACAGCTTTTATCCAGCAAACTCTACTCTCCTGGTATTTAATTTTCTGCCTTGACACATGCAGTGATTACCTGAGATTTATCTGTATCTTGTGTATAATCTATTTAAATGCCACCTTTTATCACACTGCAGATCGCTTCATAAGCCTTCTTTGAAAGTGGATCTCTCTTTAGGTTCTGACTGTGCAGGTGCCGCCTCTCTGTCTACCTGCATTTAACTCTGTCCTGCAGAAACATTTATGACTTGATGCATCTGCTTCATGATAGGCGGTGTTTTTAAGAGAGGATGTGTAGATGCAGGCTATACATAAGTTAGATGAACGCACTTCGCTTTGCATAATATCTGTACGTCTGGAATTTGTGTGGATTCAGCTTTAAGTGGAGACAGCTCTTTGTTTAATGTTTGCACGTGTCTTCACCCCAGGCGATTGACGTTTAAAAGCTGTACAGCTGGATTTCTACTATGCATGCTCGCCATTTAAAAAACAAGCATGCGATTACAGAAAAATAACTGTATGCAATCCATAAGGTATTCAAGCAGAGTACTACGTAATGTTTGTTTCATCAACTCTGGAGTTGTTACGTCTTATTAAAACCACTTTAGTAACTCATCTGTCAAATCTAATGTCTCATCATAACGACTGCTGCCACTTTATTTTAGCTTCAGTCGTGACTGATAACACTCTGTATTTGGAGCTCTGGTTTTGCATCCTTGTCCTCGGTGTTGCAGTGAGATGATTGTGTATGTCATTTGGTGGGATCATTTTGAAAAATAATTTGACCATTCACCATAGTTTCCTGTCCAGTTTAGGCTAACCTCAGTACTGGGTTAAAACTTGCATGAAACTGTGTCTACAACGTTGACGTAAATTGCTGTTGCATTGTGGTTCCAGGCAGAAATCTGGACAAACATAACAAGAATAAAACAAAATGCCTTCAGGCACAGGTGTTAAGATTTTATTTCTTCAATTCTTATAAAAAAACTAACTTCTGTTACCTTGAGTAGGCATAGCAGTGTTGTCTTGGTTTTGTGTTCATGAAGATTTGTATTCCATTCTCATGTTTTTCTCTGACACCATCATTTTTTGTCATAGAGAGCTTTTAAAAGTGTAGTGAAAGTGATGGAGTATTTCTCGTGACAAGAATTCCCAATAAATCACCGATAATGAAAAGAGTTAGATGTGCTGAATGGAAAACAGTTACAATCCATCCTCATGATCTGAACTAGAGCTGAAACGATGAATCAACTCAAATTGATTAAAAATTATTCTTCTGCAATTTTCCTGAGTCAAAACTTTGTTTCCTTTATTTTGCTGCCACTAAACATTGGTTCTGATGTTTTGTTTCACATGTGATGCACATGACACCAGGATCAACACAAATAACATGGAAACAAGGACAAAAAGGTAGAAAATGTCTGTATGGTCACTAGTCTTCATTGGAACCATCACTTCCTCTTTTAAACTTTAAGCTTTCACACAAACATTAAAAATATTTGGCTTTATTTTTTTAAGTTGTGCATTAATGCAGTGCACATATTGTTTGTAGATGTCGATGTCATTTGGCTTGTTATTATATATAGATATTTTTATACACACTTTTCCCTATTTTTTGCTGTTAATAGAATCAGATCGAAGAAAATAATTGATAGGTTATTTGCTTACAAAATAACCAATAACTGCAGCTCTAATCTGGAGTGATGCTGTTAATCGTATCGTCTGTTCTTTTATATAAGAAGTTGTTGAAGGATGTCCCGAGCATTTTCAGTTTATTGAGCCATGATAAATTGTTTTCTGTCAAAATCACAATAAAACAAAGACTTTTGCTGTAGTTTCATCAACTTAATCCATGTTGGCCCTGAAGGGTTGCTGTTCAGAGTCAGTGTTGTTGTAGACCTGGTCCTCCACAGTGTTTGGCAAAGTCTGCTGGTACACTGATAAAGCCGCTTTCCCCAGACGTTAAATTAAGCTCTCTGACACTCAGCGAGCTAAAGAGCTAAAAACCATGGAAGCATGTTTCTTTTTACACCTTTCCTGCTAAAATTATGTGCACCACACACACACTAGCAAACACAAACGCACTGAAGCATTTCACCTCCTCTATTTGCCAGTCATGTGTGTCAGTGTCTCTGTCAGCAACACTGAGTCAGGTGGGAAACAAAAGAAAAGTGGGGAAAACAAGTAGAAACTGAATGAAAGACGGGGTGCAGACAGAACCTTTATTCTGCGGTTTTATGACCTCCTAAATGTCCTTGAAAGGTTTTAGGCGGAACCAAATTACAGTCCCTCCGGTGTTTGTGAATCAGAGGTGTTGACAGGCGTGAGTCCAGCCAACAGCGCTGCTCAACAGTCAGGGTGAAGGTATGCAGGGGCTTTCAGAGCCACTGAAAGAAAAGCACAGGGGAAAGATTTCCTTTCACACAAAAGCTGAGGAACAGTCTTGTTGCAGTGGGAAGAAGCCCTGTCCTGCTGAGTACTTATTTTAGGTGTCCCTTAGGGGTCTACCCTTAATGCTCTCCGAAACGCTTGACAAAAGCCCCCGGATAATAAAACCCTCCCTGAATCACAGAGAGATGATGTAGAGAGATGCAGGTGCATGTGCTCATCTACACGGTGACTCATCATGGCTGCTCAGAAATCGACATGCTGGGAAAAGTGCAGCTATTTATTCAAGGCCTCTGTCATGGTCATGATGTGTTTTAAAGCTCCCACTGTTCGCCAGCTTTCAACTATACATTGAGAAACTGACAAAGCCTCTTTAAAGGATGAAAATAGATGTCCATGCCTTAGTGGAATGGTATGTGTAGGTGCCTCTTGGATTTAGAGTATGTAACTGCTGTTGACAGGAAGTTCGCCTGGACTATTTTGTCCACATGCATGTGACTAATGACTATTAGAGGTGGAAGAGGTGTCAGGAAGTGTTAGTGGTATGGTGAGAATGAGACAGTGAGTGAATAGTCAACAGAAACAGATACACAGTCAACTACCTCATATAACAGATAGTGATTCCATGTCAAGTCAATTTTATTTATATAACCTAATATCATAAATTTGGCACAAGGCACTAATATGGGACAACCTCTAAAAATAATAATTAAAAAAAAAAAAACTCTTCAGAAAGGAATAAATGGAAGAATGGTAGGATATCTGTACTTGGTGTGTGTGCAACATTTAGTTTAGTATTTATTTTTGTGTTGTACACCCAGAAACACAGCAGTGATTTCGTGTAAAATCTGCTCATTTCATCACATTTTATTGATGCAAAATTTACTGCTGCATAACCCTCACAGACAACCAAAATGTAAAGTGACTAGACAAAAGTCATTTATAAAAGATTTACAGCTCACTTAAACTGTTGAATAAGTGACTGAGGAAGCACATTTTGGCTTCATGTAAATCTCTTCAGCGAGAGACCAAATGTTTTGGGAAATGCCTCTGTTTTATGTAATGTTTGCTGATACTTGCATGTGGACTACCGTTTTATTGACTATTTTAGACCAAATTTTACCCAATTTTCAGAAAATCTGCAAAAGTCAGTGTAAATGTATACACTTTTCCACATGTAGCTGTTGCCTTCATGAGCAGAACCAATGAATCGTATTGACCCTTTGCACCAACATCACATTTATCACGTGACTCTAGGTGCAGCGCCATGGTGGACGGCAAAGGCGACACAGCAAACAAACGAAAAAGCCCGGGATGATTTTAAGCAATGCCTACCAGCACTGAAAATAATATTTTGTAGTTGTCCAGCCAAGTGACTCACCTTACAGGACGGCATAAAGAACGCTATCTGGAGAAGTTAGCGATAGCAGGGCTAGCTACCGACCCTTACCTTCTCTCTCCAGATGTGTTTACGGATCTAGCAAAAATCCTCCAGTCTACCGGAGTTTAATGCACACGATCTGTACCATTATGTTATAACTGGATTGTCTACATATACAGGTAGTTTTCTAAAAGCATACAAAATCTGGATGTTTACCAGTTCTTCGTCTCAGGTTGGGTTACAGTCGCGGTGCTGCGTTCACGGCAGAGGAATGTACCTCATAATGGCAAAGCTAAGATACAGCTAACGTTAGCTAACTAGCTGACACTCCATTTTATAATATAATGGTACAGATCGTCTGCATTAAACTCCGGTAGACTGGAGGATTTTGCGAGATCCGTAAACACATCAGGAGGGAAAAGGTATGGGTCCGTAGCTAGCCCTGCTATCGCTAGCTTCAGTATTAGCTCTGTTGTTGTAGTGGCTGCCTTTCTACCAGCCACACTATGTTATATGTCCGACTGTTATTTTCGTTATGCTGTGCCATATGTTATAGTGGTCGAACTTTACATATTACTGCGTGTAGATAGGCAGACACTTCAACAACAGAGCTAATATTGTAGTCTACTTAAGACAGCCACTGTAACGTAGTGGCTCGTCGTAGCCTTGCCTTTTCATAGTAGCTAAGTCAGTCTAGCCACCTAGCTAGCATTTGTTGGTGCTAATGTGCTATCGACAAAAACGGAGCCTGCACTTTCTGTAATTTCAGGTCCATCATAGCCAGGCTCTGTCTGCAACCAAGCTGAAACAATGGGTGTCTTTGAAGAAGGATGGAACTGTTGTGTGCGGACACTGTATGTATAAAGCAGGCTTTAAAAAAAAGAACAAAAACAGCGTTCAGTTCAAAGTCGATGTTTGCTGGGTTTACCGTCCTTCATGGCGCTCGTTTGCAGCGCGAACAGAGGGTGACGCAACTGCAAAGGGTCAATAATACAGTGTTATTTCAGTGTCTTTTTCTGTATTTAACATTTCGGCCTTTTGTACATAGATATGAGGTGAGTGGTACTTTCTTTTTTTTTTTTTTTATGAAGTGTTTCATTTGTGAGTATTTCACTTTATCAAATATAAATACTGTAAAGAAAATGTAGTCGCTATATTTTTCTTTAGTTCAGAACACTAGCATTTAGCCGACATGTTTTTGCTAATATCATGGGATTAGAAAATCTGTTCAGTTACAGCTTTTTTTTTTTTTATCAGTGTCGTATGTTTTGTCTAAATTTTGTTCTTTAAAGTTGATTTCGTTGTTTGTTTATTTACAGTTTGTACACGTAAATAAATAATTAAGGCACATTTCTTCTGCTAAATTAGGATTGAACACTGTAATAACCGTTAGCTTGTAGCTGCTGACTAGCTAACTAGCTAATGTCTTATGAGTATTTACTACTACTATTAACGCATGCATAACTAAGTTCTAAACCTTCATCACTTCATTATTATATGATATTTTTGGAAACAACTGAGGAAATAGAAAACACCAGTGGCTTTGTGAAGAAACACTAAAAACGACAAAAACCATAGAATAGCACAATTAAGGCATTTGAGTAGATAAATGTGAACAGAGAGGAAATATATTTACAGGGACTTTATTTCAAAAGAGCAATTTTCAACAGTAAGGTAATCCAAAGTGCTAAATACACACATAAAAGGAGTATTTAAATAGGGTGAAGATTAGAGCAAAATAACTTTAAATCAAACTGGCTGAACAGACAGAAAACTAAAAGTGAATTGTAAGAGCCTAAATCCTTTTAATACTTTCCAAATCAATGGAAATTAAATTAAGTTTTACAACATGCAGGAAAGTGAAGCCTGCCGCAGACAGAAGCATGGACATGTTTTTCTAAAGGCTTTATGCCGAGACATAAGTTCTTTAATGTGGTTGTTAAAATTTAGGATTAAGTTCAGAAACTAGCAAAGATTTTGTTTTGATCTTCAACATTAGAGGAAGGAAATGAGCACTGGCTTTTAAATGTTCTTAGTTACCCCTGATAAGTGTACCCCTCAGTCCCCTTTCCTGCATTTTATACTCCCTTAAATCAACAGAAACTTCTACCAGCAAATTGGTCTCTTTGCTCCTTGCTTTGCTGATGCTCATTATAAAGTGAATCTGTCAGCTACCACTTTGGGCACATTAGCATCTTAAGTCCTTCCACTTGCTCTCCCCTCCTCTCCTCTTTTCTGTGGCCCCTGGAGAGGAGATCCAGAAGGAAACAGAAACGTGAGCTTGAGGGAAAGAAATGAAAGATGTGCCTACTGGACCCACTGACCTTGCTCTAAAAAAGAATCAAGAAAAGTCAGCAGTTTTTTTCTCTCCTTAAGCCAAAAAAATTTGCATATTTCAAGCCGTTTGTAAACTTTATGCTGTGATAATGTTATGAAAATGTAGCTTATTACTAATTGTTTTTAACTTCTTAATCCTATTTGGGTCATTGGGAGCAGGAGCTTGTCCAAGCATGCCAAGTTTATTAGCCTGAAGGGAAGGGAGTCTTTGGTCCGTCACAGGCTGGACAGATACACACACACGTCTGCCTGCTGCTCATACCTCATACCATCTCTAATCCTTGTGATTCTGGAAAACCCATGCAAGCAAAAGGATGACATGCATACATGTTTATCATATACTGTATATTTATTGCTGTAATGCAGAGGCTTCAAACTCATTTTAGTTCAGGGGTCACATACAGACAGATTTGATCTCAAGTGGGTCAGACCAGTAAAATACAAGCATAATAACCTACAAATGATAATCCAGATTTTTCTCTTGAGAATAAAATTACATTATGAAAATGTGAATACCCTGAACAACCATACTGATTGTGTATCTGATACGGCCATTGTACTAACTGTGCAGCTACACTCTTATTGCATTAGTTTTTTGTTTTTTTTTGAAGTTCCCACTGATGGTTAAAAGTAGACACAGATTTATTATACTTAAAGAAGGAACAAATCTTATACAGAAAGCCTGTGAGTGTTTTCATCTTTATCATATTATGTGTCATGTGGTGTGTGACTGGTTTTTCTGACTTTTTTTTAGAATGCACCATGCAGCGCTATTGACCTCTTATCCAGCAGTCATTCCCGAGCTTTATTAATCAAGTCAGTGTTTACATGGACACAGTATTTCTCAACTGTCGCCTGCAGTTCATTTCAGAACCGTGTTTAGGAATGATCAGGTTCGACTGTGGTCCACTGGTCTGTGTGATGACTGCTGAGTCATACTAATGTGCATCTGTTTCAGGTAGGGTGGGATTTCTCCCAAAGCCAATGAGATGACTCTGCAGAGACAGTGAATTATGAGGAAGAGGGAAAAGATTAATGGCTCAAACTGTCCTCGCCTCTGCAATTTGAGTATTGCCTTGCTGAGAGTATAAAAAAACCCATACAATTATTGTTCCATATAATTATCTTGTTTGTGCTGCCAAAAAATTTAAAATGTACGCCCTTAGAATTTCCTGATAATTTAATATGAGGTTAATTTATTCTTGAAATGATAATCTAAATACAGATTTCTTACTCCAATGTTAATTCTTTACTGAACGTGTCGATTAAAAAGTTTATTCAGTTACAGTTTTCCTGAATCGAAGCTTCATTTCCTTAATTTTGCTGCAACTAAACATTGGTTCCACTTGTGTTTCACAAATGATTATTTTGATGCACATCACACCAGGATTAACATTAACAACATGGAGATGAGGACAAAAAGGCAGAAAATGTCAGTATGCTCACTTTTCTACACTAGAACCATCACACACTCCTTTAAATTTTAAGCTTTCACAT
>JAPQRP010000015.1:19061035-19076593 GCA_037367295.1 Apogon hyalosoma | reverse complement strand
TAAGGAGTTAGTAAGTTGTATACAAATTTATTGAAGACTGCAGTGCACAAATTGTTTGTAGACATTGTTTGACTTTGTTTATATATATATATATATATATATATATAAACAGAGAGAGAGAGAGATAGATAGATAGATAGATAGATAGATAGATAGGTAGGTAGATAGATTTTTTTATATGTATCCTTTTAAGCTTTTTGTCAGGTCAACTGGTTCTGGAATAAAAGACAATTTGTCATTTTCAGACATGTCACATTTTTACTATTTTTTCACAGATTCAAAAAAAAGTTTAATCGAGTCAAAGAAAATGATCGATAGATTAACTGATTACAAAGATAATCAGTGGCTGCAGTGTTAATTCAGAGTCTTTTTGTGTCTCCTCAGGGGTCTCTTACTCATATGTGCATGGACAGTCAGGAGATGAGGATGCAGACGTGGACGTGAAGCTGTACAGTCACCGGTGGAGGAGGTGGCTCCCCCCGAAGTCTCGAGACATGGACAGTAACAGGGCCAGTCAAGAGCAGGACCAGAAGACAGAGCCAGAAGAGCCAGATGGATTCCCGGGTCTGCTGTCTGCAGAGGAAACAGACAACAGCTCCCAGATAGAGGTATGTACGTAATTAACGCCCAGAGGAGTTCTTGGACGGGCCCTTGTGTCCAAATCACAAACTGATGTAAGATGATGTAGCAGCAGACACTTGGGTGGAAAGTGCAGATCTCAAAGTAAAACTGTTAAGTCAATTGTGTTGAAAGGCCGAGTAAAACTAGATTCATGATACAAAAGAAAAACAGAATTTTTGTCACTATTGTCACTATGTTTGATGCAGGAAGAGACAGTAAAAATGGGAATCTGAGGGAAATGCTTGCATGAAAAACAAAATCCATGTCATCATGTTTCCTGTTGGTGGAAACGTGCATGACATCGACCAATCAGATGTGTGGCATCCTGTGACACCTGATTGTTTTGTAAATAGTTGTATGTAGTTTTCCTAAAAAACGCCTGAAGCATTGACTGCATTTTCATGTAAATAGTTGTGTATAATTAGGTTATTTGCAAATTTTTTTAGAATTTTTTCGAAGTTTTCAATTTATATGTTACTTTTAAGTTATAAAAATGGTTCGTTCAACATGTTTTTGGTGAAAAACAGTAAGGAATCTAACGTTTTCCTACTTAGATTTCATGTTTTTTTGAGGGGGGGTGATTTTAGTTTCATTGTGTTTAATACAACATGTCACATGAAAAAAAAAACTGTAAAGTCACACAGGTGAAGTTATGCTGAAAAGAATGATACCAAACAAGGCAAAATCAAACGTATTCAGAAACAGCCAAAATACACTCCGACTCCTGGGTACCACTGAGGCTGCCCCTCTGATCTGGCATTTTATGCTTCGAAAATCTACAAGAGTTTAGGTTTGAAAGGGACCAGAAATAGTCTCTGGACTAGCTTGTTTGTGGCTGCATTGCTCTGATGAGGTGCTGTAGTAGTGAAATTATCCCAAACGATGTCATTAGGGTTATCATGGAACATATTTACAACACAAAGATTACGTTACAGGCTGAGAGGGAAAAGCTCTGCACTTTGCTGTAGTGTTGCACCAGGAGAGAAGGGTCTGGTTGAACACATTATCACTGTCTAGAATTGAGGAAAAATCTCTGTGGCTTTGTTTGTAATCATACTCATCTTGGATGGTACTGAGCCACACATGCAGCGGCAGCATCTTTGTAGATAGTGAGAGGGAGATCTTGTTCTGATGGTACGTTTGCACATGGGAAGGTGAATGTTGATATTAAAATGACAAATCCCTCCAAAAGAAAATAGTATGTAAATCATTAAAAGACATATTTCAACTCTAAGATATGAAGGTTGTGTAGCGGGGAGTGAGCTCACAGATAGGATGTTATTGCTAGTGAATTCTGGGTTTATTGTGACAATCTGATTTTATTATGGTAAATGTAGGATTCACTGATTTCATGACTTGTTTAAGTGATTGTCAGAATATCTCTACTTAAACAGTAATAGCCTGTGTTAACCCTTTCCTCAGTGATTTATCACCATTTATTACAATATCATCTGCATTTTACATTTTTCACTGAAAATCAGGTCTTTTCCTATATTAAACTCACTCATCATATTCATACAAGCTCAGAGTAAATTCAGAGGTCATTAGGTCAAATCAGAATAAATGAGGAAAAGGTTTTTCCACAAAATATATAATTAACTAAACCTAAAACAAGTGTCTCCAACCACTGTCATTTATCCAACTCCATGGGTTTCACTGGTGAATCAATGTTGTAGAAGATGATGGTGTTTCCACATTCACTACAGAGCCTTAGAATGTCCAAATGGGTCATATCTGATGACCATGAAAAGCTGAGAAACAGCATTTTACCTGAATTATTTACATGTATTGCTAGGATTAATGGATCAGCAGTTGTTAAATATTTTAGATCAGTAGATGGTTTTGCTCAGTGGTGGGTGTTTGGGTCTTTATGGGTTAAATGAAAGCTAACTGTAGCTGACTCCCTCCTGTAACTCTCTTCTCTGTCATAACCTTAGACTGAATAAAGATAGATTATGTGATACTGTTTCATGAAAAAAATAAAGCTTTGTTTTGTCTGTGATGAATCAGAATTTACATAGTACAGACAGTTTTGACAGTGGTTGGTCATTACACCTGTCAATCACCCATTTTTATATCTCCTGCTCTGAAATGAGGCTAGATTTCCCCAAGGCTGAAGACAGATCCAAGTGAAGGTGCAGAAGTCTTATTTTGACTCAGACCACTTGAGTTGCAATATGTTGAAAGGTTATTATGGAATGTAGTGAGCCCACAGACAATGATGGGCCTTCTGAAGCTTTAAATATTGAGTCTCACACTTTATTCTTGATCCTGACCTTTTATCTCATTGAAGTGTTTTTGTTCATTATCCGCTTGTTAAGATGTGGTCTTGTTTCTGGTGTTTGGGTCCACATCTGTATTCAATCTGCAGCAGTATTATGTCCCTGAGTCCATAAAGCCATAAAATCCAGTTTATTCTACCACTTCCCATGTGATGATAAGAGCAGAGGACGTGGATGAAGTTGATAATTAAAGTTCACATTAGCTTGTTGGCTAACTAACATTAGTTTCCACTGCATTTCCAAACTGAATTTCTGTGGATTCCTCTGATATAGAATAAGGCTTCACATCCTCATGCTTTGTGTTTCATTTGTCAGCCTTTATCTGTGCTGTCCAGTTCAGGGAAAGGTAAATTAAATAACAATTTATATCAAACACCTGAACATGAATTGATGTGATGCACTGTTACAAATGGACTAGAAGCTTTTACAGTATTTAAGACGTAAAATCACAGTCAGGTAAAAGCACAGAGTATGGTAAATTGCACTAAGAGATGTATTTGATGTAAATAAATGAATTTGGCCCCTTCTGAACCCCAACTGGTGCCTCACTTAAGAAAAAGTTATAGTAAATGAGCATATGATGTCAAAGTGAACACAGATATTGTCAGGCAGTTCATGTTAATGAGATAATTATCTAGTAAAAACAGAGCTGATTTTTAGTTTCCCTTGTGAATGCAATACGCTTCTGTACAAACATGAGCACTGTTGTTGACAGTAAACGTAAGAAATTCCGTTTTCGTATTAAAAAGCGTTACACCTCACAGAACAAACACACTATGATCATACAGACTATGAAAAAAAAAATTGGCTCTGGTTTTCTGAATTAATGAGAATTATCTCATAATTACGAGAAACGGTTTTATGAAAAAATAAAAAAATCGGCTGTTTTTATGAGATAATTATCTCATTAATTCAGAAAAACAGATTTCGTAATAGCTTCCGTAGTATCGCGATTTCTGTTTCTGTTTTTATATTTTAACTTGTTTTATTTATTTGATTTTATTGTTTCTTAATGCTTTTATTAATTTTTTTAAATGATTAATTAATTAAGCTGGATTGGATTGGATATATATCTTTATCGTTTTATCGCCCAGCCCTACCTCCATATTTACTTCCATAAACTCAGTGGGTGCATGCGTGGTCACGTATTACATCAGAACCTCTTTTGCGCATGCGGGTCACTTTAGGGTCGCATTAAGTTCATACTCAAAACTGATAGAAGTCACATTTAATGTGGAATATGAATGAGCGCACAAAAAAATTGGATTTCACCAAAAAATCTGAATTGTGCATTAAGACCTGCTGTCTGAATGTAGTGTAATTAAAGGTCACAATAAACCTTCCCCTCTTGTAAAAATAATAATAATCTAATACAGTATAAAGGGAATGAATAGATAAACTCCTGAGCTGTGTCTAAAAATACTCTTCAGTCATTCCCTGGAGCAATTATAAATCTTTGTAGAAAAGCAGATGTTAAGTGATGAAAAAGAGGTCTAGGAGTGGTCTATGAGGATTAATATTTTACATCAAATCAAGCTCAGCCCTCAGGTATTCATCTACCCTCTGTATTCAACTGGACCCTCCTAAGCTTGATCCTGGATGGACCACAACAGGATATTAACCCGGCCTCCTGCAGTCAACTGGACCTGTTGGGGATTAATGGCCCGGTTCAGCGTGCATTTGTATCTATGTAAACGAAAGGCATCACCCTGTTGTTATGATGCCTCGACCGGCGCATAGCGTCGAGGCGTTCAGTCATAATGATGGCGGCCGCCGGGGCATAGACAGCTCGTTAAGTTTTCCTGTGGCTTCTAATCATCTCAGGTTCACAGCACCCGGTCTCTGGGTGAGGAGGGAGGGAGCTTTGATCGTCAGCTGTAAACATTCGCAAACACACGCTGCTTCAAGACTTTGCACACGTGCATTGTACACACACAGATAAATGCACACCACTAGAGATTTCACGTCCACGCGGATGCACACACACCATTACACAAGTATCCACACAAACACATCCGCCCCTATTGTCTTCACTCTATCAAAGTCATTTGTTGTTGCTGAATGCAGGAGCAGTCCACAGCACAAACACCCTGTTTTTCCCCTTGTTATTACCCGACGCTCACATACTCCCTCACCTGCCACCAGCACTTTACCTGACATGAGGAAAGCCTGCACATTCAGACGGCAGAAATAGTAGAGTCAACTGAAATGCACATCACAGTGATATGAAGGGATTTAACCTATAAAGACCCAGTGCTACTGTTGTCAGTTCCCAAATGATTTTTTTCTCTCTATTTAACCTTTCATAAGGGATTTATTACCATTTACTACAATATTATCCTCTGTATTTTGCATTTTCCAGTGAAAATCAGGTTGTTTTCCATATTTAATTCACTGATCATATAGATGTTCATAAAAGGTCACATTAAAAGTGAAGGTTATTATATCAAACACAAAGTGTCTTTTTCAGTAAGATATATCACTAACTGAACATAAACCAGTCCAGCTTTAACCCATAAAGACCCAGTGCTAATTTTATGGCATTTCCCAAATGATTTTTTTTCTCTCCATTTAACTTTTCTTAAATTATTTAACACCATTTTATTCTAATATTACCCTTTGTATTTTGCATTTTTCACTGTAAATCCTGTATGTTCCTATATTTAATTCCTATACTTGATCTAGATGTTCATGAAAACACAGAGTAAATTCAAGTGTTATTATATCAGCAAAGATATCAATAACAGTGTAAAAGGAAGTATCTCCAGCCACTGTCATCGATCAAACTCCATGGGTTTTACTGGTGAATCGATGTTGTAGAAGATGATGATGTTTCCACAGTAACCATGGAGCCTCTGAACATCCAAATGGGTCATATCTGATGACCATGAAAAGAAGACAAACTGCATTTTACACCAATTATTTACATGTATTGATTGATTTAATGGATAAACATTGTACATCAGTAGATGGTTTGGGTCTTTATAGGTTAAAATACTACAACATGGGTATACATGTACATGATCAACAGGTATCAACAGTTTACATCAGTAGATTTTGGTGGATTTTTGGGTCCTTATGGGTTAAAGACTGTTTTGCACCAACCAAGGACATAAAAACAACAGTAGTTGAGCACATTTAAAGGAAACATTTACCTTTGGAGAGTTTTACAGTTCTTTATATCATCAAAACGTTCCTGTGGTTATTCTTATTTCCGTCGACCTGCCCTCTAAAAATGCTCTTTGCTGCTTGGTTGTATTATGCTCGAGTTCATTGAGGTTACCTCTGTGAAGAATCTGGTTTCTTTGACTTTTTCACAATTGATTTCTCTTTTTAAGATGGATGATGTCTGCTACAAAATAATAGAAAGAAGCCCGTGCCCTGATTTTTGAAAGGCTGCAAACATCTATTAAGGACGTCTAAGAGATGTGAGGATATTTCTGTCACTATAAAGGAATAATGCTAGGGTTTAGACTCATAAGAAAGACATTTTAAAGCTTTTTTGTACATGAGATATAGAAAAATATTGAACACAGCTGCACTCTATATCTGTGTTATATCCCTCTTTTATCAAATGTTTATTTAAAGTATCTATGACAATAAAAGAAGTACTGATATGTGTAGAGATGTAATCCAAAAGCACAGTTTTCTTAAAATGTGAAGAGGTAATAGGGAGTTTAACAGGGACACTAACTGTATTTTAATCTCCATAAATCAGACTTGGACTTTAGTGGCACTTAAGACACTTCTCCATCTCTTCTCTTCTCTTTGCATTGGGTTCAGTCTGTGTTTGGGTTATCTGGTGCCATAACAAAAGTTCCCGACATTAGATTTATCTCACCTCGGTGTGCAGGTTCACAACATTGTCCTCAACAGCAGACTGCCTGACGCCCTGGGTGTCTCTGAATCACTGTATATCGGCTTTCTGGATCATTAACGCACATTAAACACCAGTCATCCGCTAAAGGTGTCTTTAAGTGGTTGTGAGAAGACAAAAGGTTCAAGCAAATTCACGTAGTATGACTGAATTTAAGCAGGTTTCACACACAGCTTCTATTTTCCAACAGGACAAATGTGTGTATTTTTTTTTTCTGAACGCACAATGCCAATAATGGCCTGTGGCAGTTTGTGTTTTATGTTGTTTGTCCAAAGCCATTTTTCATGTTTTGGATCATGGCCATGTTTTTACTTCCCAAACATTCTCATAACCCCTCTTGTCAAGCTGTTATGTAAACACCAGTTCAACATTATTTAAAGTCAACGCTTTGTATAACATGCATTTTTATGGAGAAGAGAACAGACGTTTTATTTTTAAAGCTCCAGTGTGTAAGGCTTTGAGGGATTGAAGATGATCTAATTGTAGATGAGAAGTATGATATTCATAAATACATTTCAGCTGTGTATAATGCATTTTTTGAGACATCTTTTACAAGGGTGACCTGGTCAAGAGGTTGAACATCACACACCATACCATAATGAAACATAACGTGCTTGCACTTGAAAACCCTCGGCCTTCAGTCCACACTAGGGTTTCCTTATCATTAGCCCCTTTTGCACAGCACTTCTATCACAGGAATATTTCACCTTAATTCCGGAATGATGTCTGTAAACAAAATGGTGGATCATTTGGTCCCACCTTTATTGCAGCTCTGTAGGTCATAACAGAGCCATGATAAAGGTGGAATTATGATTCTGGAGTGCTATGTAAAAGGAACACCTCTCGTTCTGCAACCAAGGTGTGAGGTTTTGATGATGTATTGTGTGTGTGAGCCCCGCACTGGGGGGATTTAAAAATGAGCGTGGGCCGTGTACAGTAAACAAACATATCAATGCGACCAGAAAGATGTCGAATATGGAACAGTGAAAGATGGGCCAAGTCTGGAGAGGTTAGAAACACTGCTATGCTCAGGGTATTTCCGACATGCAAGTTATATGTCACACTATACACTGTGCTGCGTCACTGCCCCTTTGATTCCTGAATGCAGGTCCGCTGTGTGAAAGTCCAACCTGGATCACCTCTGTTACTCCTTTGGCTTGGCTGTGGAAATTAGTCAATGGTGGAAAAAGGTGGGATCACTACCTCACCTTTTTCTGGGATCTCTGTGTAAAAGTGGCTACTGACTATCTGCCCCCCACTTGAGAACTGCTTGTGCACACCATAGTTTTTGCACATACGGACAGACAGACAGGTGGATGACAAACTGATGACAATACCCTCTGGCAAAGGCCGAGGGTAAAAACAAGTAATAATTTAGTAATAACACAAAATAATAAGAGTTTCACCAAATTAAGCAGAGTAGCCAAATCTGTCCTTATCTATCAAAACTAAAACTAAATAAATTTCACCTACTAAACCAGCTCTGGACCATACCTTTCAAACTGGATTTTTCTTTTCACTTTGAATATAAACATACCCTAAAATGATGTTAGGATTGAAGGGGCACATGTCCGCCATTTATTGATGGGAGGTGGTAATGAGATTTGGCAACTCTATCTGGAGCTACGGTCTGTTTCATTCAGTTATGTTTCTAGTCACAATATTGCAACTTTGGCACTTAAGGGGACTAAACACTCTGTTAAAATACAGCTAGAACAAGCAATGTGTGCAATATGTACTAGACAAGTATTATCAGTATGATAAAGAAATGAATACCAGTTACCCTCTTTAAAGATGTGCAGATTTGGTTAGTGTAAAAAAAAGTTAAGATGTTCTAGTTTTTAATCTGTGTTATATCTAATTAATTAATAAAGAGAAACAAAAATTTCAACATTGATTCGTGCATAAAGCGATCTACTAGGTTACTGTGATCAATGAGGGGAAAACAGGATGAGGGGGACACCTAGAATTAGATGAGAAAAATGATACGAATCTGTCTGTGTGTTAAAGCTGCAGGAGCCAAAATGAGGGGAGAAGGATTTAGTAATCCACACTTTACGTGTTTGTGTCTAAATATAAAGGCTAATGATAGAGATGGATGACATGGATGGCGGTCCTTGTTTAGTGTCACTATGAAAAAGTGAAGCCACTTATGTCATAGATAAAGATGAAGATAAAGTTTATTTTGCCATTCGTTCACATAATCAGATACATCGGAAGTCTTATGCAGATGTCTCTCAGAGTACAAGCGTAAAAGATTAAAAGATACGATCAAGAATAAAAAAATATAAGATATCAGCAGTATAAAACCAATATATGCAGTATAAAACCAGCTAAAAGACAATAACACACTGCTCTTCTGTGTGTCGTCTTACACACAGAGGAACAGTAGAGTTAAGCCTGACAGAATCTCAACAGAAATCAGTAATCGAGGTACATTTTCTGCAGTTCTAAACCACAGCGGAGGAGTTTTTGCAGAAGTTTAATTTTCTCCACCTGAATTGCAAAATGCAAAAAGCAATAACGGAATTTTTGCCCAGTGATTGCGAAAAACTATTGTGCAGTGAAGCTTCAAATACAGCCTCAACAACATGCAGATGGGCTTAGTGTAATGACTGCAAATCAGTCCTGTGTTTATTTTTTACAAGTTCAGCTGTAGTACTGGGGTCACCTACAGTCCTGGGTGCATACCAAGCGAGCCGACTTCAGGTCTTGACCCTACGTTGAAGAAACTTGTCTTCTCAAAAGTTGCTTACAGCTGTCAGGTGGCATCATTTGAAGCCCCGTCTTTATGAGGAGCATAAACATACCACACAAACTCAAACACTGAGGGCGTGCACCATCCGCTTGGATGTTTTATTACATAGACTACTCCTTTTTCAAATCCTGGATCATGTTGCAGCACCAGTCAACACCAGGCATGTTTCTCCTCATGTTCCCTCTGAAGGGAATGCATACATTGAACCAGGGTTGTCAAACATGTGGCCCGTCGGCCAAAACCAGCCCGCCTAAGGGTCCAGTCTGGCCCATGGGATGAATATATGAGGTGCATGAATTACACTGAAAGTTTGAACAGTCAAGGGTGTTTTAGTTAGTTAGTTACTAAACTAATTTAGTGGTCACATACAGCCCAATTTGATCAGACCAGTGAAACATAATAATAATAATAATAATAATAATATTATAATGATGACAAGTTTTTCTCTTTTTTTGATCTAGTGTGAAAAAAGTCAAATCACATGATCAAAATAGGGCCACATACAGACCAATTTTGATCTTAAGTAGAGTAATAGCTTAATAATATATAAATAACGCACATTGAACAGTGGGGATCCAAGGATTCTAGATGTGGTAGTTTTATGCTGTGGTGTAGTCATGCATGCTGTACCACATTTGTCCAGCAGTCACCCCCCAAAGCGTTCTGGCCATAGCAACATGTTTGTAAGGCTATTGTATTCCAAAATTACTAATATCTCCCAAAATATTGGCTTTATCAACTTGTCGTTTTCACTACTGTCTTCCTTGACCCAAAATATGTAAGTATGCCAAACTGCAGCAGTCAGCTCTTTCCGGATTTTGTGTGAATCCCAGGACACACACACATGCACACAGAGGCCACTTGGCTTTTATAATATAGATGACTCCAAATGTTCTTATTGGTTTAATGTGGAAAAAAATAATATTACATTATGCCTATAAATAATGACAGCTCCAAAATTTTCTCTTTGTTTTAGTGCAAAAAAAATTACATGAAATTATGAAAATATTTACATTTACAAACTATCCTTTCACCAAAAACGTGAATAATCTAAACAACCATGAACAAATGGAAATTTCTTTAAGGAAAATAAGCGAAATTTTGCATGACAATATCATCCACTGTGCTCTACAAGGTGTCCCTAAAGTCTGGACACATAGGCAAAACGCAAATTTTCAAGAAATTTAATTTTCAGCATTGTATTCAATTGGTTTTTTTCAGTTTGATAAGATAAGACTTTATACATCCACTTTGGGGAATTTTCACAGTTAACAGCAGCAATATACAATAAGCAAGTGCAGAGAAAAAGACAGGCATAAATACCACAGGTAAGTGAAAAATGAAATACAAGAGAAAAATAAGAAATTTGAAATTATTCAAACCAGTTCAATTCTTTCTTCTTTCGACAAAGCCATATTCAATCTGTGGAGGTAAAAAAAATGTATAGTTAATGAGATTTCCTATGTGTCCAGACTTTAGAGATGCTCTGTATAAATTGTTATGCATATGTGTAAATGATGTTATTGATGTTAATTTCACTCCTATAGCTGCTTATATTCAAAGGATAGTCCAATCGTGATTGTCAGTGATGTCAGACATGTTGGTTGCCAGTAAATCCATTACGTATTGGTATTTTTTTTTAGAAGTCCATCTGTCCTGCAGTTAATGTTGTTTGCTCATCTTGCTTTGATAAAATAGTAAGGGTGTGGTTTATGATGGTGAATCATTTTTGGAGTCTTTGTCACTGCCTGTTCTGTGTACTGTGAACGCTCAGGAGGCTCTTTGGGATTTATATCCCAAGGTACATTCATCACTGTTTGTTTGTGCATTTCTTAAGGGAGAAAATTCACACAGTGAGGCAGCGAGCAGCTCTGCTTACTAATTTTCATTACTTCACTTGATTCCCAGTGCTACTTTTACCACATTCAGTATTCAATTCTTTGTTTGTTTTTGTCTGGGTTTGTTAACATTCCCATAGGATAATGTGTTTTGGAGAAGATGTTTACATTGTGCAGTGTTTATATCTGGAATACTATATCTGTTTGACGGAGGCAATCACTGCTACAGTTCAAAAGTGTTCTTCAGATGAACCCATAGCTGTTAAAATTTCAGTTTGGGTCTCCTCTGCTGCAGTTTTTGACTCTTGCTGTGCATCATCATCTGGTCATAACATAGTGTTTCACAGTCAGTTGGCCAATATACTGGTGTATAGTTAAATGAGTGAAGACAGCAGAGGTGAATATACTGTGTAGAACACCTTGTACAGCCCTTAACAACTCTTTGAAGAACAGCTAGAAACTCTAACTGAACCCATCAGAGTTACAGATACATTACAGATATATCATCTATAGACCGGAGGAATGTTTGAGTTATATTTCAGGTTCATATCAGACATGTTCAGTCATTTTATTTTTTTTAAGATTTTCTGTTTTTGAAGCATGCACAAACTCATATGTTTGAAACAGGACCCTGCTGCCTTTATTTTATACATATTAGAGCACAGGTGTCAAACATATGGCCTGTGGGCCAAAACCAGCCCACCAAAGAGTCCAATCTGGCCCAATGGATGAATTTGTGAAATGTAAAAATTACGCTGACGATATTAACCCATAAAGACCCAAACAGCCACTGTCGACCAAAATCACCTTCTGGTGTAAAATGTTTAATACCTGTTGATTCACTAATCCTATTAATACATGTCAATAATTGGTGTAAAATACAGTTTTTTTTCTTTTCGTGGTCATCAGATATGACCCATTTGGACGTTCAGGGGCTCCATAGTGAATGTGGAAACACCAACATCTTCTACAACATTGATTCATCAGTAAAACCCGTGGAGTTGGATCAACAGTGGATGGACACACTTGTCTTATGTTCAATTATTGATAGATTTGACTGAAAAAGTCACTTTTTCTTCAGTTTTCTCTGTTTTTGATATAACATTAATCTGAGCTTTTATGAACATCTACATGGTCAGTAAATTAAATATGAGAAAATAACTAATTTTCACTGAAAAAAAAAACGCAAAATACAGAGGATAATATTATGATAAATAGAGATAAATCACTTAAGAAAGGTTAAATAGAGAGAAAAATTAATTTTGGAACCGACACAAAAGTAACACTGGGTCTTTATGGGTTAATGATCAAGGATGTCAAAATGATTGTAGCCCATTACGATCTTAAAGGGATCATATTTTGCTAAAGCCACTTTTATTAGTCTTTGGTACATTTATTTTTGTCTTTGGATTTGTATTGTTGTATTTATATTCATTTTGGAAAAAATCAAGGGGATTTCTACAACCCGTTTTAATTCCTGCTTAAATTGTTACGGCTATAACTAGTTACCTCACAGCATTTGCGCATACAAGGTCAAGACTTCAGATGAACATTTCTCCGAGTACGACATAACTGTTTGTCAGCAGCAGCGGTTGTAGTCCGTACTGAAAATATGCCCAAATTTCGAGCCGATTACCTAAAATGTACAGTTGTTTGTTGAATGGGACAGAGCAGCACAGCCAGCAACCTGGAGGGGGCGGGGCATACAGTGGATTATTTGAATTTAAAGGGCCAGCGCTCAAAATTACCTTTCTGGTGTCATTAGTCAGAAATAGGATTGAAAATGGACCTGTGGAGTTGAACTGATGAAGAATTCAGACCAAAGCACAGCATTTACAGTTTATGTAGACCACAGGGAAATGTTTTAAAATGCAGAATTTCATTTAAAAAAAGTAAAATATCACTCCTTTAAGTGGGTCAGACCAGTGAAATACCTATAAATAATGACAACACACAGAGTGAAAAAAATAAAAGTACATGATGAAAATGTTTACACTGCAATATATCCTTTAAAACAATGTGAATAACATGAACAACCTCAAATTTCTTAAGAAAAATAAGTGCAGTTTTAACAGTATTATGCCTCAGTTTATCTTTTACACATGTGCATCACAATTTAAAGATCACAGTGGATCTACAAATACACAAAACATTCAATAACAGGCAGAATATTGGTAAAATTACACTTATTTTTCTTAAGAAATTTCAAGTTGTTAATATTTGTTCAGGTTAGTCATATTTTTTGTGAAAGGATTGTTTGTAAATGTAAACATTTTTGTGTAATTTTACTTTTTTACACTAAAACAAAGAAAAATAATATTGTTAAAATTCATTTAAGAGATTTCAGGTAGTTCATGTTACTCATATATATGTTTTTTGATCAAGGTCTTTTTTATTTTCAAATTTCAAATGTATAATAAGAACATACAACTTGAACATGAAACTGTTGTATCCACTTCCTTTCCAACTGCCCTCCCACCCACTCCACCCACCCCAAGTACTGGATCTTTGTTAAGTTTATATACAGCTGGACATAATATACTTAGTTACAAAAATATATAAACCCCCTTCACTCATGTTTTTTAAGGAAACTTGGTAGATGTAAACATTTTCACAATGCAATTGTACTTTTTTAAAATGAGTTTAAAATGAGTTTGAGACTCCAGTGTTAAAGGATAGATGCACCACTGTTGGCTTTTGTTGGAGTTGTACTAAAAATCCGTACTATAGCATCCACCAGTGCAAAGGGAATCATGTCTGGTGCTGCTCATTCCAGTGGTTTTAACATTCTCCAGCTTCACCACACTTACACCAGAAATACTATCGAGCCGCCTTCTACAACCGGCAGGAGTTGGAGCGCAGCGATGAATAATGGATCACAGGCATTATCAGCTGATGAAGAGGCGTGCACATGAGCGATGGCGTCCTTTTAATGCTCTTTCAAACAGGCAGCTCTCTGATTTTAACTGGGGATGTTTACTCTGCTGTGAGTGCATCTGAGCGTGTCTATATGTGGGATACTAATGTCTTTCTGAAAGAAAGATGGTTGACATGCAGCGTAATCTTCACATATTGGAACATTTATTCAAAGGGCAAGTGCTTCTTTAGCATACATGAAATTTTATCATCCAGGGAGGGAACGAATGGCTGCAGTGGAGGGTATTACTTAGCTTTCAATCTTGTCTGTCCTTTTCTTTAGCAAAAACATAACTGAAACACAGCAATAACTATATCTGTAATACTATCCTTTAGCTATTTCAGAATATTTTGTTTTCTTTAGCTAAAATATCCACAATAATCTCATAAAGGCGGCGCTGACAGCCTTTATTTAAACTCCTGGTTGTATTATTAAGCCATTCAGAATTGAAAACATGTTGGCACAAGATGTTCAGGTCTCAGGATAATGCAATATTGATATGGGGAGCATTTAGAGTAAAAGCCTCAGACAGAGTTGGGAATGAATCTGGGATGGGTTTTATACACTGAATGACCTTTGTTTATGGGGTGTTTTTCTACTTTGAAGTGTAACCACAGTCCATTATCACCAATATGCAATTCTAAGTTACATGTTTTTTCTCCATCAAGTTGACAGATGAATGTGGGAATGTTGTTTCCTGCTGCAGCTGAGTGGCTTAGTCTCCCTCTTTGTTCACTACAATTTTCTTCAGTCATTATCAGGATCATGACTGAAGAGACAGGAATCATTACTTAAACTTAATAATAATGAGCCTGTATTTTCATACTCAGTGTGAATGACAGATGCATTCTTATGCATGTATTTAAAAAACAAAAAAATAAATATGAAATAACCTTCAAAGAAATTCAGGTGTAGATTAGATTAGGTGTAGAGTTCATTTGAATGTTCTTTTAATATTTTGCAGTTAAATCCTACTTTGCTATTCAAAGCTAAGTAGTTTAAGAGTTTATGAGATGCAATTGAATGCACCATGAAGTTTCAGTTTCACTATGTTTCAAACTCCGACACAGAAAAGCAGAGGATAGAAGAGGACAGAAACTGTGCATTCATAAATGAAAATACGGTAGAGTGTCAGTATAGTTAACTACATGACTATTTCCCCATCATTAAAAATAGGTATATACAGTGGTGCTCATAAGTTTACATACCCTGACTGAATGCACATGGGACGGTCTTGAATGTTCCAACATGACAATGACCCAAAA
>JAPQRP010000015.1:19020093-19042846 GCA_037367295.1 Apogon hyalosoma | reverse complement strand
AGTGGCTGGGATAGGCTCCAGCGACCCCCGTGACCCTAGTGAGGCTAAAGCGGGCTCAGAAAATGGATGGATGGATGAATTATCATTCCCAGGTTTCAATATAACAAAAAGGGGAGACATTAGACAAAAATATAAATGCTTTTTGCCATGTCTTTGCTTTCAAAGAGGAGAAATGCATCAGGAAGGAAAGTTGTATTTGGCACTTTTTATCAATAGTTTTTACACAGTAGTAATTACACAGACCCTGAGAGCCTGGCAGAGTGTAATTTGTCTCATAATGAACTAAAAATATGTTTGTATGTTTCAAAATAATACAAAAGATCTTGTGTTTTCTGCCATTGCTTTATCAAACCAGACACAGCTGGACAACTTGCACATCTCTAACCACTACATTACCTGCTTTTCATCAATATCAATAAAGTGAAGTGCACCAACCTCATAGTGTTAATGCTGTCAGACTCTAGGGCTGTCAAACTCATTTTCGTTCAGGGGTCTCACTTAACCCAATATGATCTCAAGTGAGCTGCACCAGTAAAGTAAAAACAGTGAAAAAAAGTCAAATTACATGAGGAAAATGTTTATATTTACAAATTATCCTTTAAAAATGGGAATAACGTGAACAGCCTGAAATCTCTTAAGAAAAATCATCACTCAGTTTATCATTTACACATGTGTATTACAACTTACAGATCAAAGTGGATGTACAAATACACAAAACATTCAGAATATTGGTCAAAAGTACACTTATTTTTCTCAAGACATTTCATGTTGTTCATATTTGTTCAGATTATTCACTTTTTTTGTGAAAGGACAGTTTGTAAATCCCAATATTTTCATGTAATTTTACCTTTTCTTTTTTTTTTTTTCCCACACTAAAACAAAGAGAAAACTGTGGAGTTGTTTATAAGTTAAAATGATAGTATTTGACTGGTCTGATCCACTTAAGGTCATATTGGTCTGAATGTGGAACCTGAACTGTAATGATTCTGACACCGTGGGCTGTATGTTTGACACCTGTCCTCAAGAGAGTTCAGAAAAAAAATGCTAGGCTTGAAACATTAATGCTACAAACAAGCAAGGACTCATACTTTATGTCACAAATGACTGTACGTTGCCAAGTAAAATATTTGTACTGAAGCACCTCCTGTCCTCCAGGTTCTTCCTACCATCCAGACACATGTACTTCAGTAGGTGTAATGGTCTAAGTTGCCTCTAGGGATGAATGTGAAAGTGAATGGTTGTTTGTCTCTGTATGTCACCCTGTGATGAACCACCGACATGTCCAGTGTGTACACAGTAGTCACTCAGTGTCAGCTGGGATGGGCTCCAACACCCCTCTAAAACCCTACAGAGGATTAAGTCAGTGTTTCTCAACCTTGGGGTCGCAACGCCACATGGGGTCACTTGGAATTCAAATGGGGTCACCTGAAATTTCTAGTGATTGATACAAATTTTTTAAAATTACTTATAAAAATATTTTTTTAATGATTCAGTATATATTTCATCATAATTAAAACACCACACACTTTTCCTAATAAAAATCAAGTTCAAATAAAGTGCAGGATATATCTGAGAGGGCATGTCTTGATTGACCCGATCATGTGACCACGTGCTCATAGTTTGAGTTATTGTTCATTCAGTATTAATTGTCAGCCTTGTAAATCCAAGCTGGACTGACTGTACATATCCTGACCAAGGAAAATCAAATTGTCACTTTGTGCAGTAATCTACACCTGGCTTTTCTGCCTCTGTCCATAATAATATACATTATATAGACTAAATGTCCTCTAGAATTACCATTTATTTGCAGCATAGTATAGCAAACATTTACATGATCAAAAACAAATTAATTTTTGCAAAAAAATGTCTCCCTTTTGAACCAGAATCTGGGCAGCGCTGTAGTGCGATATATAGGACTGTCACCTCACAGCAAGAAGGTCCCGGGTTTAATTCCAACACCAGGAACCTTTCTGTATGGAGTTTGCATGTTCTCCCTGTGTTTGCATGGGTTCTCTCTTTCTCTCATCCAAAGACATGCACAAGTAGGTTAGCTGGTTAATCTAAATTGCCCATAGGTGTGAATGTGAGAGTGATTGGTTCATCTCTGTATGTCCAGGTTGTTGCTGAGAATTAGATCCCAACTAACTTACCTGGTTAAATAAAGGTTAACCCACAAAGACCTAAACATTGACCAAAAGCATCTACTGATCTAAACTGTTGATCCACCAATCTTATCAATACATGTACATAATTGGTGTAAAATACAGTTTGTCATCTTTTCATGGTCATCAGATTTGACCCATTTGGATGTTCAGAGGTTCTGTAGTTACTGTGGAAACATCATCATCTTCTATAACACTGATTCACCAGTAAAACCCATGGAGTTGGATCAGTGACAGTGGATGGAGATGCTTGGTTCATGTCCAGTTATTGCTATGTTTTACTTAAAAAGTCCCCTTTTCTTCAGTTTTTTCTGTTTTAATACAATAACCTTCAACTTTACTCTGTACTTTTATGAACGTCTACATGATCAGTCAATTAAACATAGAAAAATAGATGATTTTCACTGTAAACAATGGAAAATTCAGAGGGTAATATTATAATAAATGGTGATAAATCACTTTGGAAAGGTTAAATAGAGAGAAAAAATTATTTGGGAACTGCCACAAAAGTCACACTGGGTCCTTATGGGTTAAATAAATAAATAAATCTGGAAAGACGCCACACAGATGGGCCATCACTTGTTTGAGCCACTAAATGTGTTTGTGTGTCACTTTTTTACTTGACTGTTTTATACTTACACTTTTTTTCTATATTCTTGACTGTCTTACAATTGATGTATTTTATTTGAACACCTTACAAAACACAAAACCAAATTTCATTGCACCGTACAATGGTATTTTGCAATGACAATAAAGCCTATTCTATTCTATTCTATTCTATTCTAACCACCACACAGATTGAGCATCATTCTGTGGGAAACTGTTCCACATGTAGCCCCGACGACTCTTCTAGACAGTGAGACTTTTTTTTTTTATAGGTTGAGTCGTCCACACTCAGGTTTTCATATAACTCACTGAAGTCACATCTCTTTCCCGCCTCCCTCCTCTTCCTCCTCTTCCTCTCACTGTGTGCTGACAGAGCCACAACGTGTAGAGGTAATTCTAAGCAGGGAGGTCTTTAGGGAAAGATTGATTCCCCTCATGGAACGCTGTGCCCCTGGTTTCCAGTGTGATAGATGTTCTTTTATAGCCCGCCTACTGTATGAGAAGACAGAAATGGGGGTTTATAGCTTTGGCCTCAAACACTTTTTCCAAAAATCTTCTCTTTTTTTTTTTTTTCCTTTGCATTTTCCTTCCCAGTTTGCCTCTGGCGTTTGCTGTGTGTCTTTACCAAAAAATGTCAAGACAACCTTTGTAGGAGGGTGATTTCAGTCTGGATTGATCATTTTAAGAGTCTGTATGAAAGCCCAAGTGAAGTGAAGGATGTTGTTGTTGTTGTTGCCCTACACTGATTCAGTAATGCGCATACATCAAAACTTTACAGAAGATAAATAAATGAAATAAAAAATCACCTTCAGTTTTGTGGATTCATACACACTGTTACTTAAAAATGTACTGATGGAATGATAATGACAATGATAAACTTTATTTTGAACAGTAGTAGGAATAAAATAAAAGGTGAACAAGAGGCAAAGAGAAACCATAAATTTAAACAGAACATTTCAGAATATCAAAGGCAACAAGTCAACCAGAAAAGAAAAAAGAAAGAAAAGAAGATAGAAGAAAAGAAAAAAGAAAAGAAAAGAGATAAATGAAATGAAAATGCCAGCTTTATGATGGGACTATCTTAAGGCTTGTGCATTGGCATACTGCAAAATATGAGTACAGGAGTAACGGTGCGGCTTAGTTTTATTCAGTATCTCAGCATCATTCATAGGACTATTTACAGCACAGTTCCTAACATAGCTAACTCACATGATATGAGGAAGAGGGAGGGAACAATCAGAAAAACAAATTATAGATGAACCAAACAACTGAACATTAACTCTACAGACATAACATTTCAACATAAATTGACAGCTCCCTCAAAAATGAATCTAAGTCCGCTCATAGGGATGATTAACCATGAAAATCATTTTTCTACAGTTGTTTTCAACCTGTGATAATAGATTCAGGTAGTTCAAACACCTTCTTTTGTTTCACTATCCACAGCTTTGACAAAAGTGGAAACATCAGATAAAAATACAAATGCCTGTTGCCATCATTTTAAAATAAGATAAAATTATTACAAAGCAGCAGGTCCACATGTTTCAAGATACTGCCTCATTAATTCATCAAACTGCTCTTTAAAGCTAAATTAAACAGGATACGACTGCAAATACCTCATCCAGTGGACATCGTTTTCCTTTGTTCTGAGTGAAAGGTTGTGGTTTGTGATATTTTTGCAATCTGTGCAAAACAAGAAACAAAGGATGCTGCTTTGAATAAATTTCGGAGTAACAGCTGAGTTTGCTAAACTTTGTTGTCAGGAGGGAAATTAAGACGCTGCACACTTCTGTTGTCTTCAATGTGAATTCTTTATGCAAAGACTGTTCCTGTGTGATGAATAGTAGGCATTTCCTCCTTTTTCTGGAGTCCATTAATAACTGTGTTTACTGGTTGTTAAATGATGCAGTTCTAGTTTGTGTTGACTGAGCACGTTCCCCCAGTGGAGAGATCCATTTGGGCCTCATTGAAGGGACACATAAATTGCAAAAGTTAACACAATCCTTCATTATTGTCACATCTCTTTGTTACCATACATGACTGATGATGTTGAAGAAAAACACTCAGACCGTTAGGAGGAATTAGTCAGGCCTTTAACCCTGTGACTGCACACTCAGCATGGTTACAGCCCCTTAGATTTGGCTTCTCTGTTTTTTATTGAAGATAATAGCATTAATTAATCGCTATTACTCTCTGAAGCAGCCTGGAGACACAGGAAGAGGAGTGATTGCTGTGGTTTAATGAGGCGTCTTTAACTTTGGACTTACAGTCAGAAAAGAACAACAAAAAAAAGGAACAGAGGTGACACCTGTTCCTGTAGTTTTCACACCTGAAAATCTAAACCAAGGGTCATTTTTGTTGTATTGTATATGTTTGGCCGATATGCTATTTAGGACTAAAATATCTTTCCATCATCTACATCAGGGGTGTCAAACATATGGCCCGTGGGCCAAAACCAGCCCACCAAAGGGTCCAATCCGGCCCCTAGGATGAATTTGTGAAAAATTACACTGGACATATTAACAGTCAAGGATGTCAAAATTATTTCAGCTCAGGGGTCATATACAGAACAATTTGATCTAAAGTGGGTCATACCATTAAAATAATATAATAACCTATAAACAAGTGATGCCAGGCACAACAAACCCCTCCCCTCACACATATTGTAGCTTATTTTGGCATTGATCCAGCTGATGTCATCATGTCTATGCGTGTGCTGATTTCAGCATATAAACTGCCTCTATATATGTGCCAAGTTTGAATTAAATTGAAAGAAAATTGATGTTTTATAGACATTTGAAATTTTGCCCATTATAAGTAAATGGGAGAAGAAAAAATATTTTAAAAATTCATAAAAAATTGGAACTTTGACCTACCTTTCCCAAAGTGTCATCACATCTATTCTGTGTCACTGGCAATCTGTAAACCAAATTTGGTATGAATTCAACCAATAGTTTTCCTGCTAGAGTGTTAACAAACACACAAACAAACCAAACCAAAAACAACACCCCTTGCCTCCCCTTCAGGGGGCGGGGTAATAATGACAACTCAAAATTGTTGTCTTTGTTTAAGTGTAAAACAAGTAAAATTACATGAAAATGTTTAGATTTGCAAACTATCCTTTCACAAAAAATGTTAATAACCTGAACAAATATGAACAACACAAAATGTATCAACAGAAGTAAGTGCAATTTTAACCATATTCTGCCTGTTACTAAATGTTTTGTGCATTTGTAGATCCACTGTGATCTGTAAGTTGTAATGCATATGTGTTAATGAAAAACTGAGGCATAATATTGTTGATTGCACTTATTTTTATTAAGAAATGTCAGGTTCATTTTTGTTCATGTTATTCACATTGTTTAAAGGATACTTTATAGATGTAAACATTTTCATACTGTAATTTTCCTTTTTTTTTCATTCTTATTTTACTGATTTGGCCCATTTTAGAGCATTTAGGTCTGAATGTTGCCCCTGAACTAAAATGAGTTTAACAGCTCTGTTCTACACGGTGGATCTCCCTTTACAGACCGCTGTGCATCTGGCATCAACTTGTTGTTAATTCCGCTCATTTCTAACTCCTACAATTTTAGTCACAACGATGCTTCACATATTTTCCTGTGATTCACCCAAAAGTATTGTCCACTGTAAATACTGTCCTGTAAAAACAGTCACTCTGTCCATAAACCAAACAATGGTTCAGTGTGACTGAGACCACTGTTTCTGTCAGACCAAAAACCGTCTGTTTGGGAGATTTCACACCTGTGAACATGGTTTGTATCACATTGGAAATTCCATACCCACTGTGGACCAAGGTAACTGTGGAAGCCCCTGAGATGAAAACATACAGAGCAGAGCCCTACTATAACACTATTAATACAGTACAATCAAGACATACATTTACAATTATAATGGTGTAAGAGCTTCAGAGGTTTGTGTAAACAGTTTCTTAATTCTTAATCTATTTCTTTTCTTTTTTCCCCAGGCTTCATCTACACAGGCGATGTAGTCCATCGGATGTTAACTGCTACCCAGTACATCGCTCCCCTAATGGCCAACTTTGACCCAAGTGTCTCCAGAAACTCCACAGTCATCTACTTTGACAATGGTAAAAGCATCTAAAAAAGAAACTCAAATACATGATTCTGTTTGTAAAATACTTAGAAACATACAATGAGATGACATGAGATAAGATAAGATGACATAAGATAAGATGATGAGAAGAGATAAGATAAGACTTTATTTATCCCACCATGGGGAAATTGCACAGTTAACAACAGCAACATACAAACATACAGTTAACAAGCGGGTGCAGAGATATGATAAAGAATTAGAATTAACGTTGAATATTATTTACATATTTACATTAACATTACATTAACACCTGCTGCACGATAAACAAAAAATGCATAAAATAGCATGATTAGATTATTGTATTTATTATGCTTATGACACAGCAGTCTCACCTGGCTTGTATTTGGTGGTCAACTCTTAACTGACTACTTTTTATTTGAAGAAACACGGGAGTGAACGCCGTAAAACAAAACCATGTAATTCTTTAGTAGTAACACGGAGAGCCATCTGCAGTGGGGTACTTTAAAAATAGCACTCCTCTATCATTAAATGATTTATGAGAACTGTTTCCTGACCTTTGTAACACTCTCCTAAATTCCACTCCTTCTTTTTAAACTAAATTGATGTCCTTCTCCGCTCTCTGTACCTTTCCTTTTCCATTTGCGATGGCCGTTATCCATCACGTCAGTCATTGTTGTGTAATCCTTCTGCAGCAGAGTGACTGACCAACTGTGTGACCTTCTGCAGTGGAGCTCATCAGACTTTACCCAAACTGGCAGTCGATCGATTTTCAGCCGGCCTGCTCTTCAACACACTGTCCATCAGTCAATGTCCTGCCAATACAGCACAAGAACTGCATGGCCGGGTGTGTTGTGGGAGAGTCAGTGCCTCCATTAAAAAATGAAAAAATAAAAAAACAAAACAAACCCACAACACCAGATTGCGTACTGTTTGATGAGACGTTTACTGCACAGACATATAGTTTGTTCTCGATACTCAGACAGCATGGTGGGAGTTGTGTGAACCTTCAGTGACAGAATAATTTATCCTTTTTTGCAAAGTTCTGCAACAACAGAACTTTTTGTTTTCCTCTTTTTTTTTTTTTTTTTATCAATTTGAGTTTGCCAAAGAAAGAGTGACAACACAAGCACTGTAAAATTATCCTGAATTTGATAGTGCATAATTATAGCAGAGAGGAGTGTTTTAGCACCTGACAGACTGTGAAATTGACTTTGTTGGCAGCAGGATCACAGTGACAGCACTGAGGTAAAAATACCACCACCGGGCTGTAAAACATATTTGACGCTTATTTGAACACAGCTATAAAACTCTGCTGTAACTTAAATTCACAGTACAAGACAGGTCTTTATTAATTCATTAGTCTTTAATTAATATCCGGTCTTTTATCTCCTGAGGCGTCACAACACTGTTGTCCAACCACGCCTGAAGACAAAGGTGTTTATGTCTGTCTGGAACAACCACACTCAAGGGCAGGCCGAAAAAGCTGGCTACCACACAGCAGGATATAAATAGATGTCAACTGGAAAATAAAAAACAGCATGTTAATGTGAAAAGTAATCACAGGGGGGATGTACTGTAATCACAATGCCATGTATCACAGTGTGAAAATATCTCAGTCAGGTGTAAATGAAATCCATATGATCACAGGATACGATCATTTTTTTTTTTTCGTTTAAAGTTTTTATTAGAGTTTTTACTTGGTACATGATAACCATTTAATGTTGCTTAATTTTAACAAGCAGGGCTTTTACACATAAATGAAAAGTATCAATAATACTACAAGGCGTGGGAGTTCTTAGAAAGAAAAAATAAAAAAATAGATAAATAAAATAAATACCAGAGGAAAGTAAATCAGCTGTCATCTTTCTTCTTGGCAGTAATAGTAATATAAGACCAAAATGGTTCCCAAACTGGTGCTGTGGTACCATTTCTGTTATGTAGCTTATAATATAACTTAACATATGAAGACATTCTTAAAAGAAATAAAATTAAATAAAACATCCATCCTTATGTCTTGCTGGTGAGTTACCTAATGCCAGTACTAAAACAAATCTATGACTCATACACTATATGGACAGAAGTATTGGGACACATTGAATTCAGGTGTTTCTTTTCTAACAGGGATCTGGGATACAAAACAATCATGACAAATGTCACAATATAGTTTTATATTGCGATAAATATCATATTGATTCTTAATATTAATTTTTATATCTCAAATCAGTATGAACAGGACATCAAATGCATGATGTGTCCCAATATTTTTGTCTATATAGTTTATAAACATCAATATTTCCTTTTTAAGTTTAATGGGAGATGTGAAGAAAGTAGATGGTTAGTTGTGGTAGAAAACTATTATTATTTGACATATTTACAGCATGAAAAAAATTGTAGAAATTTACAGGTAGAACATTTAAAATTATAGTCAAGGATTTTTAAAAAAAAAAATCAATGTTGAGAGAAGTTAAGTTAAAACCATCTCTGAGGCATTTTGGAAGCAAAGATAACAATTTAAACCAAACTAACCAATGCAATGATATGTATCACAATATAAAACTATATTATGACATTTGTCATTATTGTTTTGCGTCCCAGACCCCTGTTAGAAAAGAAACACCTGAATTCAACATGTCCCAATACTTTGGTCCATTTGTGTATGACTTAGGCAATTATGCTATGACGTTAACAATATGAAAAAATGATGATAGAAATACTGGATTTATCGTAATCATTCCAACAGTCTGAGGGGTGGGCTGACGTAATTGTGCTGTACATTCTTCGGTTTGTTTTCAGTTCATACTCTGTGTAAGCTTGTAAGTGGAAATTAGAAACAAGGCCAGTGTGTGCTGTCTCCACGCCTCCTCACCCACTCTGTATTTTTAGCTAGGAAACCCCAGACAGCACAGCGGCCTCGCCTCCTGAACTCAATGCATTTTAAGCAGACTTATATTAGGCTTAACTTGAATTACAACGCACAACACGGCCATAAAGTATCACCAATTAAGTGCCTGGGTCAATATTCACAGTCTCCCTCCTCCAAACTCTTTTTTTCTTAATGAACTACAGAGCACCATTTCTCCTGACTCTGTTTCCCACTTATTTCCCACTTAACGCTCGTATCTGCTAACAAGCCTTCAACACTGTATGCGATCTCCCTTGACAATCAGACCGTTTTTTGTTTAATACATACAACATCCACGTCCAGTCGCAGACGCCCAGAGTGTCACATGTCATTCATTGTGGGATTTACTGTACGTGCAGACGTCTGTGCTGTCTGATCTGTCAGCAGAGAAGCTAAATCTTGTCTTTACTTTGAGTGGAAGACCTCAGACTATGTGACGGAAAATTGATTAGCTGTGTTAACAAACCTTTATTGCGTTGGCTCGCAGCCAAATGACTAGCACAAAGGCGGGAACGGCTTTCGCATCAATAGATTCTCCAAAGTCCACACAGTAAATCTAAATAGTGTTAAAAGTAATGTGAGGTATGGCATCTGGAGTGGACACCTGAGTGTCCTTGGAGACTGGAGCTGATTTGACACGTCCCAAAATAAACCCTTAGAACTCTCTGGATTTGATTTAAGATGACGTAGCAGCCTCGTTGGGTCTGCCTTTAAACTTCATTCATTCATATGTTTGTTTTGAGCAGAAGAATAATTAAGCATTTTTTGTATACAAGGAACTAATGGCAGAGCAGATGCATTAATAAACTAGACAAAACTAGCAATAGGAAATCGAGGGGTATATCTAGGGGTATATCCCTGAATACCCCCAATCCTTAACCAGACAGCTATAATGTCATGACCTGGGGCATCCCCAGGTCATGACCTTTCATTTGCACTTGATTTGGAGTCAGTCAGACAAATAGTTCCAGAGATATGAACAAAAGAGTGTTTAGCAATTTTAACCTTTTGAGCGGCCCCATGTGGGCAGTCTAGAAATGGTAAATCATCCAAAATTGAATCAGTTCTTCCTCTCCATGATATTGATTGATACGGAAAATTTGGAATTTCTAAACCTAATATTTTTCAAGTTATCGCGTTAACACATAGGATATCTGGTGGTCAGCGGTCGGACCAAAAACATGTTATCCCCGAAACTGCGTTCAGGGTTATAATAAAGGTAATCAAGACAAGGTAGGAATTGCCATGTACACTAGTAATAACAAATAAATTCAATATGTACTGCTCAAAAAGGAGTGGGAGGAAGAAAACTTATTAAATCCCACCTCCATCTCACATTTATACAACATAACACATTACTTTTGCTTCCTTAATGATATAGTAACATGTGTTTAGAATTCTAATAATGTAAATAACAGATAGTAAACAGATTAGGAAAACTGATGTATATTACACATAATAACTATCTAAATGATAGTCTGCATAACTTAACTTATGTGGAAAGTGCAGATCTCATAGTAATGCTGTGAAATCAGTTGTGTTGAACGGCCAAGTAAAACCAGACATATGATACAATAGAAACACTTTTTTCTGCAATATTGTCATCGTGTTCGGTGCAGGAAGAGATGGTAAAAACAGGATTCTAAGGCAAGTGCTTGGATGAAAAAAAGTATAAAAACAGTTTGTTCAACATGTTTTTGATGAAAAACAGTAAAGAATTGAACTTTTTCCCACTCAGATTTCATGTTATTTGTGTGATGTTAGATGCAGTGTGTTAATACAGCACGTCAAATGGAAAAACGAACGTAAACTCACACAGGTGAGGTTCTGAAAAAAATGATACCAAACAAGGCAACAGTTTTTTAATGACAAATATAAATGCAAAATAAAAAGTATTCTAAAACAGCCTAAATACAGTCAGACTCCTAATGGCTACAGGCCGTCTGACCTTCTTATTCTTTCCAGTCAAAGCGCCCAGAAGTATAAATTCCTTTTTCTACCCAAACAATAAGTCATTTACTTTACTGTCATCTGCTTTTGTGCCTTATGAAAAACTTGTATTGTTGTGAAAATCGCCTGAGCTCCATCATCCATCAAAGTAAGCACCACGCCTTGATTTGGTTTTGTCAAAGTTTCAGTTTTATTGCTTTTGCTCTTTCTCCAGTGAAGTGTTTTCATATCAGTGCTCACACTACTTTGGTGTCAATCATGTCACACCCACAGGGGAAATGGAGGATTCTGCCAGGAAATCCTTCAAAAACATATCGTCTTACAAACATGATTGTTACATTTATGGCATCTTATTCAGCCTTGTCAGCAGTTCACACTCTATCTGAGACAGAGAAGATGGTGTTCACGTCAGTGTGTGAATCGTACACACAGTAAAATCCACTATATTGTTTAATCTGGTAATGCGATCCTCCATGTGGTAATGATATGTATGTGTTTTCATTCATTCCTATGGTTTTAGGTACTGCTCTGGTGGTGCAGTGGGACCACGTCCACCTACAGGACAACTACAACCTGGGCAGCTTCACCTTTCAGGCCACACTCCACAACACTGGCAGGATTGTGTTTGCATACAAAGAGGTTAAAACGCTGTGTTTGCTGTTAATTCAGTCAGTGTTCTTTCAATGAGCCTGTTTACATGCACACCAATACTCAGATTATGCAAGTGATCATGTAAACAGGATAATCTGATATGTTTTATCAGATAACGGCCGTAATCTGATTATGAGAATCAGATTAACACACCTGGATTTCTCCCCAATACTCTGATGTCTTCCTGCGTTTATACAGGTTAATCTGATTTATTTTGTTCTTTTGCAGACGACAAAAGGAACTTTAAGTCTACCATCACTGCATACGTACATACGTATGTACTCCGAAAGAAAACTGATAATGGATTAGAGTCAAATCGCATTTTTTAAGTGCATGTGATTATTTCAATTATCCGATTACTCCCAGTTATCGGACTTTCACGGTCATGTAAACGGGCTCAATGATCCCTTTTATGCTCCATATTTTCTGATTTTTTTGTGAATTTTTCTACCTTCTTTCTTGTTCACATCCACACATGTTCAGTCCCTAAGAAATGCTTTTTACATGTACTGCATTTGGTTGATTTATAGCTGAACAGAAGTGCAACAAGTTTTAAATCATTGCAGTATCAGTTGATGAGGGTAAAACTGTGTTTTAAAAGTTGCAGTAATGTCTTTTAGATCCAGTCTTAAAATCTGTCCAAAACACTCCCTGTGAATGTAGAAAAGGATGGCAATGAAACATATCCCTCAGCAGAGACTGTTGTAAGAGTGTGAAATTGCACTAATCATGAAAGCAATGATAAATGTAATGGTTCTAATAGAAGGGCTGCTTCTTTTGTCACCCAGGCCTCTTTTGTTATTTGTCATTTTCTCAAAAGAGCAGAACAATTATATATAGACATTTGAATTTTAATGACCCATAAATATAATGAATTTTCAGTATCTCCATTTATGTTGTTGCATAAAAACTAGTGTATTAGTCCCTTTTTGGATCTGATTTCTCTGAGACATGTCAGTCGCCCATTTCTTGCCTCTACATGCCTGAAATTTCCATTTCACACACACGGATGGCCATATTGAAGTTTCATAATGCCCCTATTCCTACGGGAGACAGCAATAAATTGGATGAATTGTTTGAATTGTTGTTACTGTCAGTCTGTTCCTATTTTCCATCCTGTCCCAGACAGATTGTTATGGTCATAGTAATTGATGCCCCCCCCCTTTCTATTTCAGATCCCCGTTGAGGTGTCTCAGATCAGCTCTGTCAATCACCCTGTTAAGGTGGGCCTGTCTGATGCCTTTGTGGTGGTCCACAAGATCCAGCAGATACCCAGTGAGTCTTAAACACACCTACTCTTTAATTTTCAATTATTTTTTCAACAAAACATGCAATTAGATGTAGTGACAGTTCCCCAAAACTAAAGACAAATGCCTTGGTGTCCACCTAGTGTTATATTGTTATAGCCTGGCCAGCCATCCAGTTTTCTCAGCGTATGCAGTACTGACAAAACTGTCTGGAATTGGGCCAGTCGCTGTGAAATATGCGCAATCTATTCTCTACCAAACCAATCACTACTCTGGGGGGGCGGGTGTTTCGCAATGCATCATACGCACCAACTTCTTTTTGTTGCGAGTCAATGTCATTTCCAAGTCCGCAAATCTCTTTACAACTGTTGTCGGTTGTTTATTTGATTAAAAAATAAGGACTGAATTACAGATTACACCCTGTATTCTTGAGTTTCTCTGACAAAAGCATCACGTCCATTTTATCTGTGATTGGTTTACTCTGTGATTGGTTTAGTCCCGCCTTCATATTTGGATTCAAGCCCTGCAATTCCAGATGGATTTTCATTGATAAAGACAGATGGCTGGCCAGGCTAGTGTTTTTAGCTCATCAGCCAATAGGCCATGAGCTATTGTAAAGGCACTGTGTCTGGCATCTCCCAAGCTTCCTTGGGACAATATCTACAAAGTCTGTTCACAGTTTCGAAATATTTGTATTTCTTAATGTTTGAAATATTAAAACTGTGCCTTTACTTATAATGGGCCATATTTTAAAGGTTTATAACATGGAGATGGTTACAAATATCAATATAGTTACTATTGAGCACTGATAGGAAGTCATATATGGACTTTCATTTAGGTTCATGACCTTTGACCTTGAAGGATCAAACTCAAGGTCACGATTGTCTACATTTCAGCAACCTTCTTTGAAATTACTGGTTGGATTCATTTCAAACCTCTACAAAATCTGTTCACAGTTTTGCTGTAAGTAATTTGCCTTTACTTGGGCCATATTTTGATGGCTGGAATGGCATGTAAATGGTTACAGATATCAATATAGTCATGATTGAGCACTGATAGGAAGTCATATATGGACCCACTTCTATTTGGAGATTGATTTCCTGCATCAAGACCACAGAACTCTAACATAGAACAGAACTTGACAACCTCACAAATTCAAGTTGTTATTGATTCTTGATAGAAATACAGTGAGATACAGGGTTATTGCTTCTATTTTTCAGTCATATAGAAATGTGGGATTGACAGCTGTAATAACTAGTTGTTGCTGGAAATGAATCAGACATCTGCAGACTTTGACTTCAAATTGCACTGTACACACACACACCACAGCAGCTCCGTACACTGCATATTAAGGTGGACACGGTGGCGCCACTTCCTCTCACTTTGTACAAACGACGCCAAAATATTGTGGTCACAGGAACTGGCATGTTGTCTGTGTGATGCAGTTTGGAGCCAGAATCTGTGCATGGGCTGGACATCTGATTGGTTTCTGATGGATTCAGGCTTGTGATTAGTTAGTTGTTAAAGCATTCACCCATTTTTAAAGCATCTAATGAAAAAAATTATAATTCAAAAGAAACTGATCAGAAACATTACAGTTTGATCACAAATATACCTGAAAAGACTGACATGCTCTTTGGGGAAAATTAGATATGTACTTTGTGTTTTTGTTTGGCCAAAAACTCATAGAATAACAGTGAATAAGTGGTATTAATGACCTATAGCAACAGGAATTTACTTATACATTAGAGTGAAGCAGCATCTCACTGTCTATTTTTATATACAGTCTATGCAAACCCTCTCCCTCAAACACATATTTAAAATACTACATACTATATCTATTACTACATCTAACAAAAAGCATTTGTCATGGCAATTTATATGGATTGATTCTGAGCAAAATTAGCTATTTTAGAGTGATTCTAGTTTATATATAGTGATTTTATACCTCCTGTCATTAGTGAGGTGAGAGGAGGAGGACAGCTTAACCTCTACCAGAGAACACGGTCTTCATGGAGCATCTTCTTTGGATAACAGGCTATAAAAGTTATAAGAGTTCAATTACTCTCATTACAAATGAACTATCATTCAAAAATACAGAGCTCAGGATTGACTAAAGAAAATACTTGTTCAAAAGACTAGGATCAATATTGGTAGTTGAGATAGGGACATGATTTACCTGAATTAAAATTAAATATGTATTCTCTTCTGTTGTATATTTAGCAATGATTCCATTGATTTTTTTTTTTTTATGTTTGTTTTCTTGTGGAAACATTGTGTTAATTGTAAATAGAGTTAGGCAAAATAAGTCTTTACTTCAGCCTAAACCCTTTCAGTCGCATTGTATATGGAGCAATGGATATGTTGTTTTTGTTTGTTGTTTAAAGTAACTAACGACCAAATAAACTATTTCTACTTCTACATCTTAGTAAAATTATATAATTTCCATTGTATATGCCAAGCCAACTCATTCATCAAATATTTTCAGGTGGGGGGGGGCCTCTGTAACTACCAGGACGTTTCTACAAAATATTGTTCGGTCATTTGTGCATTAACAGGCACCCCACGTTATGTATTTTTGAATGTTCAATGTTCATTTTTGGGAAACACTGTAATTTACTGAGTGTCTTTGAATGCCTCACAGTATTCCCTGAGGTGCTGTGAATGTGACCTCACAGTAATACCACAGCAGAGGCACGCTGAAGAAGAGGAGCAGGTTCACTTGACTTTGCCAACTTGAGTTAAAAAAGAAAACCCTTTTTGCTGTAAAGGAACCTGTGGACTCTTTTGTGCCACAAAGTGACAACATACCAAAAAAGAAAGTTACACTTAACATGTTTCGGACATCCGACCCAGCTTCTGTGCTTCTGTTGTACTCTCTGTTGTCATGTTATGATTGTTTTTTTACAGTGATGCTGAGAATTCATCGCTGCTGAATGTACAGGAAACCCTGCACATGGGTTCTGCTTGTGTAAACCCTGCCCCCGAGTGTTTGTGTTCTTCACATCGGCTACATGTATTCGTTTGGTACACCTCTGTATTGTATTGAAGGCTCCAAACCGAAATGGTTTGGTACAAACGAGTGCACCGTTACACCTCTAATATATACTATATTCATATACTGTATACTATACTCAGTATAGTATTGGTTTACTACACAGTATATGGAGATATTAAGATCTATTAGAAAACCTCCCATTCAGACCTAAACATTTGCAATGTGGAATTGCACAATGTATGAAATGCAGCTAGAGTCCACAGTAATGTAATGTTGGCATCAGTTTTCAGCATGGTAGTATATGTATACACACTGTATCTTACTTTAAATGGAGTCAGCTGGAAACATTAAAATTGCAGCTGGAGGGGGAGTTTTCTACCATCTGGCTGGTTATGGAGCTATTGTTCATTGTGTGTCAAAGTGAGGACTTGTTTTTAAAAAAAATTAAAATTTTGAGTCTGTCATAGTGGCAAAAAACAGCTTACACATCTCATCTCCAGAACAAAAACTGTCACAGGTGTAGAAATAATATCCAATAGCACCAGGCCTTTAAGAACAGTCACATTTTAGTCCATCCTGCTGACTCCACCGTCTCATCATTGTTTTATTTACTTAACTTCAAACTGTCTCTCATTGCCTGAGATCCCAGTTCAGCCTCATCTGTTTTGCTTTAACTCCAACTGTCACCACCTCTTCTCCAACACTGTTCTACCTCTCAAAGGGCAGTGGGCAGAGCCGTGGGCAGTGCTCCAGGATTCGACTGTCCTATTTGCCTCTGAGTTGCTATAGCTGTAATTTGGGCCTATTAAATTGAAAGCAAATGCAGGCAAAGTGGAGACACTTCAAACCTTTTCATTCAGTCAGTCTCTCCCTCTTTTCTTGGGCCTCTGTTGCAGCAATGAGTTGTCAAATACCATTTATTCACTAATTTAAACCATGTTTAAACTGCGTGTGTTTAACACAGATAGGATTTATTTGTCAAAGCTAATACTGTAAAACTTCTTTGCAGTATATCAGAGAGGCCAACAGTTGGCGTCTTTGTGTTGAGGTTGAAGAGGATTATGACTAAATGTGTACTTTTACATTTTTTAGAGTGGGAGGGTTTTCTAACATGGACTTTGTTTTTCTTCACTGAAATCTTTCCTTAAAATACCTCTTTCTAGGAGTTTGTAGTGAGCAGACCCTGGGAGATTTGTGTATTGAACCTTTAATGCTGTCCTCCTTGACTTTATAAACCAAGCTGTGTTTGATGCCCGTGACACATGATGAAACCAGTGTGTGCAGCTGCTTGGTAGCGGAGTGATGAAATCTTGAATGGAAGCAGATTGAGACCACAATGGTGCGTCAAACATGAGTGATGTCTCTGGGGACTGTGTGTTCTCCTTTTCCTGTCAGACATTTTTCTCCTTTGATAATCAGTATGAAATGATCACTGTGCTGATTCCACTCGTCAAGAAACCAGAATGATAAATAGTCCTTAAACAGATTTTGTGAGGGAGCTGAACTCCTGCACATGCAAACAGCCACAGTGCAGTACCAGCCTGCACATATCACATTAAACCAAATGATGATAACACTTTTTAACACAGAGAGAAATTAATTGGCTTTAACTGCCTTCCGTCACTGTAAACAAAGTCAAACTGCTGCAACAAACAAGGTTTTGCTTTTGTTTTGTTTTTTTGTTTTGTTTTTTTGGAAGGGGGGTGATGTTCAGTGAGCATGTGATATTTGCAAAGTGCACATGTCCATGTCTGATGCAAAAGGGCAGCATTTGCATCCTTTCATTTCAAAGGAGCTTAATGGCCATGAACATAAGAACAGAAATTTGTGGGAAAAAGGCAAGAAAAAGAGGTTTCACTAAGACCATCTTCATACTGGTGCAAATTAAAGAGAAAAATCCTGTGATCAAGGAGGATAGAGAAGTAATAACAGCTAAGAATAAAGGGATAGACAGGAGTTAACCTTTAGAAAAAACAAGAATCATCACATTTTGATCAGTGTGTAGAATGTTCATCCCTCTACATTTTATTCTCAGTGGATTTTTAAAGCAATTGTCACCTCGAGGCCTTTTTTTTGTTTTTTTTACTTCCGCATGTAGAGATGCAAAAGATGTTACTTATAGGGCAGTTGTAGAGAAACATCATCATTAATCTGAAAAAATAAGCATCTTGCTTCAGATTTGGCTTGATCTTCTTCAGCTGTCTTCTTAATGAAGGTAAAATACTATGACAGGTTTTGTTATTGGAGTGTCATATTTGATGCTAATCTTGTCAGATTGAAACATGTATTTCGGTTGTTGGTATGTTCCAGTTCTATATCTTAAGTGTTGCTACAGGATGCACCATGAAGAAGTGTATCAACTCTGTTAAGTGTCTCCTCAGCCAATTTCTGCAGAGACACCATGGCAACTAGAGGGACATTTTTTTTAACTGGCTGTAGCTTTACCTTAGATTAGAAGGCTCCTGTAAGACTGCCTGCAGGAAACACAGACCTATCTAGTAAAGGCAGTGATAAGATGGAAGATTTGTGAGTGTCCTGTGGCCAAGGTGTGTAATTAACAAGTCAGGTACGAGCACATGTGAAGACCCAGGCTTTAATATAACGTCCCAAGGCATTACACATTATCAGTCACAGTGAGTTATTCTTAAATGAAGCCAGAACCACCTACTCTCCCATTAGGCCCCGCCTGCCTCTTCTGCTTCCCTAGACTGCCATTTGGATCCCAAGAAGGAAGATACAGGGTCTGGAGCTTCTTTTCTATATACATTTTACATTACATGGCTGATAATATGTTTTTATAACTTCTGGGGTTTTGAATTTAATGCCCATCTAATCATTACCACCTTGTAGAAATGTGTTTGCTGTGTTAGAGATATGAAGAGGCCAAGGGGGTAATGAGTGAACATATCATATTCCCACTGATTTTCATGCTGCTCTTCTATATGCAGTAGCTAGGGGATAGTAATATAGTTGTGTTAAAGAAAATATATGGGTATGTTATACAAAGGGCATTGGTCTATAATTGAAAATAACAATCATGTTCATGTTACTATAGAATGAACAGTCTACAAAGGGAGTGGATGCCTTTACTTGGTGCTTCACTATTCTTCTCTGTTTTAATTTATGTGGCATCGTGTTAAAGGCAAAGTATATTAACATTTTTCATTTGTGTTTAGAAATAGAACTCTTCACACTTGGCCCTTCCTTTCCACTCAGGGAGCAAGGAAGAGAGAGTGGAGGTCAAGTGAGCAATAGACTGAATAGGGAGAGTGAATGGGGTGTTGTTAAAAAAAAAAAAAAAGAAAGAAAAACATTATTTCCTGAATCTGCCACAGTAGTTATCGTCTACAAACACAAACACACCCATGCTGCAAAATTCTGTAGAAATGTTCTGAAGACAGTGAAGCCACACAGCTGATGCTATGTTTGTCGCCAACAGGCCTAATAGAAGCAGTAGGTTGAAAGGTCTACGTGTATGTCTGTGCTTTTTATCTCTCAAACAGAACTGTGCATTAAGTGCAAAGTGTAGAAAAAGAAGAGCTGGAATCACTTTATCTCCATATTGTTTCATCCAGACATACTATGTAATACTGTTATTGATTGGTTGGATAAACTGACAGCCTGAAGGTTGACACCCACAAACACCAAAAACACAGCCAAAAAAAAAAAAAAGAGAAAAACAGAAAGTACTGGCAGACCTTCTCTGTAGATAAATACAGCCCCACACACTGAGGGTCAGTGTATAACTGTTACCTTCTGCGTTGGTGGATCAGAAATAAAACAAACACACTGGCTCTAGAGACAGCCTTTTGTTTTTGCACTATTTTCAGCCACCATAGGGGAGGGTTAGGTACGGGGTGTTTAGTAGAGGTTGCAATCTGCGACTTCACTTCTAGATTCCAGGAATATTATGCACTGACCTACAGCTGGAGACATTCAAACTGTCTGATAGCATCTGTGAGAGTTAGATAAATCCTTAGGTGTTGTTTGTGTTGTGGTTGAGGTCAGGCTGTTATTGATATGATTTGCAGCTTCCTTCCACCTCTAAACCAACAGCACGCCTGGCTGTGCAATGTGCCCACACATTAGCAGCCTCAGGCAGAGGGTCTGACCCTCCCCTGGCCCCTAACGTGTCATTAGGCACCTGATAATTCCTTTGCCAGAGGCAAGAGGAAGTCAGTCACTGGGGAGAATGGGGGGGGTAAAGGAAGGGTGGTCATATTCTCCAGTTTGACCGAACAGGCTCATATTTGCTGCTTTGATCAGTTGTCCTGGCTGTAATGAAACCAAGCAGGTCTGTGGGGAAACAACATCCGGTCATGGGAACCTGTAGCCGACAATCAGGATGAACAGTCAACCCAGCAAAACAGCAACCTTGAAGATATTTAATAAGAACTGTTTCACTGAAAGTATTTGATGAATGAGACTTGCAAGGCATTGCTTTCTGTGCGTTACACAGCCACTGTCTAGTGTATTGAATTTCAATTTTTTAGTTCATTGGTCAAGCAAATACAAGTGTTATTGAAAATGTCATGTATTAAGCAATGTTTCAGCACATGTTGCAGTGTATACCAGTGATTTATTCTGCTCATTTACACATCTATTCCTGAAGCGTCTGCAGAGAATATCACATAAAAATCCAATTAAGTTTCAAGTAATCACTACATTACCAGCACCAAAGAGTTGTTATTAGATCTGTAAAAGAATTAGACAGAGCCTTTTTGACTTTAACAGACCATATATCCCATCCTCCCTTTCCTCCCATTTCTATTGGTGGAAGGGAAGATGCATTGCCAGGAAAACGAAGCGGGCCGTTTTACACTGGCCCATGTGAGTTATAAAGGCGAAGATGCAATGAGAGTCAATGATGTATCTAATCAATCGCTCCATCTTAGCCCGGCTGATGACTTGCTGTTACAGATGACTGGGAAGGCAGCCTTTCAACGGGGCCTGATTGATATCACCTCCCAGGGGAAATTGCTATCGTCCATTGCCAAGTCGCTGGCTGACACTCAGGCACACAGAGAGGGAGAAATAAAGTGCTGTGGTAGCATCCCATATGACCTGATTCTGCCTCCACCTTTCTTTCTTCAGGGACCACTTGTTCCAGTTTTCATATCAGGGTGGAAAATTTGCTGTTCACTCTCTCACTCTGTCTTCCCTTTTTCTAAAATATAGACGTGAGGCGGAGGACAATCTATGAGTACCACCGTGTGGAGCTGACAAAGACGAGGATCACTAATTCTACAGCAGTCGAAATGATGCCTTTACCAAGTAAGAAGTATTTATCATAACAGCTTTAGGCTCAAACATAAGCCTGTCTGGTATTATTGGATGCATTCCTTATCATGTTATAGCGTGAAGACTTTCTCAGCTGCACGGGGCCTCAGCTGTGTGTCAAATGGACTATAAAGAGCATAAATTATTGACTGAGATCTGACCTGTTTTGACCTTACTCCTCCTCAGCCTGTCTCCAGTTTACCAGCTGCAGCTCATGCATCTCCTCACAGATCAACTTCAACTGTAGTTGGTGCCATCGACTCAACAGGTTTGATTCTTTTATTATGAAAAGAGTCCCTTATCGTACTCATGTTCCCTTCACATTCAGTTTATCTAAATATCTACCATGGTTGTTTGCATTTTTGCCCATTTTACTGGAGATGGGGAAGAACTTGGTTTGGATTTGAAAATTTTAATACTTTTACCCATAAAGACCCAGTTTTACTTTTGTGACAGTTTTCAATTTTTTAACCTTTCTTAAGTGATTTGTCATCATTTATTTGAATATTATCTTCAGTATTTTGTATTTTTAAAGTGAAAATCATGTATTTTCCTGTATTTAATGTACTGATCATGTAGATGTTCATTAAAGCTCAGATTAAAGTTGAGGGTTATTATATCAAAAACGGAGAAAACTGAAGAAAAAGTGACTTTTTTAAAGAAAATATTTCATTAACTGATTATAACCCAAGTGTCTCCATCCACTGTCTTCGATCAAACTCCATGGGTTTTACTGGTGAATCAACGTTGGAGAAGATGACGGTGTTTCCACGGAAACTACGGAACCTCTGAACGTCCAAATGGGTCATACCTGATGACCATGAAAAGATGACAAACTGCATTTTACACCAATTATTTACAT
>JAPQRP010000015.1:18991397-19004418 GCA_037367295.1 Apogon hyalosoma | reverse complement strand
TCTTTTACAATTTTTCCTATTTTTTCCCAGTTAGATAAAGCTCTGTGTGTGTGTGTGTGTGTGTGTGTGTGTGTGTGTGTGTGTGTGTGTGCGCGCGTGTGTGTGTGTGTGTGTGTGTGCTTCTTTTCTGTTCACTGTTCTTTCTGGAGTTTCTGTGGGTCGATCAGCTGATAAATTTGATCCAGCTACGATCAGTTTCCGTGTCTGTACTGGTGTGAGGACCTCTAGGACTGTGAATTAGATACATATTGGTCTGTTTGTGTGACTTGATTCCTCTGGTTGGAAATAACAGTTCGATTCGAATTGCTTATGAGAGACATTAATAGCTGAGGTCTCCAACCCTTGTTCTTTTGTGTCTATATCTACATAAATAAATCATGAGACATCTAGACACGCATCCCATCCCTTCCCTTCCAGTGTGCCCCATGGGATTTTAATTTGGAGGAAATGTAGGTTGCTGTCAAGAATGAAAGACAAATATTTCCTTGACGCCGTTTGGATGATGCCATCATTTACACATACGATATGTCAATTTAAAGATAATCACACTTTGTTGTAAAACTGTCAGAGCATCAGACTGTGAAAATATTTGCACAAGTGGCATTATTTTAATTTAATCTCTACATAAGCTGCTCAAAGTGTCTCTGCAGCTTCAACACAGCTATGGAATATTTTTCTCTTTTAACACAAAAAGACCCAAACAGCCACCAGCAACCAAAAGCATCTACTGATCTAAAATGTTTAATAACTTCTAAACCGCTAATCCTATCAATACATGTAAATTATTGGCGTAAAATACAGTTTGTTGTCTTTTCATGGTCATCAGATATGACCCATTTGGATGTTCAGAGGCTCCATCGTGAACGTGAAAACACCATCATCTTCTAAACACTGATTCACCAGTAAAACCCATGGAGTTGGATCAATGACAGTGGATGGAGACACTTGGTTTATATTCATGATAGATTTTGTTGAAATCTCCTCAGTTTTCTCTGTTTCTGATATAATAACCCTTAACTTTAATCTGAGGTTTTATGAACATCTACATGATCAGTAAATGAAATATAGGAAAATGCATGATTTTCACTGAAAAATGCAAAATACAGTGGATAATATTTTAATGAATGGTGATAAATTACTTAAGAAAGGTTAACTAGAGAGAAAAATCCATTTAGGAACTTCCACAAAACTAGCACTGCACTAGAAAAATCAAAATCTTACCGAGTGTATTTTTCTTATTTCTTGTCAAAATACCTCATCACACTTAAAATAAGACATAATCACCTAAGGAGTAACTCATGAGATATAAGAACTTAATTTTACGCAACAGAGCTTGAAAATCTTATTTCAAGAAATCTTACCAAGATAATTTTCACTTGTTCCATTGGCAGATTTTTTTGCTTGAATTAAGCAAAAAAAATCTTGAATTAAGCAAAATAAATCTTTTTAAGATCTGTCGTCTAAAAATAAGTTCTTATATCTCACTGAAAAGTTACTCTTTAGGTGATTATGTCTTATTGTAAGTGTGATGAGATATTTAGACTAGAAATGACAAAAAATAAACATTTGGTAAGATTTAGATTATTTGCAGTGTGGGGTTCAGGTCTGGGCAGTCCATGTGTGAAACTGATGTTCCCTGAATCACTCTTTAACAAGCAGAATCTGATGAATCCTGGTTTCGTTGGAATATGTCAGTGTCATCAGGGAAGAAAAAAATCCACTGATGTTCAGACTTACCCTTCAGAGATTAGAGAATAGACCTGACCAACTGAGCCAACCCCAGATCAGAACACTACCCCCACAGGCTTGTACTGTAGGCACTAGGCATGATGGGTAATCACTTCATCCACCTATCTTCAACACTCTGGAACAGGGCCAATCTGGACTCATCAGACCACATGACCTTCATCCTTTCAAACACAGTTCAGTCTTTATTCTCTCTGTCAAACTGATGGTTGTTTAAAAAATGAGAAGCTACTGCATCAGTTGGAGTTAAAAAACTATTTTCAGCTGAACATATTAACCCTTAAAGATCTAGAAGTGTTTTTGTGGTGATTTCCAAATTCTTTCCTCTCTATATTTAACCTTCCCTTAGTGAGTTATCACCATGTATTATATGATTATTGTCTGCATTTTGCATTTTTGTGAAAATCAGGTATATTCTTATATTGATTTTATTCATTATGTAGATGTGCACAAAATCTCACTGTAAATCTTAAGTTTTACATCAAAATGGACAAAAATTAAGAAAAAGTGACTTTTTTTGTAAAATATATCATTTACTAAACATTGTCTCCATCCACTATCATTCGTCAAATTATGTGGGTTTTACTGCTGAATCAGTGTTATAGAAGCTGACGGTGTTTCCGTGCTCTGAATGTCCAAATGCGTCATACCTGATGATGATGAAAATCTGAGAAACTGCAGTTTGCCTGAATTATTTCAATGTATTGATACAGTGCTTCAACACTTTAGGTCTTAGACGTTTAATCACTGCAGTAATTATCCAATGGAAAGATAATGCCTATTTGCTGTCTTAAAACTACATAAAAAAAATATACACAGCAATGGTAATTAAAACCATTAAAATAAACAACTAAAATCAATCAATAAATACATCAACTGCCATTTTTAATTAATTAATTTGATCGCTATTCTGTTGTTGATCTATTGCACAGCACTTCCAGGCTTCATTGTATCATATAAAATAGACAAAACAAACTGCAGCTGCTAATATCTGCCAACCACTCAAACTCTGAAATGACTTCAAACTATATATGTTTCTAGAGATTGCTTTTCAAATGTTTCATTTCCTGCTTGAGAGAAATTGGAAACCCACCACTTCTATCACGCTTCCATTATACAAACGCTGTGTGCCTCCCATCTCTAGACTACTCTTATAGTGACGCCTGCTGCTCTGATTATATCTTTCTGCATGGCATTCTGCATTTTACCGCTCTCCTTTAACACATACTACCTGGCATAATGTTATAAAAAGGAGGAGAGTAATTGTGTGGAAGAGGGAGTTATAATTTTGAATGAAGCAGAAACTTTCTGCAGTCAACTGGGGTGTTAATTAAAAAAGGTAGTGACTACAGCCACAGGACTGTGGCCCAAAATATCGGTTTGTCTATTCCCACAGAGCCAATCAAATGTTAACATTTGTACTAGAGCCAATCATGGATATTGTTCCATGAACTCATTATCCTCTTGTTGCCACAGTACTGTGGTGATATATGGCGTATACTTCAGTTCATTCTTTTGTGCTTTTTGCTCCCACAGTACTGTGGCAACTGATGGAAGAAATGACAAATTAGTGATAGTATATAGTATAGAATAGGAAGTATTGTACTTTCTGGTGTTCTTTGCTCTGTGCAGTCAGTGAGGCTGGAGAAGGTGGGCGGAGCTACATGTTAGATGTGGCAGTGTGACTTCTCAGTTCTGTGTCACTTCAGCGTACTGAGTGCTGTAGTCTGAACTCTGCTCACTGAATGCTGTTCCAGTGGCTGATTTATATCAATGTCAGATTTGACCTACTGGTACCCTTGTTGCCGTGCCCCCCACTGTTTGAAAATCTGCTGGAAAAAAGTGCTGTTTTGACCAGGTATCCAACCTAAGTCTTCCACATCGCAGTCCAACACATTACTGACTGGGCTAAATCTCTTCTATCTATGTGCAATGTGATTGCCTTGGTACTTTTTGGGATGTAACAGGTTACTAGTTTGACCATGATATAATAAGGGTACTGATGGGCTCTGTGGTAACAGACAAACCAATATTTTGTGCCACACTACTGTGTCAGTAGCCACTTCAAATTAATAAACTTTTTTTTATCGAAGTGGCTACTGACACAGTACTGTGTCAGTAGCCACTGCCTCATTTAGGGAAGCAGATGGTTTACACCATGGTCACACCAGGCCTGTCAGACTTTGAGTTGTCTTAAGTGTACCTGTACTGGTCATGCTAATGACATTAACTGTGCTTTGTGTACTACTTATAAGCAACAGAGGTGCAAATTCAGTAAAAATCACTATAAATGTACCACACTGGACCTTTTTATTATGTGAATCACAGATAGGGGTAGAACCTATGGGGAGCAGCCATTGTCAGCCATAGGTTATGCACCGTTGTTGTTTCCGGGTGATGATGCCCAGCGCTGGGAGTAACTTATTACAAAAGTAATGCATTACAGTAACAGGTTACTTTTTGCTGTGACACAGTAGTGTAAGGCAGTACTAATCAGTTCTTAGTAATATTTTTGCTCGGAACATGTTCAATAGCACTTGCTTTACAACACACTTTTTGTCCTTAATTTAATTGCAAAAATTAAAAAAAAAACAGCAGGACCGTGAGACCTTAAGGAATCAAAAATGTGGCAGGAAAGTTCTATTTCCTGTTGGTGTTCAGCCAATGGGTGAAGACAGTCCAATATCCACATGGACGTATGCTCATTACTAACCCTAACCCTGCGTTACAGAAGCTAGTTAGCATTAGCATGATCCCTTTGATCAGCAATGACAAGTTAAGCTAAAGTTTCTATGACTAGTTAGAATTCTTTATCGATTGCGGCTTTATCTACCGACATTCTTGGCATCGTGCCCCCTGTTTGAACATGTAAAATTTTTGAAAAAAAAAAAAAAAAAAAAAAGGGTTCTACTGCGGATGCTGCATGTATGACGAGAGTCTGTATGTAACTCAAAAGTAGTACAGGAGTCATGTAACGCATTACAATTCTGAGACAGTAATATTGTAAGGTAAGGAATTACTTTAAAATAACAGTAACAAGTAATCTGTAATGTATAACAGTTTGGAAGTAATGTGTACAACACTGGTGATGAGTGCAAGTAACCAAGTAGCAGTCATTGAGTGGAAAGCATGAGTTTGCTCCTGTTGTTTGTGCAGCTGTAAACTTTGCACTCCGCCATTGACCTAGGGACGCAACCCAGCACTGGCCGATAATGTGTCATCTTAGACTGGTATCTGCTGCACGAGGTCAGTGACCAGTCCATCACAGGCCAGCTAATCGGACAAATCAACGAGTCTGTGTCACTACTGGTGCTGGAACAGCCCGTAAAGGAAGAAACATGTCTATGGGCTGTGACAAAAGTTACCGGATGGAGCCGCTATTATATGTGATCTTTTGAAATAGCTAGCAATGAAAATTCACTCCACGCTCCCACTGAGGCATTAAGCATGTGTGTAGCTTTTACTTCATATCACTCAGTCTCACCAAAGCCACCTCTGACCCTGAGCATGGTAGGAAATACTGAGGCGATAACAGCTCCGACAAGCCCAAAGATAAGGAACAACAGGAGCAAACTGCTATTTCTGAGCAGCTCCTACTGCTGTTTACAGAGAGTCTGAATTATTGCTGCTACGCTCATATTGTTAGTTTTCTCACATCCATTAGCCAGGTGAGGGAACCACAGTGATCGTCCATTACAGCTATGGCACTAATGTACAGGAGAGCTGAATAGAACAGCTTGGCCGAGCGTCTACCACTCTCCAAAGGTTTAATGTATTTTATCGCTGTCTAAGAGCTCTGCTTTCCATTAGTGTTTACCCAGTCTCATCAAGATTTTTCAGACAAAGCTAATGGAATAAATTCACAGTCATTTGCTAAAGATGTGCCATTTCTCTTTTCTCTGTGTCCCAATTACATTCTACTGTGCCACGATGATATACATTTTACTAAATATTTCTGTGTGTATTATCTTAAGAATTATATTATTATTTGGATTAGACACAATTGCAGAATGTACTAAATGTCACTTCCTTTGCCAGGTTGTTTTTCTCTAAAAAGTAGAGCCCCTCAGAGAGCCTCATTAAGACTGACAGGCTTAAAGGATGAAATATCTTTTATTTACCACTAAAATGCATTATTTAAAAAAAAAAAAAAAAAGTATTATGGACAATGGAGGCAATCCAAATAATACAAAAAACTCTAAAAGTGATATTCCAGAATAGGGCTGGATGATAAAACAACAGTGATATTTATGGGAATGTTGTATCATATTCTTGGCAAAAACACTCATAAAATCTTTTACTGTTTTGTTGCTCTACTACATTTTACTCGTGCAGGATTTGGTCTTAGAAAATGACAGAAAATTACCGTGTCAGCTTGGAAAGCATGTCATAAGGAAGCGGTTAAATCTACAAATAACCATCTTTTATGCTGTCTTTGTCTTGCTGTGTCGCTTTGATTTTGTTGAATCACGCTCAATTTGTGTGAAACATTAAATAGAAATAAACAGAATTAACAAAATAAGCACAAAATCAGTATCTGCGGGAGTATTTTTATAAATTGTCGTTTTTATTTTATGTTGTTTTCTTGGCTTCTTCAGCTATCCACTCAGGACCTAAAATCAGTCCTCAAACTTGAAAGCATTAATGATTTGATTTATATGAAATGTTTTGTCATGATGGAATTTTTGGCCATATCATCCAGTCTATCCTGGAGCCACAAATGATCCACGCTTTGTTCTCCTCAGAATCGCTGTACTTTATGAAGTGGCCATCACACAGTGTCAGTGACTGGCCACCCACTCTGGACAGGCCTGATTACTGCCCATTTATTGTGCGTGCTGGTAATCAATGAAGCTGGCAGCCGGTGGAGATGAGCCGGTGGGATGACTGGCTCAGCGGCGACTGAAGCTGCTAATTAAAGCCAGGGATGAGTCTGGGGAGAGGTTGTCGAGGGACCACAGAAGAAGAAATCTGCAGCTGGTTGAATAGATCTGGGCTGAACCAGTTATAAATGTGTGCAAGTTACACTACAAGGCCAGAACCCACACTGTTTGCTTCATAATCACGTCATTAGTTCTTCCCTGCAATGATCAGCATCTCTCTTCAGGGACACAGCACTAAGAACGCAGTGTTCCTCTGTTTCCTTTTTTTTTGACGGGGGAGAGGGGGGTACATTTGTATTTTATGTATTCTTGCAGCTAACAAATTGCAGGTGAAAAAAAGTCCTTTGTTTGTTTTGTTTGGATATTGCTCGACTTCTCCACAGATAAAAACAAAGATTCCCTGTAGGTTATAGGACGTTGTTATCATCTTCAGAAGACGTCTCTAAACACCTGCTGTGTTGAATTTCACTGAGGTTTTCACAGAAAGCTTTAAAGTCCGATGTCTTCACATTGTCAGTGAAGGACAAGCTCATTGTTTACTCACTCTACAGCTTCTCCAGTTTGCATTTCCACAGCTGAGGGCTACAACAACACTATCTGCTTCCACAGATCTGCTTCATCCTCCTGTCAGGAACTGAGCTGCTAACCTTAGTTGGGATTAGATCTTCCTTGTAAGCCACTGAGTGAGGAAGATGAGTTGTGAATACCCAAATAGATCATCATGTGTCAGTGTACAACCTGTCAAAAACAAAACTAAATACAAGTGAATAATACCTCTATTCCCACTTTATCTGATAAGCACAAAACATCCCTGAAGAAAACCATGAACCTACCTCTGACCTGTTAAATGTAGTTTGTTTTTAAGAGCTCTAAGCACATGCACTATATATTGGTAATGAAATATAATCTACAAGTACAATATTGTAGTTATACTGATGAATGGTGAGTGCCCCCTGCTGGCTAAAGCAGGAACCGCAGAAAAATAAGTGAAGAGGAAGCCAAACAATGCAAATCCAATGGCAAAAAATGATCATAATGAAATTTCCTGTCATTCTGTAATATAATGAATTCACTAAAGCATCTCATGTGTTAGTAAAAGCAGAAAACAAACAGAGCAACTAAAGGAAAACTAACAAACCAGTAGGAAGTCTGGTGATATAAAAGGGGTGACTGACTCAACATACAATACCCATGAGCGTCAGTTGCCGTTGCCATGGAGAAAAGTCCTCAGACTGCTTCTACTATAGCTGTGGAACCATGAGAAAATAAAGTGAAACTGAAATGCAACACAATAGTTTGAGTTTAAACTTCAATTTGATTTAACAAAATCTAGTCAAATTCTCAAAAAGAGGAAAAAAAAAACAACTTTGCACACACAAACACATTAAAATTACACAATTGAAGTCAAACATCTAATCGGAGCAATGACTGTTAGCTGGAATTCTTTCTGTTATATAAAAACATGAACATTATCTCAGCATCTGTTTCTCTGTGACGGGTGTTGACCGATTTGTTTTTGCTGTTTTTTCTTGAAGCGATGCCAGCAGACAACTCTGTGGATCGGACACCAGGGACACACCCTCAGCACACTGGCCTCATTCTCGGCATCCTCCTGGTCATGCTCATCATGGTCGCTGGCGTGTTGGTCACCGTCTACATCTACCATCACCCCACCTCCGCAGCCAGCATCTTCCTCATCGAGGTGAGCACGCTGGAGTATAGGTGTGTGGAGGAGGAGCATTCCAAGGTTATAATAGTCACTTTTTATTCTATGTATTTTTTCATTTCTCGCTTTCTTACATTTAGTATGTTTGGAAATTATTAGATTTAGTTTCTATTTTTTTGGGTTGGACAAATGTGGTTTAAAAAATCATGCTGCTATTAGAATAGAATAGAATAGAATAGAATAGAATAGAACTAAATTTAATTTAATTGATGTTTACTGTCAAAGGAACAATGAAAATCTGTTAAGGAGCTCTGTTCTGTTTAGCAGCAAAAACACTTAGTGCAATAAAAGATTATATAAACATGTATTTCTTAATTTTACCTTTATTTAACCAAGTAAGTTAGTTGAGAACTGATCCTCATTTTCAATAACAACCTGGACATATAGAGACGAACAACTTATCACTCTCACAGTCACACCTATGGACAATTTAGATGAACCAATTAACCTACTCATACATGTATTTGGATAAATATCACACAAAATACTGAAAAATGTAGACATGTGCAAAAGCTACAAAATATCACATATACGACTAAAGTACAACTAAAAACTACTGAAATATGCAAAACATTAACTCTATATGACAGATTAGAAATATGTATAACAAATAAGGATATATACAGGCAGTGTAGGATATATACAAGGTCCGATTAAGAAAAACAAGGTGCATGGGTTGTGAATTAGAGCTGCACTGAACATCAGTATCAGCTGATATTTGCTGATATCACAACACCAATATTGATCACTTATCTTCTCTTCATTGGCGGTAGCAGATATTTGTCATATTACATTAGGGTTTTTCCAGAAATTAGTTAGAAGCTGTGTTCACTCAAAGATAATGTGATGTAGACTTTAAAGGTCTAAGTATTTACATATGAATAATGAAAATGTATTTTTTAAGGTCATGATAAATAACAACAAAAACGAAATAAAGAAAGTAGCATCAGTATTGGCAATTGGCCAAAATGTAATTTTAAATATCGTTATCAGCCAAGAATATTACAATCACACATCTCTAACTGCCATTACAGTGGGCAGTTTCAGTGTTAGTATGGTGACTTTGGTCATGTCACTACATCCAGAGTCACTGTGAAACAGACGTTATGTTCATTTTTTTCCCCATTTCCGATCTTAGATCAACCTAAATGTGGACTTTTAAACTGCAGCCTTTAATTAACTATACAACCCTTGTTTCAGTGACACAGTTTTCATGTCTATTTTGTTAAACAGTTTGGACCAATGGTTAGAGGTGAGGGTTGAAAAGGTCAGAAACATGTTTGATATTCAAAGTAAAGTGAACTGTTCCTGTGCTTCCTTCTGTCATGATGCATGGTGGTTGTATAAAGCCATAAAAAACACTAAAAGACTAGTTTTATATCCAACCAGAATACTAGACTTAGACCTGAAATTAACTGACCAAGATGAAAACTAAAACCATTAACCAAAGACACCTCTATTGTCTGTGTTTTAGACCATTTTGCACATATACATTATTTCATTGGTTTTTAAGCCTCATTTTTATTTCAGTTCCCAAAATGCTTGTTCACAGTGTCAGTTTTCTTTAATGATAATAAACTTAATTGACTTGTCTTTCATTAAAAAGCTCCTCTTTATTCAGTTCCATTCTCACTTTAAAACAAATATGACTTGTGTTACCCCTGTGTTTTCTTTTTCCTCTTTAGCTGGGAAGAAGAAAAATCATTTATAACTCTCTCAAATACAAGACTAGCTTCCTAAACATGCAGACGGTCATCACTTGCCAAATGTGGTTATTAAGTATGGAATGCCTGCAAATACTTATCAGTTGTAATAAGACACAATTTTCAGAAACTTTCATACTTTCCAGTGCAGGAGAATCCAAATCTGTCTGCTCTTAGTCAAGTCAATTCCAGACTGGCTGTCTGGCTGCCTGTATAAAAACAAACCATCTGTAAAAAGATTTGTCTCCGGACAGAGCTCGGTGCATTTTATTCCTCAATTCCAGCCTCATAAATATGCATTATGATTTTCAGAGGGGGATGATGAAACTGCGGTGCACAGAGCGCTTGGTAATGAATGAATTCCCTGAGGATGAATAGGTGCTTTTTGAAGGGAACTACACTGAGCCAAGTAAACTTTATTTTTGCAAAACTGAAGGCATCAGACACCTTCTTGTTGGTTTTACAAGGTCGCTGCCACAGTGGATGCCTGTCTGTTATCATCTTGGCACCATTTATGCTGAACTCTCAAGAGAAGACTTATTATTTAGGTTTTATTGTTGCTGTTTTAACAGATTTGTCTTGGAACTATACAAGTTTTCACCCAAGCAAAGCAGGTTGAATGAAAAGAATACCTCCCTCTCCCTTTCTCTATGTCGTTGAGTCGTTAAAATGACATAAATCTGTAAAAACAGCCCACAAACATATATTAAACATACATATAAAACATAAAACTACTGGGCACCATAGCTGTCAGTGAAGCAGAAGGATGTACAGTAGAGCATTCATTCAGATTATTTCCACATGTAGGACAGTGTATGTTGGACGGTCTCACACTAATAGTTTTTGGACATGTGTGTGGGTGTGTTTGGTGTTTTAGCCACAGCATTTCCATACTGAGCGAGCAGGAAAAGTTCCCACAACGTTAGCTAACATCACCTACAACTTCTGTAGGAGCCATATATAAATGTTCTTTTTGTATTTGTGGGTTTGGTTTATGTCTGTACACTGCACCGGTGCTCAGGTGAGGGGTGCGGCACTGTGGGTGTGTCATGCGTGGTTATTTGTAATTGCACTCACCTGGTCTCGGGTGCGGGCATTTGAACATAGCGTGGAGTGAGCGTCGGGGCAGATATTTTTTGTTGACCGCTCCACTTCACTGAGTGAAGCTACGCTATGGACTACACTGTATTACTTCACCTTTATTATCTTTGCACGGATGTCTGTTAGTAATTGGAGCCTCTGTCTTGTGAAATGGAAATAAAGGTGAAACAGTCTGGCAACTGAGGACGGAGTTTGGTGTGCGCATCACACTTATCTCCCATGTTAAGCCCACCGCGGCTGATTGGTTTTTTGGTGGTTCCTGGTTAGGGTTAACTTCTATTAATATTTTAGATAATATCTGATATTCCAAGAGCATTTCAGAATGTTATCACCGGGCTTTATGTTAACCTTTTGTGCAGAGGAGCAACAGGGGGTGAAAGTTTTACAGCACTGACGTCATGATAGTAGAATAAGTATAAAACATCTGGTACCGTCTGTAGAAGACTATTTTGTGGAGCCTGAAACAGAAAAGGAGCATAGTCCAGTTAGGTTCATACTGTCTACTAGAACTTACACAGATTTCCTTTTCTTATTTGTCAAACAGATGGAAAAAGAGTAAATTCTTTTACCTTGACTTGTTTCGGCTACAACCTGTAGCCTTCCTCAGAAGGGTCACTTGTTCCTGTGACGTGTCATTGTCAGCTGTTGTATCTTGGTTTGTCAGGCAACAGGGGACGATTATGCCCCCTACTGCCTGGCATCCCACAGAGGACAGCATCCCAGGTGTGGGATAAGGTGTGGGATCCCACTTCCCTGTTCATGGTCCTCGGGGCCTGTTTTCTGATTTCTATGGCCTCCCTGATCCATTGGTGGTGTTTGTTGGTTTCAGAGCAGATTTGCCGTGGCTTCTTCCCAATCCTGCAGAAAAGGAGCATGTGCAGCTCAGTGTATTAACCAAAAGACAAAACATGTATCTGGCATAAAACTATAAATCTAACGTGTTGGGCTACCAAATGATAATTCTGTCACACACACACACACACACTTTACACAGATGCAACTGTAATTACACCATTTCATCATGCTAATGTATTACTTAACATTTGTGTAATGCTCTTAAAGGACATTATTGTACTTCTAAGAACAGTTTTAGTTCATATTTTCAACTTTCAGCTGAAAACATTCAAAGAACCACCGCTCACTGATTAAGTTGACGTCTCAAGTTTCAGTTTATGAATAATCCTTTGGAGATCTACTTCCTTTCTTTTATTAGATGTACAGTCGTGGCCAAAAGGTTTGGCAGGGACACAAATTGACTCTTTGCATAAATGTGTTTTATTTGGCAAAGGTCTTTGAAACATATAAAATGCTTACAGCTGTTCTTCAGTATACTACAAAAACATGTAGAAATAACACAGCAGCAGCAAAGCTTGCAAAAATAAAATTACTGTCACATGTTTTTCCAGTCATGGTCTGTCAGTTTTTTCTTTTAACAAATAATGCACAAGATGACCTCCTTGAAAGGGCTAGTTTTGATGATTTCATGCAAACAAAAAACTCCAGTTAAATCATCAACAGTTTGCCGAGAAAATAGAGAAATTCCATAGCAACAGGCTAATTAAACGGCTAAAACTATCCACAATGTAACAACTGCGTATTAAACTAAGCTAAACTAAAATAGAATATACTGAATTTACTTGAAATGAACTTTACTGAATAGAATACAACAACACAATAGAATAGAATAGAATAGAATAGAATAGAATAGAATAGAATAGAATAGAATAGAATAGAATAGAGTTGCAGAAAAAAAATTAGACCACCCTTGTTTTCTTCAGTTTCTTATTCATTTTAAAGCCTGGTCCAACTAAAGGTACATTTGTTTGGACAAATATAATGATAACAACAAAAATAGCTCATAG
>JAPQRP010000015.1:18932850-18967091 GCA_037367295.1 Apogon hyalosoma | reverse complement strand
AATATAGATAGTTTTTCAACAGGTCACATACATCTTTTATCTATTCCACTGTTTTTTAACCCCTTGGCTGAGGGGTATTGTAATCGTTTTGTCATCTGTCTGTCATTATTTGAAGAATGTATTGAAATATCTGCACCAAATTTATACTGTGGGTGCGTCTTGGCATGGAGCAGAAGCCTATTGAAAATAGGTCACTTTGACCTACTTTTTCAAGGTCCAATGGCCTTGTGGTATAGAGAGAATTTTCTTTCTTTATTCATCAATCAAAAGAAAGGATTTGAAATTAAAAAGAATGGATTTGCAACCAAAAAAGAGATTTGAGAGCAAAATACAGTAAGTGGTGAAAAATGTCTCTCCATACTTGTGCAGTTATAATAGCTGAGTATTTTCAAATATAAATATGTATGTAATAAGTTTTACACAAAGACAATCTAATGTAAATTACAGGGCAGTAACTTTCAACAGAATCTTACACTATATTGGGCCTAGGGGTATTAAAAATGCGCATCACGTCATGTTTATTCCGTATTATTTCCATTTTTGTAACGCAATGTGAATTGCTCTGTGTATGAATTATGCTATACAAATAAATTTACCTTACCTTGCTGATATGCACGGTGCGCACATACACTGTAAAGCGCATGTGCGTCATGCAGGAAACGCAGGAAACAGCTTAAAGGCATAAAGTTTAGGTGGTGACTATAATATCAGTCCCTTTTACGTGCAAATGAAATCCATTACTACATTTGGGATATAGGATTTGCTTTATGTAATAGATGGTCTGTACAGCTGGAGTCAGTGACCATCCACAGATCGTCTTCTCTTTAACAGAGAACTGTGTGACTTGCACACACCCTGACAGCTTTTACCACCATGATCACAGGTTACAGCGAATAAGACAGTTAAACTTACTGATCAATGTTAATAAAGCAAGGAAACATTAATACAATACTGATGTCATAACAACACTACATTAATGACGGCGATATTAATGACTGTTACAAACATAGATACAGCTTACTTGTACATGTACAGTGGTGAAGATGGAAACTAGTGTTTTTATTGCCAACAGATCAAACACTTATTTTCACTTTGTTCAGTTTGTTCTAAATTACTCGATTATTAAATAGTATCATACTGTAATAGTGTATCAATTTTTAGTATATCAGCGATTTTTTTGTTCCGAAGAGTCCTGCGCCAGGAATCACAAACAGAAGTGAAAATAAATATCTTAAATGCCTTGCGGTTTTGTTAGAGAAACACAGGGCTTTCCAGAGAAATATTCAACCAATCACATTTGGCTAAATTCATACAGACAAGTTAAATAACCAATCACAAGAGCACAATAGTAAAAGGAGGCGTGTATATAGTCCATGATATATAAACGAAAAGGGGCTGAACCTCTTCGTACAGAGGAGTCTGTTGTTTTGATGAGAATAGATGTGTTGTTGAAACAGTCGACGATTTACAGCATTTTTGACTCTTTTCATTGTTTTTCGACCTCGTCCGTTACAGCCTTTTTTTTGATCGAGTCGCTTAGAAAAGGCGACTTGATCTAGCAAATCCAAATCGTTTTGTAAAATCAGGTCGAAAGGGATGCCGCTGCAGACAGACTCCGACGGACGCAAACAGTCTTTGGATTTAATCTCGTCGCATTTAATTGGAAAGAGCAGTTTTTGTATAGATTTAATAAGCCTCAGAACAAACCATTCTCGACCGAGTGCTTATGTAAGATGCTTAAGCTCCCGTTCATATTAATAGGTCGACTGTGAAGTGTTGATAAGAGCATATACCAGCAAGCTAACAGCTAACCTTAGCTAATCAACAAAGCGGGGATCGTTAATCTTTTGCGTCATCAAATAAGCAGCTGGCTAAGAAGACATTTTCCCCAGCTGACAGCTTTTGAGCCACTTGTTTTCTGCTTGTGCTTACAATATTGCTCGGTAAGTTAATATTTTCGCATTATCATTATATGAAACCAGGAAGACGATTTGTTAACTTCGATTGAAGAGGGTGGGGGAGGGGCAGCAGCTGAGCTGTCAGAGAGCGGAAATTGAGTTTTGATCTAAATATGCGACCTCTCAGGGCCTGCGGTCTTAGCTGTTTATGAAGCTTCGTATCTTAATACTGTAGTAACAACTTTTGTGGACGTAATATTGTTGTAGAATTTCTGTTCTGAATTCATGAGACTGTAGTAACAGGAAATAACTGTGTAAACATCAGCTAATGCTAAAGTGGAGTCATTGTGTAGCTAGTAAACAACAACACATCATTATAGATTGTCTTTTTAATAATAATAAAAAAAAGACTAAATTCGTTCGTAGCCGTTGTATGTCATAAATAAACTTGACTGTATAAGCATTATTGTTTCTTTCTCACAGACAGCAATGAAATTGTTGGAAAACTCCAGCTTTGAAGCCCTCAGCTCCAGGCTGTGTGTCGAAACGGGGGAGTCTCGCATCCTCGGCAGGTATGGGTCAGAACAGTTCAACAGCTGATACACTGCTGGAACATATGATCACCTCAGACACAAAGTGTCAACTATACTACGACCACTGTATACAGTCCATGCACAGATCACCTTGAGGGTAGTTTGTTTAACCGCTTTACTGTTTCTATTTCAGGGGTGCAGACTTAGTGGCTCAACAGGAATATACACAAAGACGTGACAGTTCAGTCTGAATTTACCAAATTAAAAGAACGAGCAGTGACCACTTTAACCATGGTTGTCTTTGTATGGGGAAAAACTCCCTGGTGTGATGTCATGGAAACTGGATCGAGGTTATGTGAGGAGGTGTGGTTGGTTCAGGGCTCAGACGCTGCTCATAAATGAGGGTAGTAGAGCAAACAAGAATCAGTCTATTGTGCAATATCATGATAAGAGAGGACTAAGGTAAAAGCCTACATTCTGTGCCAGGAGTGGAGGTTAATAGGTAACTCATAGCTCACTTTTCACATAGTGTTTGCTACAGTGGGTTTTAGTTATGCAAGTCCTACAGTGAGGCTTTTATTTACAGTGACAGTGTAGTTACATAAAGGGCAGTGGGTAGTGGAGCTATGCAGCCTTGTCTGAGGGTAGGGTTTTGAGAGTGGGTAGTGAAACTGAGCTTCAGTACTAGTCGTGACCTGGTGTGACGCAGAACATGTTGTCCTCTCACGGCTTTCTGTGGCTATTTGGAGACAGTTGTGAAGTGTGATATGGGAGTGCATGTGTATATGCACAGATAAACACAAGATACTGTAGCTGAGTGTTTCTGGAGCTGACAAGGCTGATGGTATTTAGACTGCTTAGTGGATTAGTGAGGCAGCCCATCATAGCAGCATATTTGATCTTGTAACTAAGAACGTATGCATGTGCACAGAGTTTATAGTGTTTTCTACAGAGGACCTTCTGATATTGTGCACAAAACGGAACAGCATAAAATGAGTCTGATAAGATACAAAAGAAGAGCAGATGGAAATGTGTTAATGCACAAACAAATACTTATTGAAAAATAAAACAAGTGTACTTGATTTGCAGTTTGTTGGGTTACCAGCAGTGTTTTGTTGGCTGGGTCAGCTGTGTTGTGTATGGAAAAAGAGGGCAGTAATTTCCACCATGATATCCTTCACACCCGATGACCCTATATTTAGACTGGCAAGACCACAGAGAGTCCAAGACAGTGTGTCTGAAGTTGCACAACCTTTGCACTTGCATAACCTGTAGGTGGGCTGGAGCAAAATAAACATCAGCGCACCAGGCATATCAGTGGTGTCTGACCCAGAAACGTGAGACAGCATGTTGGAAATGTAAGCACTGACTTGCTCTTATGCAGCTATGGTTCCCTGCAGCAGTCTTGTATCTAAACATAGTAAGGAATCCATGTAGATATAGTTTTTACAGTGTGATGTTGAGGTAATATTTATATACTCTATGCATTTAGACAATAGTAAATGTTTGGCATAAGTTTGTTTTCCCTCACATGTAAAATGACTTGTCACAAAATGATGTGTGTGGGATAAAAAGCCACTAAATTGATATGAAGATCCCTTCTTGTTATGGGTGGGTGGGTAGGTAGGTAATTTCCCAACGCTCTAATGTTAATATTGGATGTGTGATGTGATATGTTAGGAAAAAGAAAATCAAAAACTGCAAGTCATAAAAAAATGACTTATCACATGTGTAATAATATATGTTTAACATATACCTTTTCACAAGTGTTTTACATTTATCATGCAGTTATAGAAGTATATTACTGGAGAGTTTTTTTTTGGCTTGTGCAGTTGGCATAAATGGTTTTACCAAGGATCAGTGATTTTGGAAGCAATTATGTTTTAGAGTTCAGGTTAAAATGTACACAGTCTTTGGCTGCAGAATTCGTAGAAAAAGTCATATTGTGATTTGAGTTGAACTGCTTGGTTATCAAGGAAAATATGCATACTACGTATTTTTTATATTGTGTTTTTCTCTTTGTTTTCAGTACATAGAGAACTGTGTTATTAGACCCATGTTTATCATATCCTCTACATTCACTATCCATCTTTTTTGTGATATTACACAAGTTCACTTGCTTGAAATTTTATGGAAACGTGGCTAAAAAAAAATCCACATCACACACATAGTGGACCTTTAAATCCTGGCCTTTTGCAATTATGTAATTGCACACTCTGCTGTTATGATTAATTGTGCAGCTGTAATGCTTTCCCATCCTTGTGTTTTATAAATATCTGTCGTTAGTAGGGCACTTATTTAAAGCATCCAAAACAGATCAGGCTTTACTTAGAAAATTCATTAAAAACATTCTGATATGCTCTCAGCGTTATGCACTACTGTGTTTTAAGCCTAATGCATTATTAAACTAATCTTAATGGGTTCAGCTGTAATTTTCACTCAGTGGAATTTCCCTCCCACTTCCTGTTATTTAATGTTTCAGTGTTAATCTCTGAAGTAACGCAATATTATTTCCGCTACACAGGATCGAGAGCTACTCCTGCAAGATGGCAGGGGATGATAAACACATGTTCAAGCAGTTCTGCCAGGAGGGGGAACCACATGTTCTGGAGGCTCTGTCCCCCCCTCAGTCCACCAGCACCACCAGCCCCTCGCAGTGAGTTTGCCACTCAAAACAGTACAAGTCAGAGCAGAGCTATTGGAAATGTTTCCTTAAAACTTCCTTTCTTTGTGTTTTGTTCAGACTGGGGAAGAGCAGTGAGGATGGGGAGAACCCTCTGAGTGACAAGTGCTGCAGGAAGACTCTATTCTACCTCATCACCACCCTTAACGAGTCCTTCAGGCCAGATTACGACTTCAGCGCAGCACGAGCCCACGAGTTCAGCCGAGAGCCCAGCCTCAACTGGGTCTGTAGTTCAGAGATAGAACACCATTAACAAAGGCAGCACATTAAAAAAAAAAAAAAAAAAAAAAGCTTAAATGAATCTTTTGTAACTGTCTGTCAGGTGGCGAATGCAGTAAACAGCAGTTTGTTCTCTGTTGTGGGCGAGGAATTCAACTCTCTGGGGCCTGAGCTGTGGAGCGCCATGGACCATGAGATAAACCTGCAGGGCTGTGACATTTACAGGTAGGATTTTATGTCCACAGTCACACAAGGGCTGCATGACCGATGATGACAAAGACTGTGCTGTTAGATGGTTAATACAGCTGAAATCCCTCCACAGCTGCTGTCATGAACATGTGCATGTATGCAGCATCTTAAAAATGCTTTAGGAGTGGTCGCTTGTTTCCATAGGAGAGGTTCTTTCTTTCCTTCGTTTCCTGCAGTACCCAAGATTTTGTTTTTAAATCAAAAATCATAGTAAAGTTTCCTGGTGGGAAAACCCTCAAACCTCCACCCATATACATATGTCTTCCACAAAATCTAGAGATAATAGTATGAAAATTAAAGATCATTTGAATTGAAGGGACAGTTCTTAGGCAAACCACATCATATTTTCTTGGAGAAGGACCACATGACATACCCCCCACCACCACACACACGCACACACGTGCAGATCATTTAAACACAATTAGTGATCTGACAACAGAAGAAGAAATGGTCAGATTCACCATTATACAAGTGAATTTGACTATCAAAACACATCAATAATTTTGCTCACTTTCAGTAAATACTGACATTTGAGGTTGTTATCAATGTAGGTGCATATAGCATATCTAAGAAAATGAAAAAGTTATTGGTAAAATAAATTCTTTACAGGCACAGGATGGGCAGGGAAAACATTGTAGCGGCAACTGGAGTACGCATCCTTATTTATCACGGGAAAGAACTAACAGGAGTGTTAATGATCTTATATTGTCTTATCTGTTTCTAGCTACAACCCTGACCTGGACTCGGACCCTTTCGGTGAGGAAGGGAGCCTCTGGTCCTTCAACTACTTCTTCTACAACAAGAAACTGAAGAGGATTGTATTCTTCACATGCCGCTCCGTCAGGTCAGCAGCAGCACTCTGGTCTTCCACTTGTTCAGTCTTTTTTCTTTTTTTTTTTTTTTAACCTGTCCTATTCAGCAATTTGGCCTCCGATATAAGTTTACTGGTGCCACAAGCTGCTTGACAGTTTTGATCTAAGAGGGTTTTGAGCCTTAGATCAATTCCCCCTATTGGATTAATTTAATTATTTTATTCCTGTACGGATATTACCAGATGGGAGAACAGGACAAGGTTATACACAAACAAACACTGATACAGACAATGAAACAGAAACAAACGTGCAAAAACAAAACAGTAACAACAACAATAGAAGAACATCAATGAATTTGAAAAACAGCGATGAACAGAATAGTCTAATATCACAATAACCAATAGAAAACAACAAATGAATTTAAAAAAAAAATAGCAACAGAGTAACATTGTTGACTTTAAAGCAAAATTACTCAAAGACACTTGTTCAGTCTTAAGCCTGTTTCAGACCAAAGATACAAGATGAGACAAAACTATTTTAGAACGTTCACAGGTAGCCGTTACTGTGGCATGAACTGACCCTGTCACAGCTGGACTCAGTGGACGACGACGTCAACAGCAACAAAGTCCAACATTTTATACATCGTCTGTCTCAGATTTTTGTCTGACCAATTTCTCGGACACTAGTGACCCAATTCTTTTCCAATTTGGCACCTATTGTTTACCACTAGGAGATGTGCAGTGCACAGGAATGACGGTGGAATTTCAATTATTTGATGTTTTTACACATTTTTGAAAATTTGGACTTAGAAAATTTGTCCAACTCATTTCTTGAACACCATTCACCGGATTCTTTTCAAATTTCACACACATCTTCCTTAGATGTTCTCCCAATTTTTGCTTTATTTTTGTTGAAAAGATTGATAGTTAATACTCAAAATTAATCTGTGGGTGGACAAGGCATCATTGAACACAAAGGGTAAAGTGGTGTGCGACTGGGCGGGTGTATTGGTAAGGTCTGCTTACTTTTTCACTTGTTTTTATCAGCATTTGTGGATTTTATCTCCCCTGTCTGTGACTTCTTTCCACTATACTCATTCATATTTTAAGATGATACATTATCTCCAGGCACAAAAAAATGACAGTTGAAATGTATGTAAACAAGTGGTGCCAGGCACAATAAACCACACCCCTCGCAAAACGTTTTAGCTCTTAATGGACATCTCCCTCTCAAAACATGAGACTATGGGTTTGACCTTTCAAGATCGCTCAAGGTCAAAGGTCATGATGCCATTTTGGAGCCTACATGTAGTTTCCTATCTGTCAATAATAGTAACTAAGTCTCTATCTCCACTCGTTTTTTCGTTATAGTCCATTTTAGTTTTTTAGGTATTGACCGAGTGACCCCCGACCTCTTCGGTCAACAATAGGTCAAAATCTATACACACAAGATGTAGAATTGAAATACCAGCATTTTGGTGCTCATTGGAAGTCTGTAAGATGAATAGTTCCAAAGTTATATCCAAAATTAGATTTTGACCTTTATTGTGACCTTGACCTTTGACCTAGAGTCTTCAGATTTGGCCTTCAGGGTTCTGATGTCAAGGCACATCGACAGTGAGAGCAAAAAGAAGCTATATGCAAAAATGAGTATACAGGAATGAAAAGGAAATTCCTGATTTACCCAATCTCTTATCATTGCGAAAACACATTTTTTGTGACCTTGATCTTGACCTTTGACCTACATTCACCAAAATATAATGGGATCTATTCTGGACCACCTCGTACCTTGCCTGAAAATTTCATGGAAATTAGTCCAGTAGTTTTTGCATAAAGTTGCTGACAAACAAAAAAAAAAACGAACCAAAATCAATACCGGGGGGCGAGGTAACAACGTCCTTGTTTCCCATAAAATGTTTCAGACTTAAGTAGTAGTTGTAGTTGCTTAGGTTTGAACTGAGTCTTACCCTTCTCAAATACAGGGTCTGTACAGGTGCTTGAAATCCTTGAATTTCAATGTGTTTTCAAGGTCTGAAAAGTGCTTGAATTTTAAAGTGCTTGAAAGTGCTTCCAATCATATCTCTGTGATGTGATTGATTTATTTACTTTTAATATTAACTCTACCAGGTTAGATGGAAAGTCAAAAAGCTACTGACAGAGAGGTGATACATTCTGAAAAATAAAACTTTGTCTTCTCCTTTAACTTCTAAACTTTTTGCTATTATGAAACATCATGTTTGATGTTTATAGCATAATACAGTGTACATCATTGCGCTAGAAAGTGAAAATAATATAAAACATTAGTATATGTATTCCCGTAGATCTGTGTTTTACCCCAGCGATAAGGTGCTGTGCTGGAAAAAATTGAAAATGACCCTTAAATGTGCTTGAAAAATGTGTACAAACCCTGCAAATAGTCATGCCTCCTCTTGATATAAAATCTTCCGTACCTGCAGTGTCCTGAGTGGGTATGGCCGTGATTGTCTTGACAATGAGCTGGACATGGAGCTGGATGACGAGGAGGAAATGGACGGCTTCACTGAGGACAGGTCAGACCGACTGGGATTCTGTGACTTTGTTTTGCTCAATATTAGTCATAAAACAGCTGCATTAAGACTTTTTTTTTCCTCCTTTCAGGTTCCCCAGAGCTCTGTGTGTGTAAATGTCCCAGATGACATGTCTTGGCCAAAGAATATCTGGGCTTTTCCTCCTTCCATGCTCTCATCTACCTTCTTGTTTTGGGACTTTCCTGCATCATCCAAAGCCATTTTCACATTAGACTAATGCATGTTTGAAGCCTTCTCCGGTGGCTTGGACTGTGTTTCGTAGGTGGTGGACATTTCGTCGAGGTCCCACAGTTAACTTTACGCTCATTATGTTGTTTATTTTGGAACGTGAGCCCAGCAAGCAGCACAACACAACACACAGGCACCTCCACACCGGCCACATTTCCAAAGAGACCACTTCACAGACGACGAAGAAGAGAAAACGAACGCGGTCTTGTTGTGGAGGAAAGAGCAAAAAAAAAAGACTTGAGTGTGTTGAGTTTCTCACAAATGATGTCAAAGAAGACGAGAGGAGTTCAGATTACACCAGCATCAATGAAAAGCGACACTGGGATTAAAGATTAATAATATTCTGACCTGTGAAGTGGCTGGGCCGGGTCCATGAACAGACTGACTTGCTGGTTAGAAAAAACTCATCTGTTGTTCCTTGTTTGTTGTTTTCGTGTGTTGCTTTATAAGTGTGACGGTGACGTTAATGTGAGACCTGTTTTTAGAGTTTTAAAACGATGCATTTATAACAGAACTTTGCATTCATAAATCTTATTACTGCGAATGCTCATCTGTATTTGTTAGACAGGAATGCACTGGGTTGCAGCTTAAACAAACATATCAGCTTTTATTAATGTCCCACTGTTTTCAACCCCATTACCCAGTCCGCTCATGTTTATACATTGTCTAATTCCAGTATTTTATTTTCTTTTTTTACTGTCCTAACCCACTCCCAGTTAATCCCAGTTTATACGCCTGTCTTGCCAGTTTTCAGTTTGCTCCTCAACTCAGTGCAGAGGCCTCACTGAATGTATAGTACAGTTTAGACGACTTATTCTTACCAGAAAAATGGCTATGTCCAATGTTATTTTTTAGAATTTGAGAAGCTCCTCTTTCGTTACCAGTGAACAGGAGTTCTGTGACTTTTGACTGCTCTGTGCTTTGTTTGAGTGGCCACTTCAGTGCATCTGGAAAGTATTCAACCCCCTTCACTTTTTCCACATTTTGTTTATGTTACAGCCTTATTCTGAAATCGATTCAATACATTTTTTTTCTCATCAATCTACACACAATATCCCATAATGGCAAAGTGAGAAAAGTTTTTTTTTTTAAATGTTTGTAAATGTATTAAGAATAAAAAAAAACCTGAAATATCATATGTACGTAAGTATTCACCCCCTTTGCTCTGACACTCCAAACTGAGCTCTGGTGCATCCTGTTTCCACCGATCATCCTTGGCATGTTTCTATAACTTAACTAGAGTCCACCTGTGGTAAATTCAACTGATTAGACTTGATTTGGAAAGGTTTGATCTGAAGATTTGATCTGTCTAGGTAAGGTCCCACAGCTGACAGTGCATGTCAGAGCACAAACCAAGCCATGAAATCAAAGGAATTGTCTGTAGACCTCTGAGACAGGACTGTATTGAGGCACCGATCTGGGGAAGGGTACTGAAAAATTTCTGCAGCATTGAAGGGCCTGAATGTCTGGAGGAAACCAGGCACCGCTCATCACCTGGCAAATACCATCCCCACGGTGAAAGCACGGTGGTGGCAGCATGGCGTGGGGATGTTTTTCAGCTGCAGGAACTGGGAGACTAGTCAGTATGGAGGGAAAGATGAATGCAGCAACGTACAGAGACATCCTGGATGAAAACCTGCTCCGGAGCGCTCAGGTCCTCAGACTGGGGCAAAGGTTCACCTTCCAACAGGACAACGACCCGAAGCACACAAGCAAGGTAACGGAGTGGCTTCAGGACAAGTCTGTGAATGTCCAGCCAGAGCCCAGACTGGAACCCCTTTGAACATCTGTGGAAAGACCTGAAAACAGCTGTGCAGCGACACTTCCCATCTAACCTGGCAGAGCTTGAGAGGAGAGTAGGACAAATACTCCAAATGTAGGTGTACCAAGCTTGGAGCATCACACCCAAAAAGACTGGAGGCTGTAATCGCTGCCAAAGGTGCCTCAAAGAAGGGGTTGGAAACTCATGTACATGTGATATTTCAGGGTTTTTTTATTTTTAATACATTTGCAAACATTTCTAAAAAACTTTTCTCACTTTGTCATTATGGGATATTGTGTGTAGATTGCTGAGGAAAAAAATGAATTTAATTCATTTTGGAATAAGGCTGTAAGATAACAAAATGTGGAAAAAGTGAAGGGGGTTGAATACTTTCTGGATGCCCTGTATATTACAAATGTGATTAAACTGGTGATTCGTTCAGACCTGCCTGGTTCTTTGTCTTTATGTGTGATCTAGTGTCCTGGTATTTGAAGGTTCAGCCACAGGGAAGTTCCTCTCAAAGGTCCAGTGAGTAAGATTTACATAAACTGAGCGGCATCTTATTATAGAAATGTAATGTACAGTCGCAGAAAAAATTATTAGACCACCCTTGTTCAATTTTTTTTTCATTTTAATGCCTAGTACAACTTAGGATACATTTGTTTGGACAAATATAATGAAAAAAATAGTTCATAGTAGTTTAATTTCAGAGCTGATATCGATCCATTTTCCATGTTTTCTTGATAATAACCAAAATCACTTCAGTTCTTACATCAATAGCCATGTCATTGTTCTAGTCATGTTACAGACACTCGACTCTGTCAAGCTTTCACACAGAAGTATTACATCAAGATGTTTCGATGCCTTGCTTCATCAAGCAAAATATCACGTGACTCCCCAAATTAAGCTTCATTACGTCACGCGTGTCGGCCGTCACCGGTGATGTATCACTTCAGCTTTGAACGAAGGGAGCGGTTTTCAAACTCAAAATAGACAGAAGCTTTATTGTCATCGTATTAGCACAAGGCATCAACATGATGACGATCAAGGTGCTCCTCAGATCAGTGCAATCAGGCAAAAATACTTATAAACCGGCACAATCCCTCAGAAGGTTGTGTGTTTTTGAGAGGAGAGTTTTACTTGCATTACATAATTTCACTGAGTTAGAACAAGGGAAAATGAGGTTTAAAGTAAGATTAGTATAACATTAGATTAACTTAAGTTGCATTGACACATAGGCATTCACACATTGTACACTGATTTATATACCTGTATACACATACTGTCATCACAGCCACTTTTTTTATTTTGTAAATATATTTTTGTATTTCTATCTGTCCTACACAAAAATAAAACACAGTATTACATGGTCACACAATCACACAAGTATATTATTTTCTTTTTTTAATCAAACATTTCTAGATGCTCATACTGTAGATCCTTTATTGTTAAACACAACAGGTCCTTACTGTTTCATGACCCTTTGCCCTTTGTTTAATGTGAATGTAATGCATAAATGTATCCAGATGTCATTACATTTAATTATATCAAATGCTTCGAAACACTGAACCATTTCAACACAAATGCTTCAGATTGATTCAGTGGTTCCGAAAGCGTTGATTTCTCCATCACTACATTGTACTGACAAAAACAGTGCTTTTACTCATTCCATGTTTTGTTTTCTGTCTGTTTTAGTCACATGATACACACAGGAGTTCGTACTGGATTGCATAACCATTGTTTCTGATGACTGCTGCCATGCGTCTTGGCCTGCTCTCCACCAGCTTCTGACATTGTTCTGCTGTCACAGCAGCCCATTCCTGTTGGGCAAATTCAAACAAATTTGCTTTATTTTTGAGCTTGTAGTTCTCCATTTTGCTGTTGACGATGTTCCACAGGATTTCAACTGGATTTAGATCTGGTGATTGAGCAGGCCAAGGCATGGTTCGAATATTCTGGTTCTCCGTCCAGGTTTTAACTGACCCTGCCGTGTGGCATGGGGCATTGTGTGGTTGGAAAACCCAGTCATTCGAGGCAAGAAAGAGTTTTCCAGCTGATGGAAGAAGACTGTTTCCAAGAGTAGGCCTGTACATGACCGGTTCATTCGCCCTTCACACAACTGCATTTGCCCTGTCCCACCCATACTGAAACAACCCCAGATCATCACCGATCCACCCCCGTGTTTTACTGTAGGGGCAAGACAGTGTGGTTTGTAGGCTTCTCCAGGCTTCCTCCTAGCCGGTAAGTTGGCTGGAGTGGGCATCAACTGAAAATTGGATTCATCATTGAAGACAACCTTAGCCCAGTCATCAACAGTCCAATCCTTGTGATCCCCAGCAAAGAGTAACCAGACTTTCCTCTGCCTTTCGTTGATGAAGGGCGTCTTCTGTGCCCTGTGTGACTTCAGACCAGCTTCAAGAAGTTTCGAACTGTCCTTACTGAACAAGTCACATTTCTAACAGTGCCCACTTATTTTTAAGGTCCATGCAGGTCTGACAATGATTCCTGACACAGGAACAGATGGGCTCATGGTCATCTCGTGGGGTAGACAGATGTTTCCAGCAGTTTGGTAGCACCTTCTTCAGCTTGTTTTTTCTAGGTGTAATGAACAGCTGTCTTGGAGATCTTCCATTTTTTTCATTACCTGTCTCTCACTCATGCCAATTTCCAGCAGTGCAGAGATGGCTGCCTTTGTGGCTTCACATAACTCTTGTGGTTTAGGTATTATGTGAGAGTGGAGAACTTCTGAGTTGTGCTATGGCTTGAATGTAAGCAGGAAACCACTCTAGGCCTTTGCGTGTGCAGTGCTGCTTATGACATGAAATAGCCTCCTCGATCTCCTGGGAATACAATGAGCCTATGCACAGCCCCAGTACGTCCTGAACTTCAGGTGGCTCCTTCATTTCCTGTCTGTCATTATTGGACACACTGATTTATCCAGGTGTGTCTGCTACTTCATGTTATGACTACTGATTAATCAGACACAATTGGATTAATCAATGTGTCCAATAATGAAAGACAGGAAATGAAGGAGCCACCTGAAGTTCAGGATGTACTGGGGCTGTGCATAGAGCCCATTAAGCTTAAGCATGTCAAATAGAACAGAAAGTATGATGTAATCAGGTGCATTTTTTGTCGTGTTCATTGTATTTTTCAGGTAATATACCTTTAGTCGTACCAGGCATTAAAATGAATAAGAAACTGAATTAAACAAGGGTGTTCCAATAATTTTTTCCGCAACTGTAATTACATTTTCATTACCTCATGAGAATACATTTTTTCTTATGCTAGAACACAGGTGTCAAACATACGGCCCGCGAGCCAAAACCAGCCCGCCAAAGGGTCTGATCTGGCCCATGCAAGGAATTTATGAAATATAAAAATTACACTTAAGATATTAACAATTAAAAATGTCAGAATGCTTAGTTCAGGTTTCAATTCAACATCCAGTGGATCAGACCAGTAAAGTACTATCATAATAACCTATAAATAATAACTCCAAATTCTTCTCTTTGTTTTAGAATAAAAAAGTAAAATGTCATGAAATTGTTTCTATCTACAAACTATCCTTTCACAAAAAATGTGAATGACCGGGAATGTTTTAATTGAAGTGTAATTCTAACAATATTCTGCCTGTTACTAAATGTTTTGTGTATTTGTAGATCCACTGGGATCTGTAAGTTGTAATGCACGTGTGTAAATGATAAACTGAGACATAATATTAAAACTGCACAAATTTTTCATAGGAAATTTCAGGTGGTTCATGTCAGCATTTTCATAATGTAATTTTACTTTCCTCACTGTTATTTTACTGGTCCGGCCCTCTTGACATCATAATAGGCCATATGTGGCCCCTGAACTAAAATGAGTTTGACAGGCCTTCATTAGAATAAGTGGCTCACTATCAAGTTCGTCATGTTTCTCCAACACCTCAGAAAACTTCCTTTTATTTTTTCCATTGTATGGCAGATACCATCCTGTGCTTATGTACATTACTGTCACCTATGTCTGACTCCAGACCAGACCTAAACACCAAAACTAAACCCAGAGGTGTTTTTTGGGGCCCCCCCGAGTCATGTGGGATAAAGGTGAACCTGTACAATCTGTAGTTTAACCACTAGATGTCACTATATTTCATGCATCAAAACAAACTTCAACACGATCATGTGTTTCAATGAATAGGACTCTTCATGGTTAGAGTTGAAAACATTTTTATTTAAAACAAACTGAAATACAGTACATGACCCAGACTAGACTTCACCACACTCAAAAGTATCCATTTCCTCCCTTTGTGAAATCAAGGTCAAAGCCATGTGCTTCAAACCTTGTAGCTGCAAAGAGTCTGGGGCTGCACGGTACGCCCACTTCCTGTTTATGTAAAAACACCTCATCACACATTTGTGAAAAGTGTATCCTCGAGACCCAGAGGCACTCCCAGACAAGATGGACACCGCTCTTTCATTGCCATTTTTTTTTATTCACCCTCACCAATGAAACTTATGCGCCCCTCCTTTTGCACCGATTTGGAGTTTGCAGAAGGTTATACAAGGTTCCAAAGTGACACGTGCATAGATCTGTTAGTTCAAGGAATTCTTAAAGAGGGAATCTTGGGTTAAAATCATGGGCAGATTGGCATCATTTCATACACACACACACAGTCCCTCAGATGCGCTGAACAGCACGATTAAGGCTGAGGATCAAGTATATTCTGTAGCATATTGGCCAAAATAAACCACCGAGCCCTCAGGACAGATGCCACCCCCCTGCACCTCAATGCCCTTCATGTCAAACAACAGCCCCGACACTATTTCAACAATATGCATCTATCTGAGGGAAGCCTTTTCTGATCCCTTTGTTTAAAATAACAAAATCTTTATGCAAGCGTATGTGTCAAAATGGCTGCAGAGAAATAAAGAAATGTTATATTAGGATGCAGCCACGTACACCTGCAGAGCACCAAAAATCTGTTAATACTAAACAGGTTTTAATGCAAACCAGCACCGCCTGACTGACAGCCTAGAAAAGTAAAAAATAAAACAAGCAAATTAAATAAAATTATAATACGTCACTGAAGAAACATATTGTTTACATTTTAAAAACTGTTATAAACACAAAGCTTTCGTACTGTTCATTTGAAACCATGTCACAGAATCCCAGCCAATTAATGCTTTGCTAAAACATATTTTCGTTTTGTTTTAGGGCCAGGCTAATAAAAAAGTTTGCATGCCAACACTGTATTTAAACCATCTGGCTCAATAATATACATGTACAGGCTCATATTTAATAAGACGGGAGATTTTCAGTATTGTTTACCACATTTCGATACGGCACCAATATGTTCTGGTGTGAGAACAACCACCAACTGTGTAGCTTATGAAACTGACATCATATGTAACAGAATAATGGACACAAAACAAGAGTGAGAACATGATGTAGTGTATAAAACTGAAATGTGCACTGTAACAAAACTGAAGTGTCACCACTCCGGTCAAAAATTGGTGTTAAAATACTGTTTGCAGATCAGGATCCCTTTGTATGTCCTGTCAAAATTTACCTGAATGTGAACAAATGTATATGAAGAAAAAAAAAAAGCTGCATCATAGTTTCCTGTGCTGTGATATTCATGACATAAACATGATAAAGTGTGATGTGACATGATATGTATGTAGTGTTAATGGTCCACGTCCAGACATCCTCTGAACTCCAGTCCAATGAAAACATCTCTCCTCCTCCTTTAGTGTCAGAATCCACCGTTCGTTCCACAACTGGGTTTATAATGATAATCAGTTCTGTTCGTGTCGATCGGGAGAAGCAGCAGCTCCACTGTAACAAGCTGTGGAAGTGTCAATGCTCCCGTCATGTACGGTCTCAATATGTCAAGGTCCAACTTTGTCAATAAAAAAAAAAAAAAATAATAATAAAGAAATAAAAAAAACAAAAAAACAATAACAATAAGCCAGTAAGGACAAGCTGTGGTGCCACCTTGTGGGTGGTGCAGGTAGTCAGGCCATCTTCGGCTGAGGGAGACGCTATCTTAACCCCGCCCTTGAGGTCATCCACTCCAGGCCTTGGCATAAGCTGAAAAAACAATAGTGAAATATTAATGACCTGATCTATATTTGTCTGTGAAGCATGTTTATTTGAATGAAACAGTATCTAAAAAATAATGAAAAACAGCAGAAGTACAGCAAAGTCTGAGCAACTGTCACAACTGTTAAAGGTAGGATAGGAGATGCTTTCCCGGAGCATTTTTTACTATACTGCTTAAAATGCCCCTCACACCCCCACTGCAAACAATTAATTAAATGCTCTAACACAAAAAAAAAAAAAAAAAGTTTAGTCACCTGCAGAACGGACAGGACTGAAAAAACACTATCCAATCATTTTAACCAGCCCATCAAAATAACTAGATGGTGATATGTCTATCAAACACAACTGCCATTTGTCCCTCCCCCCTCAGCGAGTACAATCCATTTTGTTTTGAGGGTCTGTTGTGTTTCGATGGTACATGTTTGATTATTATCTTGGTTCTTTGATTGCTGTGGAAGGGACCAGCCCCTTTTTAGGATTAGAAAATTGTGATATGAAGTGTCGTGTTTTTCCTGACATTTTTCTTTAATTTCTATGTTGTCGAGTGTGTTTCATTTGATACATCCTCTGTGAAGGAACATGAGATGCGGGGGTTTGAGTTCTATATGCATATACTTCGTAATCAAATATGCAAAAATAAAATAAAAAATGTTTCCAATGAGTCAAATAAATTTTTTCAGAGTAACAGACCATACCATTCAGTCATATGTCAGTAATGTCATATCAACTTAACTGGACCCTTTTCTTTAGAATCACTTGACATATGTATCACCGAAGTAAACCTCATCTGTAACAAAACCCCCACAATCCTATTGTTTTAGAAATAAGGCATTTGTGGCATTTACTTCACCATGTTAGAATCCATAAAACAGACACTTTTGGAAACACTGATTGTTCGTATCTTCCACTGATTTATTGCGTAACTTCCTGAAAGAAAACACCACAGTGCCTGGTTGGACTCAGAATTACAGGTGATTTTTTCGTTGTTGTCTCTAGAAGGAGCTGTTGTGCGGTTATTGTTTTTAACCCAAAAACACCAAAACAGCCACTGGTGACCAAACCCATCTACTGATCTAAACTGTTTAATAACTTCTGATTTGCTAGTCCTATCAATCTGTGTAAATAATTGGTATAAAATGCAGTTTTTCATCTTTCCGTGGTCATCAGATATGACCCATTTAGACGTTCAGTAGTAAATGTGGAAACACCGTCATCTTCTACAATAATGATTCACCAGTAAAACCCATAGAGCTTGATAAATGACAGATGGACACACTTGGTTTATGTTCAGATAATTATACCTTTGCTGATGAAGTCACTTTTTATTCAGTTTTCTCTATTTCTGACATATTAACCCTCAACTTTAATATAAGCTTTTATGATCAGTAAATTAAATATAAGAAAATACCTGATTTTCACTTCAAAAATGCAAAGGAGTGCAGGGTAGCATAGGATAATATTATAATAAATGGTGATAAAACACTTAAGAAAGGTTAAATAGAGAGAAAAAAAAACCACTTAAATTGCCACAAAAATAGCACTGGGTCTTTATGGGTTCAACCTGCTCCTACTGCCTACTCACAGTGAGAAAGCAGTCATTTGAGCAACTTATGACAATTCTCATATTCAACTGTGTTATTTCTTTTGCTGGTCAGGTGATATGCATTGAAGTGTGTTTGAATGTTTGGATTGTTGTGTTGCTAAAACACTTTAATGAATAGGTGTGCCATAATTATTATACGACTGCCACATCCTATTTGGAATAATTATTTAACATAATTGCGGTTGTTGTCTCCATTCATCTGTATAAACACAGTGGAGACACTAACTAACATATTTAGTATCATTTCCACAGCATTTAGTGTGGTTTGAACATGTGCTCTTTTAATGTCATCTTGTTGTGCCGTATAATACAGAATGAATAATGCAACTTAATGAATTTTTTGCCCATAGTTCATGTTTTATTTTGATTTTGGACCTCAGTTGAATGTTGCATAAATGGCCTTTGTATATTTAAGTTTATCTTATCTGACATGGAGACAGAAAGCTAATTGAAACATAGGCTAATTCATTTAGTGTAAGAAGTCTGCCTCTTCTTCTTCATGAGTTGTATGTGCATTATTAAAGTATTATCAGACTGATATTACAGTGATGGTATAAAGTTAAAAGCCACTGAATAGCAGTTCTTCCAATTAGAAGAGTAAGAATATCAGGAAGTTTAATGATGACTGTTATGACCAAAAGCTCCAGAGCTTCCATTAAATAGCCTTGAGGTTAAATACTTTTTGTCTTGCATATACACCAACTCCCTTATTAAAATGTTTGTCTTCTTTTTTACCATGTGGTTTTTATAATTTATCTTCTTCGTGTAAGAATATTAACTGAAAACATCTGGATACATATTGCGACTTTCCACATGTTCTGCAGCTGGACAGAGTTGAATCGCTGTCACGTCATTGCAGTGATTCACTATTTGTTGACTATACAGTTCGTAACAGCCGATAACCGCTTTAGCCTTAACGTCAACATGGCTTTTTGTCTTACCCCTCTCCTGTAAGTGCACAGCAGGACTGTATGTGCCAGGGGTGGTCTTTGATGGAGCTCAGGGTGAGGTATTTGGAGATCTCTGCTGCAGACATACAGTCCTTCATATCCTGCTTATTGGCAAATATCAACACAGCTGCTTTCCTCAGGTCCTGGGGGAAGCGGAGAGGAACGTCACAGAACAATGAAGCCATAACCCTGCCACCTTTGAAACCACGAGCACTAAACAATCTAGTGGGGTGGAAAAGGGCCGACCTAGGCCTGGAAAATCAATATCCATTATAAAAACAGGGTCAGTTCTGTGGAGTCTGTTTCCTCATGACCATACAAGGATTTGTGAAAATGGGTGTTTACCTCATGAGCCAGCATCCTGTAGAGCTCCTCTTTAGAGATGGCTAGTCTCTCTCTGTCTGTGCTGTCCACCACCAAAATGATGAACTGCGGAATAGAAAGGGGGGGGGGGCAAAAATTCACACTGAGCACCCTCTTTTTAAAAGCTATTTACAGCAAAGCAATGCAACACAGTGGGTGGGCATTTCCGGGCCAAGGGCTTCACAATGGATACTGGTAACTGCTATGCTAATAGCCCCTTTAGAATGACAGAGAGTGACCTTGCATCACAAAAGACCAAAGGCACGTTAATTCTGAGGAGATGCAAGAGACGGCAATTAAATCAAGGCAGCGACGCAGGAAAAAAACTGAGTTTCCTATGCAAGTGAATGGTCGACGCACGCTTTACCAGCCTGACTGTGACCCAGCACACGGCTTTAAATACGACTGTTACTGCTCGACTTAAAGTGAAAAGGATGAAGAGATACTTCAAAAGTTACTGTAGGATTATTAGATGACATCTGGAGTAACTATAGTAACTACTGTAGCAGAGATTCATGGCCTCTAGCTTTCTCATTCATAAATTAACACATTTCTGACTGGAAAAGATGCCTGAGCGTAACTTTGTCAAACTTTAATGCAGTCTTTGAGGAAATGTACCAATGCCAGAACCATGCTGCAAAAACAAAATACATAGTGGAGTCAATTGATTTGCTAAAGAGTGGTATTTGTAGAACTTGGCTTTGATAGAGCTAACATCTGGATCACAGATTGAATTACTGAGTTTTAGATACAATTATTAGAAAATGTAAAAAAAAAACCCAAAAAAAAACACAGTAAACAAAACAGTAAAACCACTTTTTTACTAAAATGAAAAAAACCCAACAACAACAAAAAACACTTATCATTGCTTATTTGATAGATTTAGACAGCTCAGATTTACTGATCAGTTGCTTTGACTTTGAAATTCACTGATTTGTTTATTAGGTATCCATTCACAGCTGTTTGGTTGAGCAGAAAGCTTATTTGTAAGTCAAAGACATTCATTGTTATTCATCATTTTGCCAATTATTTCCTTAGAGAGTCTGTCAAACACTAAAAGAGCTATCCAATCATGTTAACCTATTCAGCAGCTGTACCTGCATTAAACTGAGAAAGTAGAATCTCCAAAAAGTCAGCTGTTATTTGAAGAGTATGGGTCAGAAGTAAACCTCTTTAAAAGTCCTCCAGCTTATGTGACTGCCCTCCTGTTCCTCATTTCTCTCCTTTCCAAAAAAATATGGTGGAGGCTGACCCTGGCTTTGCTTTTCAGACAGGCCCCTTTGTGAAACGGTGACCTCTGACTTGGGCGGCCCCTGCTGCCGTCTGTGCTCTGAACAAACACACCAGCTGTCGTACTCAGAAAAATCACTGCTGGACAATACCTCGGTTCCCCTCACACTCAGCAGAAAATGCCATGAGATAGTTAGAGGGCTACATTAAAAGCTGATTCCTAACACTGGACCTGTACCTTCGGAAATGAGATTCAACAGGCTCTTTGGTGGTTTGAGCGTGTGCTTGAGTCACTCACCTCTGTATTTGAGTAGTAAGTGTTCCAGGATGACCTGAGAGACTCCTGCCCTCCTATGTCCCACATGAGGAAGTGGGTGTTTTTTACCACTATTTCTTCTACATTGCTTCCGATGGTGGGTGATGTATGAACAACTTCGTTCATTAGACTTAAAAAAGAAAGTCAGAATGTGAAAATATGCAACCTGACAAATAGAAATAAGCGATGACAGGCTAGATTCATTGGAAAATGACTTACAATTGGTAGAGTATAGTGGTTTTCCCAGCATTGTCGAGTCCAACAATGATTACTTTGTGCTCTGAAAAACAAACAGTCTGTTAAATTTGTGATGTTGACAATCAACAGCTGGAAAATAATGACCCAGACCACTTGATCGCATGTATAATTATGAGGAATACACTAATGTAAACAAGTGAGATGTCCTCACTGCATTTGCTTTCATTGTTGCTACACAATTCATCCCCTGCTACTCAGAATCACAAAGACACTGGCCTTACATCCTTCCTCATACATCTTGACCTCATTTTTTCCCCTCATGCGTAGCTGGACCCGGAGAAACGTTTGTCCATTAATAAGACCATTTGAGTGCAGTTTCCGTCAGCCCTGGCTCTGACTGCAGTGAAGCAGGCAAATGTGACAGTGTGAAGTCAGAGCTGACACGTAAATGTGAAAATACATCACTTCAGTGTTTTGACTTTTCTACCCTTTTTGGGCCTCTGGCGGCAGAGGAGGAAGGAAGTCTGGTCAGAGGGCACACAGTTCTGGCCATCAGGGTGCACCATATTGGGTTTTGGAGGATGATGCATGTCTATTACTTCCTAAGAGAGGAGCTACCCTGTGGTGATAGTTACAAGAAGAACTATGGAGACTGGTGACCTTCTTTCAACCAAACATCACCATCTTTAACAGCAGATTTGCATCTTGATCCAAAAACATTCGGCAATAATGTTATTTGACAAAGTACAAATACAGCTTTATTTTGCAAATTGACTGCAATCATCTTTGACAGTGATGTCTTGGGCACCTAAAACAATCTAATGGACGTTTCTACACTGGCAACAACTTATTCCACTGTTGCCAACAGTTTTACATGGAATAAAGTGCTTAAATTAGCAGTAACAGACAAAAGAAAGTGTGATCATACTATAGGAAAATTATGAAATACCTTTTTTTTTTTTTACAACCTGTTGACATCCTGTGTGTTACAAATACATATATGGAGCTTCAATACTATGTCTCGATTCCCCTCAGGCCAGTAATCTCTTTAAGTGAGTGAAACTTGACACTGGGAACACTGTAATCCAGAATTAGTGAATGGACATGGAAATCCTTCGTTGCCATCCAAGAAGGCCAGAGGAATTAAGACCATGCATTTATAGACACAACAGTAAAACTGCACTGGGTCATAAAATCGGGAGTACACAATGCACCGTGTGTAATTTAAGCCGTAAATTCACCTGTAGCGTCGTAACATACTAGTAAACGTGGGAAAACATATGGAATGCGCCGTCTTTACGTTTGGCTGACTCCAGTCACTAAAAGCTTTTTGTTTGTCGAAAAGTTACAGATGATTGTGCACAAAGCGGTCACTGAGGGGACACTTAAATGCAACAGTTCTCCATAAAGTCCAAGTAAACTTATGTAATGTGAGTGACAATAGTACAAATACGTTTCTAGAGGCTTACAGCGACTTAAGGTAATCATACTGGTTAACAAACTGATCAACAGATAAGTAACTGATAGCAAACTGTACTTTAACCTGTGTGTCTTTGTCAAACGACGACAGTTCAACTGGGTCAGAAGCAACTCGACAACAAAGATGAGTGTCGACTTAAACCCCGGTCTCGCCGTTATTATTATTCTGGGTCTACCTCCTCACTTTTATGCTAGTACGCTAACAGTTCAGGTTATGTTCGGTTGAGCTAGCGTAAGGTTAGTGAGCCGTTAACAATTTTATCGCGCTGCCGACCAGATACTCACCTTGATTACAAAAGAAGCTCCACAGTTTTGCAAATATGAGGCCCATTGTTTGAGTAAACCCCGAAGTCTGTCAGTTGACCAACGTTGACCAAGTGGAGTGGGCAGCAGCAGCAGCGAGCTTCACCACTCTCAAGTCCACACCGCACAATCCGAGGCTGGATGCGGCTAGCTAACATTAGCTGGATGATCTCTTGTCCGCAAAACACCTCACCGACCTTTTCAACGCGGACTCCATGCGTTTCGGCAGCATCTAAAACGCAAACGGCGCCACAATAAAAATGCTTTAGGGTAACATAAATGTAACACTTCGTCGTTGAGTGTCTCTGGTGCTGTTAAAGCCCTCCACAAATCGTATAAACACAGGGTGTTAGTAAGAGCTCTGTCTGCCTGCTCTGCAGCTGCTCCTCCAGTCCGTTAGCTGCTGGCACTGGTTTGGAGAAAAAAAGCAGCTCGAGCCATTTAGTTATCTTCCGGTTGCGTGATGACGTAATGATATGTTTTCGTTGGACGTTTTTGAAAACAGAGTAACTTTTAAGTAACACGTTATGTAAAATACTCACAATCTCATATTGTATCTCTCCATTGATTTCTTTTCCTTTCTTTCTTTTCCTTTTCTTTTTTAATTCATTTGTTAGTTAAGTAAAAAATACCACGTTGCTTTATTGAACTGAACCAGTGGTATGGTGCTGCTTTTGTGTTAGAAATTATTCAGTATAAAAGAATAACTTCTTGATGCTTATATTCGTGGCTGAGACGGCAAACTTGAGGTTGAAATTGCCATTGTCCGTCAAAAATATCTCGAAGTCGCTGGATAGGATATACATCACACCATGATCATTTGAGAAAAACGGGGTCTAATTATAATGGTGAATTATGTTTACAGTTAGTGTGAGCTTCGAGCCAAAATATGATTGGACATTTTACATTTTTAAATAAAATATTATCTTATTAAATTCCTCGGTCGAACTACAGTCACGTGACCAGTCGACGGTGACGTATGAGGAAGAGTTCATGCAGGCGCAGGAAAATCCATGCTTTGATATAACGTGAGTACCTAAAATGAATATTAATGTTGGACATAAGCCTATAAACCTAATGACTGACTGTTTGACTCGTAACGGCAAAGCTTTAGGTTATTTTTGTTTATAAATACCTTGCTTAACTAATAAATATATTACATTTAGAGTAAGATTGTGTGACACATAAACACCATTGATCTGTTTTTATATACTCTGTGGACGAATGACTATAATCATTACAAAAGATGTGCGTGAAAGCTAACTACAGTATAATAAACTCCGATAGGCTTTAAACAGCCAGCAGCGGAGGATTCCACATAGCCCATTGGATTAATCATATGGCATTGTGTATTAGATTTGCTTATTTAATTATTTACATGTTGTGCTTGCCTTGTCCCATTAATGACAAGAAATTTCCAATTGTACAGGTTAAAGCTTTGATAAGAGCAGAAAAATGCCAATTTTTCCAAGAATTTCTCTGAAGCCAGAAGTTTGTGACCACCTAAAGGGCATCTTCTTAAACCAAGAGGTAGGAAACGATTTTTAATTAATGAATTTATGTATTTATTTATTTTTATGATGAATTCTAGTGTTATTGGAGAAGCATAGACCCCAGTCCAGGGTTTTCCCTTGATGTTCAGAAGTCACCTGTTGTTTGGGTTCCAGTGTATTGCTTAAGTTTTGGAAAGAGTTAAGTGCATGGTTTCAGAATGTGGCACAAGGACATTTTGTGTGTATTTGAATAAAGAAAAATCTAGTGTTGATTCATTTTAGACCATTTTATCATCATCCATGTATAAAAAAATTCAAAGATAAAAAAAGCATCCGAAACATAATTAAAACAATGCACACTGGGAATTGACTGCAATCATTAGATCTGGCAAAAGACTTTATTGGTAGTTTTGATCGTCTCCACATTAATGTTGCCTTAATTTGGCTTTGGTGGTTCCCAAAATGGTTTGACTGCTGTGTCCAAATGGTGGAGAAAACTCTGCATGTCTTAAAAAAGAAATGTCCTCTTGTCTTTCTACTAAACCATTTATGTATTTTTTTTTTTTAAGTCTGACTTCATTTTGTTTTTGCTGCCTTCAGCTCTTAGCAGCTGTTGGCCATCAGGAAGCAGAATCCCGTTTCCAGAGGCTGCTCATGTGTCTGTCACACCCTCCGTCATATACATGTGTACGGGCCAGTACTCACCTAGCTCCACTGGAGGACATCAGACAAAAGCTGGGAGAAGAGCTGAAAAGGGTGAGGCTGTAAGAGTGACAAAGGAGATTTTACTCGCTGTCTGAAGTTTTTGTGTGAGTTGACATCCCACACTGGGAGCAGAGTCAGTAGTTTAAAGCTCATTTGGAGCCATGTTGTTGCAGCAGCAGCAGATGTGCAGCTCATCACCAGAAGACGTCTATGCTCAGATTCTTCCACACCCACACATTCCAGATGTGCTTCTCCTTCCTGTGGATGGTCCGAGGTATGAAAGGAATGCCAGAAAAACATCCAACCGATCCGAATGAGTTACATAAAGTACACAGTCAGAGCTAAATCACCGGGATTTGTTAAACCACTGGATTGTCTGTAGTTCAAGCCAATCCCACGTGGAATTTCATGGAATGACTACAAAAACAGTGATGGGAACTAAGTACATTTACTAAAGTACATATTTTAGGTACTTTGACTCGATTCCTGTATTTCCTTTTTATGCTACTTTATCCTTCTTCTCCGTTACATTTCAGTGGCAGATCTTTGTATTCCATTACATTAATATCTATCTTTCCCATCTTAGCTTGGACTCCTTTTGAAAAAAAAAAAGGTTCTTAATCTCAGTGGTATTTTCCTAAATAAAGGGTAAATGGAATAAATAAATAATACATATGAGAGCTTTAGTTACTTTTCAGTTGTAGATTTGATTTGGTGACTAATACAACAAGTTTTAAAGACATTATTTAATAAGAAACTAGAAAAGCCCTCAGAGAGCGCAGACCTCCGCTAAGGCAGCTCACCCCCGATCACCACCAAAATGTAGGCTTGCATGTCAGATGTGTAGGAGGTGTTAACAGCTCCCCTAAACAAACTCTGAACTTAGCACATAGTTTACTGCCAATGAATGATCATATTTAAAAATGTTTCACCTAAAATCAATGTTTAGGGAAAAAGTCCATAAACTGAAAGCAGATTTGTGCAGCACAACTTTTTTCCCCTTTCCTATTACTCATGTCATGAGCCTTCACATTTATCCGATGTGCGTTTGTATTTATCTGGATCTAAACTAGTTAAAACTAGTTCCGATAAAGCAAATGTAATGTAATGTGTTGAATGTACCCAAGCAAGGTTGGTTTGTTCGTTTTTTTGAGTTTTTTTTGTTAGGTTTTTTTTTGCTAAATATGTGTGTAGAAAATTTCAGTAAAAACCTCCACCTCCAGTAGCTCCATTAACATGCTGCAACAACAATGATGCATCAGCATCAATACTCTGTGATATCACAGGTCAGATAGTGGGACCAAACCAGTATGTTTACTTGAACATTTTTTGAATTTTTTACCTGGTGTATTGGTACTTTCATTAAGTAAACAATGTAAGTCCTGCTACTGTCATACCCATCCAACAGCTCTTCACATAATTCTGAAATAATGCTAGATGATTTGAGTGTGTGCAGCTTTTCATTAGTTTTTCATCCATAAAGTTGGAGATGTCTTCTCTTACCCATGCTTTCTTTTCTGTATTTCCAGACCTGTGCAGCAGCTCAGCTCAGAGGTGGTGGTTGGTGCTCAGTGTGGCAATGCCGTTCTGAGAGGAGCTCATGTTTTTGCTCCAGGGATCATTGCGAGTCCAAAGTGTAAGACATACAGGACATACATATGTTTTAATGTTTCTGTATTTTCAAAAGATTGTGTATTCATGTAATGTCATGTTGTGTGTTTACTGTCTAATTGTCTGATGACAGACATGAAGGCTGGAGATCTAGTTTCTGTCTTCTCGGACACTGAGGGGAAGTGCACCAGAGGAGCCACAAGTTTCCAGGGGTTGAAAGTGTTTGTGGGTAATGGAGTTGCTGAGATGAGTCGCTCCAGCATATTTTCCACAGATGAACCTAAAAAGTAAGTGACAAATAAGTAAAGTACAAGAATGTTACAATACATAATTAGAAAGACCATACACCCAAAAGTCACATAAGTGAAATTATTCTAACTTTTGTCTCTTCTAGTAGTGATTTTTAAAATTAATGTATTCTATCAATGATGAAGTGTATTGTATTAGTGGCCATTTTGGTGTTGCTTACATACTATCATATGAGCTGAGAGATGTAACCGCTGAACCATATCACACAAAACTGTTTTTTTGACAAACGCAACACTTTATTCTATATTCAACACTTTATTAGTTTACAAACTTTTTTGGAATTTATAAACATCATTTGTGTAATTGATGGCATAATTAAGACAAGGTCAAGAGTTAATCTGTGTCTTGCCATTTAGTACTGTATTGTAAGGTTTCATGGGGCCCACAGGAAGAGGTGGAACTTAGGATCTCTATACATAACTGCAAACAATGGTGCACTAATTATCCCGCCCATACAAATTCCAGGCCATTGTAACCTTGGAGCATTATGGTTGGAAGGATAATGTACACATAATGTATGATGGTAAATGTGTGTTGTTTTTTTTTTCCATTTAGGGGTATAGGTGTCCGAATGACAGAGCCACTTTATCAAAGTCCGTCTTTTGATGGTGTTCTGCCCAGCCTGGCCTTCCTACAGGTATTATTATGTTACTGTATTATTATATTCTATGTCAGAGTAATACCATGCAATTTTCTATTAATGACACTATTCAGGTCAGTGTTTTTCAGCAGAATAGTCTCTTGTAAATAACAGCCATAGTTTTTAACCAATCGCATAAATAACAGGTGTTGGTGCTCAAATTCGTTCTCCCTTGTTTCTCGTATAGAATCTGCCCTCTGTGGTTGTGGGACATGTGCTTGGGCCTCGTCCAGGAGAACGTGTCCTGGATATGTGTGCAGCACCTGGAGGGAAGACCTGCCACATCGCTGCTCTCATGGGGGATCAGGTAACACCTGCAACACTGGAGGCTAATGTTTGCTCCTTTAGGAATTAGACTAAATATTCAGGGATTAAAGGAGTTTAGTTCATAGTTTAGTGAATTTTTCTACTTTTTATTTTTTTAATTTTATTTAATCATTTGTTTTTAATTTCAGGTTAGAGTTAGTTGCTTCTACGAGCACATAAGTAATGTTTGTTGTATTTTTATTTTGAGTGATAAACCAATTTTAGTTAGTTTTTGAAGTTGAGTTAGTCTTGGTTTTACTTTTTCAGGTTTTATTATTAAAGCCTTGACTTAGAGATGCTGAAAAATGTAGAAGCAATTAATCACATCTAATGCAATTTATCAAACCATTGCTATTAAAGATCACATATTGAACAAAGCCATTTTATTGTTGTACATTGTGAGAGCCTAAAATACTTCAAAATATTAGAAATTAGGCTGTCTTCCAAATAGTCATGAGTGTTAATTTTCTTCTAGATTTTGGTGGAAGTTTCATGAAGTGCTAAAGATTGATATCACATGCATTTTAAACTATTTCAAACCTTATTTCTACAGGCTTTAACACCGTTTGATACAAAGCAGTGTGTCAAGCTATTATTATTATTATTATTATTATTATTATTATTATTATTATTATTATAGTAGTAGTAAATCCATTTACATTTTCATGTTGTTTCTTCCTGTCTCACACAGGGTGAGGTTGTGGCTCTTGACAGAATCCGAAATAAGATAGATCGCATCGGTCAAAATGCCCAAATGTTGCATTTACACTCTATCAAAGTTTATTGCTTTAACAGTACTCAGGCTGTGAGCACTGACCCATCCCAGGACAGTGAAGGTATGGACTGAAAGCAGCGTGTATAACAGTATTCTGTTGATATATATGAGTATGTATGGAGGTAACTCTTGTAACCTGATCCAGGGCCTCCGTTCCCACCTGAGAGTTTTGACCGGGTGCTGTTGGATGCTCCCTGTAGTGGCCTTGGACAGAGACCCAACATGGCCAGCACTTGGAGCCTTAAAGAGATCTGCTCATACCAACCACTGCAGCGCAAATTAATACAAGCTGTAAGTTCAGCCACACACACTGTCACTTTATCACCATTAAGAGAGCGATTTAATATGTAGACAGTAACTGATTTTGACCAGTAGATGGCAGCATGGGACAGTTGCACTGCTGAGTTTCAATCTAATTCCTTTATCGCATCATAAAAAGGGAAAGTAACTCAGCTTTTTTTTTCTTTTTACATAATTTGAATTTGAGTAGGTTTGTGGTTAAAAATGACTAAGTTTCTGAAATATGTCACTGAGACAAACGAGGATGTGATTCACTGATACTGATGTTCTGATAGATTAGAATGACCTTTTACACTCAAATGAACATCTCATCTCAAATCACTGCTTTTTATTGTTTCGGCCCATATTTGTTCTTCTGTGTCAGCAAGTATTATCCAAGCAATATCTTTCATTATAGTAGCTTTGATTTGTGTTATTGTAAATGTGTATGGTATAAGAGTGTTGATTAATAGAACAGAAAATGTAAAGGATGTGGATACTTAAGCTTTAAGTATGTTTAGCAGCAGATGGATTACTAGACTTACTACTACTACTACTACTTACAGATTAGAGTCGATGCAGAGAACATTTATCCCAGTGACATATAGAGCTCTGTCAGTATTTCCTGAAGGTTATTCTATGTGCAGAATGTGCTTTTTGGAAGATATGTGTCACTGTTTGTACATAAACATGTTGAGAAGCTATGAATTATGTGACAAGGTCTAATGTATTTATGAGCTGAAGCATAAATCCATGGGTGTTGTGTATGCTTCCAGGCGGTGCGTTTATTGAAGAAAGGTGGGGTTTTGGTGTACAGCACCTGCACAGTGACGCTCGCAGAGAACGAGGAGCAGGTAGCCTGGGCGCTCAGAACCTTCCCATGCCTCACACTTCAACCTCAGGTAAAAGTCGTGTAAATCGATGGTAGTCTGCTCTATAATGTTAAGAAACCTCAGCAGAGCCTTTGTTCCTGCTTTCCTCAGGAGCCTCACATCGGTGCAGAGGGCATGCTGGGAGCTGGCTTGTCACCTGAGCAGCTGCGCCTCCTCCAGAGGTTCAGTCCTGAGCTGAACTGGGACCAGACAGAATCAGCTGTTCCACTCCCACACAGAGCCAACACAGACACTATAGGTTTTTTTATTGCCAAGTTCCTTAAACACTGACTGGAGGCCATGAATTCTGTTTCAGAACGGCAGCATCGGCTCTCACACGAGACTGCAGACGGGAACAATGGTGTTTATATTCAAACACTGTGTGCTTTGATGGGGCGGTGTTGACAAAGACGCTCGCTGCGCTGTTTACAGCATCTGCCTCTTAACAGCTGCTCTCTGAAACTGCGGGCCATATAGGGATAAGCTTTATAAACACAGAGGGCAGGAGAGAGAGAGAGAGAGAGAGAGAGAGGGGAGAGAGGAGAGAGGATGGGAGGGGGAGGCACGTGGGGATGGAGCAGAAGGAGAGACTCAATGAGTATTGGCAAATGCAGCAGTGCTAGCGTCGCCATAACAACAGTGACGACACAGCTGCCATGGTGACAGAGGATTCGCTGGATCTCAGAGCATAGATCAGGAAGTAGTGTGCGGAAAGAGGTCATAAGAGGTATTAACAATTTAGTGCCTTTTAGCAGAGGGACAACGGGGACCTCTAATTAGCACTTCAGCTTCAAACAGAAAGACAAAGCTGTGTTATGTTTGGTCAATATGTGCATTTGTCCAATTAAATGGAGGTTTTCTGTAAACACTTGTTTGTGTGTGCACTTTTTATGAGTTATCAAATCATTGGGGTCCACTGGTGAAATGTGAAATACACATTGCAGTGCACTAATTCATCCAATGAAAGTAGAGTTAGGAGTCCATAAATCTGCACTGACACTCATTTATAGAATTCATGCCTACAGTCTCCAAACATGGGGCTGGTTCTCCTGTCGTGTAGCATATTGAGGACCTTCACACCGCCCTCAGCCCAGTCCTTTGTTTTCTGTGGGAATACCATCAGACTCTTATCAGTCCGTCCACACATCTGTCTGGAAATGCCAGCAGTCTGCACCTCAGCTCTCTACAGCTGTGCATTTTATGTAGGGGGGCAGACTGTTAAAATGGCTGCTCCATTCATTGCAGTAGCTTGAGGTTTTCAAACCAGACTGATTTTTCTTTGTTTAACAACAGCAAAAAGATCCCGGGATCATATTAGCTCAGTCTTTGGGAGTTGCTTGTTCAGGTTATTTTGGAAGCATCTGTGTGTGGAGAAGCAGAAAAAAACACAGCAGTTTCTTATTTTAGATTCATCCCCTCAGTATTGTCATTCATGTCGATGTTGTCATGACAACTCAGGAGGCATGACGGTGAGTCTACCTCAATTTTTCAGTAGAGTTTCAGACAACTATTTATAGACACTGCCTTCTTCCTGTCTGAGTCTTCTGACAAAACACACATCAAAATCTTCTCCCCTGCATCAATCCTTTGTTGCCAACTTTATTCTTTATATTTATGCATTATGTACATACACATGTACACTGTTAAAAAATCTGTAGTGCTACAAATGTAGCATAGAAATGGAGGAAGTACAATTTTCAGGCAAAATCAAACTAAAGTGAGGGATGGGGTGGGTGGAAATGTAAACAGAGGGACAGAGTGCATTCAAACCTATGTAATAAAGTCTACTCGAGTTAGGTTCCAGTATCATGAACACAATCATGATATCTGCAGAAGTTTAAAGTTGATCCAACCACCACAGTGTCTCTTTTAACAAGCACGAGTAGGTGTTGGTGTGTCTTGAAACATCTTTTACACCATCACTTTGCGTTAATTAGATCCTGTTTGTGAATCAGGGAGGTGGCTCAGGAGAGAGAGCAAATGACAAAAAGACTGTCATTATCTTGGTAAACATTTAATTGTTTGGATTACCTTTTGCAAATAATTTTTAGTGAGGAATATACTGAAGAGGATATCCAAACTTAACATTCTTTAAACTATGAACTGGGAATTAAAGTGGGAGTTCAACAACATTCATTAGAAAAAGGGGTCAGACTTAATAAAAGATTAACCTAAATGGAGGTTTGGTAGTAGACCAGCATCAAGTTGCGATGTTATATCAAATTGCTTTCACTTGAAACCAATGTGAATCAGTAAAAGTGCAGAATAAAGGGTGTATCAATGTTATAAAATGTTTCTGGACCCATACAAAGAGAACAGTACTGCATGTAAGAGAGGACGTTATTGAAGAACTCTTTTTGTCTTGTAAGGCAAGACTAAGGTGCACCTCGAAGGAGGCATAAATATGTCTGAATGTCTAAAACCATGGATGCAGAATTTAAAAAAAAAAAAGGAACTACGCTATAAATGATGAACATAAAATTAAAAAGACCTCTGCAAATACAGCATCAAACTAAGTTTAGTCAACCATAGCTGTCAACCCCAGCAGTAGTCTGAAGGAACAAATTATTCAAGTGGTAGCAAGCAAAAAAAAAAAAAAAAACTAAACCAAAATTTTAAAAACATTAAAAATTAAATTGCTAATCACAGAAAGCACAGCTCAGTACAGAAAAAAATTCTGCTTTCGTGTCATGCTTTGTCAAACACAGGTTTAAAATATGCATATTTGAGAATATTCATGCATATCCACACATAAACAACGTCTATGCATAGATACACACATACATATATATATATATTTATATATATTTATATATTTATATTTGTATCTATGTAATCAAAATCCTGTCAATTAAAAAGTTGCAACAGCATTTACAAAGGACGTGTACATAAATAGGATGCTGTGGTTTCAGGGCATAGCAGCACGATGGGACAACAAAATGGTCTTTAAGAGGAAGTGAGTCCAAAAAGCTTCCCCTCTGTGTTTTTGGAGGAATCATGGGATTTTGGTCTGTTACTGGTGGATGTATGAGTCTCTGGCCCACTCCCCTGTGTCACCCCTCTTTTTGGGAGCCACCTCCCCTTCTCGGTCCCTGTCTCTGTCCCGGTCATAATAGTGATGGTGGTGGTCACGCGTGGGCCTGTGGTGATGGTGCGAGCGCTGTTTGTTGCGTTCGTTATGGTCCTGTTCGCGCTCCTTGGACCGATGGTGTCCCATGCTGTGGCCGGCCTCGTCCGCCCCGCGGTGATGGTGGTGGTGGTGGTGGTGGTTGTGGTCCCGGTGGGGCAGCGGCTCATAACGCTGTTGCTGCTGGGGATGGCCTTCCCCTAGATCCTCCTCCACCTCCTCCTCCTCTTCCTCCTCCTCCTCCTGGTGGAGGAGCTGAGTACGCTGCTCCATGTAGGTAGAGTCTTTGCTCTCTCTGCTTTCTCTGCTCTCGGGTGTTTCTGAGTCCAGCGTCTCCTGCCGGGACAGGCCCCTGGCTCGACTGCTGTGGTGGTGGTGGTGATGGTGGTGATTGTGGTGCTCAGTCCTGGTGGAAGACGAACGGTGGTGGACGTGCTGGGCCCTCCTGGATGACTCGGTCCTTAGGGGCCTCTCCTCCTCGATGCCCTCTCCCTCGGCCTCAGCGTCTGCGTCCCCCTGGTCCTGGCTCTGGTGGTGGTGGTGGTGATGGTGGTGATGGTGCTGGTGATCCTCTCTGGAGCCCTTTCTCTCCACTACCGCTTTATCTCCTTTCGGCTCAGCACCACTACCCTATAGTTAATA
>JAPQRP010000015.1:18864368-18874913 GCA_037367295.1 Apogon hyalosoma | reverse complement strand
TTTTAGTCACATGATACACACAGGAGTTAGTACTGGATTGCATAACCATTGTTTTTGATGACTTTTGGTGGTCTAATAATTTTTTCCGCAACTGCACATCTGATATTGTGTCTTTGTATTGAGGTATGCTTGTGCAATATCTAATCTCGTAAAAAAAAAAAAAAAAAAAAAAATTGACTTGAAATTGCCAAATTTGCTAAATATTAATGATATTTACCTCAATATAAGTAAAATATAGCTATATACTCCATTATCATTACATAGGTTTTCCTTTTCTTTGGGATTTAACTTGATTACATTTATATAACTTAAAGGCTGAAAGGTTTAAGGCTAGGTTGAGGTTAACTTACTTTATTATCCCCGTTATGAAATTCAGTCTCTCCATTTTACCCCTCCTAATTCACAAACAGTTGTTCTAGTTTTCATGTAAGCAGTAAGAAACAGCTCAGTTTGGAATTTTTTTTTACATTTTGATTTAGTCCATATTCCAGCTTTTACAACATTAAATAAAAAAAAAACAAAAAAAACCAAAAAAAAAAACCAGCAAAAATACTACAATTGCTTTTTTATCTTGCTTCTTTTATTTTTGTCTAATGTTTTTTACTTTACTCATAACTTTGTTTTGTTATGTAAATTACATTTTTGTCTTTTATATTGATGTCGTCTTCTTACATTTTGTTGCATCTTTTAGATAATTGCGTTCTGTCTTTTTTTGTTGTCATGTCTTCAACAATGTTTTCATCTTATGTCTTTCACTCTGGGTCTATTATATCACTTTTGTCTTGTGTCGTATGTTTGTGTTATTATTACTTTTAGTTTGTTTTCATCTCATTCCATCTTTTACAAACAACTAATAACCCCATTCAAACATCTTTGCCATCAAATCAGGACCAAAACATCAGCCTTTAAACTGTTCAGAAATAATGGCATATAAATTTCTCTTGATGTTATAAATATTTGACATGAAAATTGTTATCATGATTAGTTGGGCTGATGTTGAACTATTCAAACCACTTTGATATGAAGAAAAACATAAGACTGAACCGGTATACCAGGTTTCATCGTTAGGCTTTTTACTTCCATGTCTGGTTCCGACTGGCTCTATATGTAAAGTGTCATGGGATTACTTCTGTTATGATTTGGCGCTATATAAATAAAATTTGATTTGATTTGATTTGATTTGATGTGGCGGAAGAGACGAAATGAGACTACCAAAGCCCATGACTGACTGTGTAGTGACTCCAGTCCACTTGGTGGCGGTAACACACTTACAAACAGGTTAGATAAGTGCCAACAAACTCAAAACAATAACAAGAAGAAGCAGGAACAAATTAGCACTGTCTTCAATGCATCAATGCAATATTTAAATGTTGTGTTGTCCATGTTTTTTTTTTTTTTCTCTCTAAACTCAATCTACCATGTTGACATGTCACCCCTAAAAGCACATGAATTACACTACTGTTCCCATCTTCGGTTCAGTATTAAAGGACTGATATTTTGCTTTTTTAAATGGAATTATGCATTTTAAAGCATTTCCCTGTGCTCTACATAAACTGTAAATGATACGTTTGGGTCTGAATTCTTCATTAATTCAACTCCACAGGTCCATCTCCAGCCTATTCATGTTGGTTATTAATGATACAAAACAAGTGAAATTTAGTGCTGTGAGACCATTGCCATCATGCTGCTGATGTAGAACACTATTTACTCTGATCCGACCTGTCATAATAATGGTTCAGTGGGTTGGAAATTTATCAAACTGGTTAAAGTTTCTACATTAAACTGGGCTGGACAAACCAGAAACTGACCCAGCTCTGATCATAATAATATCTTTGGCTGCATCGCCCAGCACTAATTTATCCCATATCAACATAATGAACATACCAAATTGTCTATATCGATCATGTGTCTCTATTAAATTTATATATTGAATTTTTACTCTTTTTCTTTTTCGTGTGTTGTTTATTTTTGGTTAGGTATTTATATAAACCTTTTTTGGCTTCTATCCTCTACTGCACAATGGTGTTACTTGCATGATCTTTTTTTTCTTGTAATTTGTGATGTGCAAATAAGAAAGAAAGAAAGAAAGAAAGAAAGAAAGAAAGAAAGAAAGAAAGAAAGAAAAAAAGAAAGAAAGAAAGAAAGAAAGAAAGAAAGAAAGAAAGAAAGAAAGAAAGAAATCCACCTGCAGTGGTAACATGAGGTCAAGTTAAATGAAGGTTAAAAACAGAATCTAATTAGATTCACTCCCAGAGGCAAAACCCTCCACGCTGAGCATGATGACAGCTGATCTAGAAGTGTGATGTGCTGTCTGTAAATGCTCACTAATAATGATTTTTTATGGGAGGTCTGTGACGCACAGCCATAAATCCAAAGCAATGGGGTTATGATAATTATACGGAAGCATCCTGCGAAGGCAAAATGAATGGCCTTCAATTAAAATAATGCACAGAAATCACCCTGTTTATTGGGCTTTGACATGCCTGCCAGGGTTTTATGCTGAGGCTGCTTATAGTAAAGTTTACTATGTGTAATGTGTGTGATGTGTTCCAGCTCAAAGCCTCTACAAGCTGATACTCTATACACAGAGTCAAATTAAGAGAAGTAAATACAGCTATAGATTAGTATAATGTAATGATATAACGTTGGACTGAACTGCTGACGACAATCATCCCTGCTCTGTGAATGGACTGGATTTGACAGATCAATGTCTCCTTTTTCTGCCAGCTCTGGGAAATCAGCGCTGGCGTTGCCTTTGGCTTATCGATCAGTATATGTGCACACAATGACGTGAGCAGGCATTCACACTGACAAGCACACAAAGGCCAGCAAGGATAGCTTACAAAACCAGCAAACAGTAATTGGACCACAAGGAGGGATCAATATAATGCTCTAGTGTGTTACTTGGAAAAAAAATGACACGGCCAACAGTTGCTCTTTCATTAGATGGTTAAAGAGTCACCTTGTGCAGAATGAACAGAGTGTCTATTTTAGAGTTTTGTGCTACTGATAATAACCGGCATACAAAGAATTTATTTTGCTGATACTGAGCTGCCCACGATTCATATTAACAGAGTTTGGAAATATGCTTTAGGTTTTCTTTATAATGTGGCCAGTGTTTGTTGTCATCACTCTTTTATTTGTTGAAGCTATTGAATAAAAGTCCACAGAAAATTCCTTGCCCACACATAAAGTTCAGTTCATATGCAAAAAGACACAATTTATGTTTTCCACCTGTTGGAAGCTTTAAAGTGTAATAGGATTTTTGATTACTTACACATGTATATTAAATACAGTACAATATGAGAAAATCTGACTTTGCAACTTGAAATGAATGCATATTTTTTAAAAATATATTGGAAAAAAAAAAGCTGAGGGTTCGCTGTTATATTGTGCTAATATCATAAATTTGCAGTTTGTATTCTGTTAAAACTCCTTGTACATGGAGACCATAAGGCTTTATCTGGTTTCCAAATAATGAAACAATGCACTGCTATTATGATTTGATGGCAAAACATTCTTAAAACTTGGAAGATTGAGAACTTTTCTTTATGGACTGATGTGACTCAATTGGGGAAAAGTAGCTGATTATTAGGGGTGTAAGGTGCACTCGTTTGTACTGAACCGTTTCAGTTCAGGACCTTCAATATAATACAGAGGTGTACCAAACAAATACATGTAGCCTATGTGAAAAATGCAAACACTGTGGAAGCAGGGTGGACACAAACAGAACCCATGTGCAGGGTTTCCTCTGTATGCATTCAGCAAAAAAAAACCCAAAACATGACAACAGAGAGTATAACAGAAGCACAGAAGCTGGGTCGGATGCTCAAAGCATGTTAAGTTTCATGTTTGGTTTCGTTTTGTTGCAGCTTTGTGGCAAAAAACAGTCCACGGGTTCCTTTATAGTTTTTATGTTTTAACTCAGGTTGGCAAAATCCAGTGAACCTGCTCCTTTTCTCCTTCTGTGGTGTTAGTGTGATGTCACATTCACGGCACCTCAGGGAATACTGTGAGGCATTCAAAAACATTCAGTAAATTACAGTGTTTGCCATAAACGAACATTGAACATTCAAAAATACAAAAATACATAACATGTGGGATGCCTGTTAATGCACAAATGACTGAACGATATTTTGTAGAAATGTCCTGTGTCCCACAGGTAGTTACGGTGTGCGCCCCCCATGCCCCCCTTCTCTGGTCTCCTTCACTGTACCAAAAAAGTATTGAAAAAGTATTGAACCGAAGACCCCTGTACCGAAAACATACCGTACCGAAATTTTTCTGTACCGTTACGCCCCTACAGATTATGAAAAAATGTCAAACCAAAAAAATTCACCTTGATAAAGAAAAGCGACACATGACAGACAAATACCTGTGAAAGTGGATCCCTTACTTTACATATTGTGCATCACTGATCTGACATTACAGTGATCATGCTACAACAGCCTATTGTGTATGTGCAGTAATTACCATGAATATCCTCACTTCCACTCCCCATATGGCTTGGGGGTAAAAAGTAAATCGTTCACCATCACGTTGGTGAAAATTCATTCTGTGCGTCACAGATGTTTCATCCAGACCCTTACAGTAACAGGAGATCCTCCTTGTAGCCTTTGGGCATAGACACTGAAAGTGCACACGACTCAGAGTTATTTCCGGCGAGCGGACACTAGAGTCATCAGGCCAATTTACTGCCATATCAGGGACGGACACAGGTGGCAGACAGTTTCACGCTGGTGTGACTCCACAGTGGCCACCGTTCGCTATAAAAGTAAACAGGCCAAAACACAACCTCAGATACACTGCCAAACACTTCCCTGTGACAAACTACTTGGGATCATGAGTTAATCTTGTTCATCATATGAAGACATCATAACAGCGGACAAAACAACAACAGTTGTTAAAGGAAAGTGATGGATTGTGACCTGTAGCATCTTGCCAGTGAGAAAACAACCTCCAACAAATGCAACAGTGTTTTGTTTTCTGTCATAATTGTTATTACAACAGGCCGTTATTCATATAAATTATGTTACAGGCATTAAGTAAACTTAAAAAGAGCACTAATGGGCTAAAACATGACACAATTAGATCACTGGAGGTCTGGCAGAAAGGCCACTCTGAAGGCGTTTAGCTTTGCCAAGAATGCTATTACACAAATGAAACTCTCTGAGAGGACTTCAAGTACTGCTGGATAAATCTTTCAAGATCCCTGGATTAAAAATACCCCAGAATTATCTATTAGCTATAGGACTATTTTGCCGCCATTCTTCAGAAACTCAAAAAAACTCTCTAATTTATCATCAAATCTATTTACGTCGGACGGTACTTTAAATTACGCTTGACATAAACAGTGTAAATCTAAAATGTATGACAGCTCGGATCGGCGTTCATCATATCTGGATGAGGCTGGAGAGTCCACGCTGGGCCCTGTGTGACTGTGATTCACATCTAATGAAACCCCCGGGGCCGGCAGCCAGCATCTGACTGAGGTTACCTAGCTACAACACATGCCAGGCCACTTGAGCCCGGAGACCATCTCTAATTACAGACAATGAGGGAACGACAGAGGGAGGCGGAGAGACGGAACGAAAGGAGAGATAAGATAGAGGACGGGAAGGAGAGGTAGAAGCCCCAGCTGTTCTGTTTCCCTGCTGTATCCTCCACTCCACCAAAGGGCATCCCGCTGGTGGGTGTACCAAACCTCAACATAGCACTGATGCTCCTGCTCTAATACAAGCAGCACTTCAACATCAATATGAAACACACAACCAAAGTGGGCTGAAGCTTACCCATCCTGAGGTGTGTAGAGTCCCTGAAGGCAGAAGGAGATGGTCAAGCATGCCCAAAGGAATGAAAATCATGAGTGCAGAGTTGCCAGACCACTTGTGAAGGTAAAGACTTCTGAAGAGCTGGCACGAACAGCAGTGCACACAGCATCCGAAGTGTAGGTTGCTCTGCTAAGTGAGTCACTTCACGCTCGCTGAACACATCAACACATCGGCTGTCCCACATGGAGTCAAAGGAAAGAACTGTTCAGCGGGCAAACCGGGACTGTCATAACCACCCAGTCACACACAGGTCCAACAAGCAGAGGCACAGTGAGACCGCTCATCCTCTGAGTACAAACACATCCCTGCTGCCACAGAAAACAGCTCACCTATAGCCTGTGAAGGAAGGACACTAAAGCAGATCCACAGGAGCAAAACAATGTAGGAACTCAACTATATTTTTGCACACTTATATCCTCCTGAGACCCAGTAAGTAAACAGTTTCGCCATTTTACATTAAACAGTTGCCTTTATTGGAAACAGCATGATGTAACAGTTTTTTCAGATGCATTTTTTTCTTTTTAAAATTTAATATAATGTCCTTTTCAGTGGACATGTTTTTTTGTAAAGTTGTGAAACTCTTGTCCACTACAAAAATATATTGCTGGGTCTCAGGAGGATATGTATATTTCTTTAACAATCACATTGATAATATACTGAGGCAGCTGTGGCCTAGAGGGCTGTAGGGTCGGCTTGTGACTAAAGGGTTGCCAGTTTGATTCCACGGACAGACAGGAGAAGTTGTTGGCTGATGTGCCCTTGTGCAAGGCACTTAACCTCCCCCAATTTAGAATCTTAGTCTATTGTCAAGTGCATATTGTACAAGTTGCTGTTCTAATTTTGTGTTTTAATATGTATTTTTTTTCCATATTTTAATATGTATATTATGGATAGCACTTGTGCCTCACAGCAAGAAGGTCCTGGGTTCGAGTCCAACACCAGTCCATGGGGGTGGGACCTTTCTGTGTGGAGTTTGCATGTTCTCCCTGTGTCTGCGTGGGTTCTCTCTGGGTACTCGGGCATCCTCCCACCATCCAAACACATGCACTGATAGGTTCATCTGTTCATCTAAATTGCCCATAGGTGTGAATGTGACAGTGATTGTTTGTCTCTATAATTCAGCCCTGAGATGAACTGGTGACATGTCCAGGGTGAACCCCACCTTCGCCCATAAATAGCTGGAATAGGCTCCAGTGACCCTAGTGAGGATAAAGTGGGCTCAGAAAATGAATGAATATTCAGAGCTTGTATATTTAAAGCTTTATATATATATTTTTATTTTCATGTTGCATTGATAATTTCTTTCCTGCTACTTCTTATTCTACTTGAATGGAGCGACTGTACCACCCAATCATTTCCCCCTGGGATTAATAAAGTATTCTGATTCTGACTCTGAACTCATCTCACATGAAGGGGATTTTGCAGAAAATGCGGCCTATTCTTTTCTAACCCTGATATCTGAAAATGTAGTAATTGTGGTTTGGGTTACACTCACAAGCATTTTCACCACATTTTTTTCGTTTCAAAATACATTTTCCTGAAAATATAAGTAATTACCTGCCTAAAAATATACGTTTGCTGTAGATTATTGTAATTAAATTTTTTTGACCAGATGTTAACCTTCCCTTGACTTTGCCCTGCAGCTTTAAATGATGCCAAAGAAGATGCTCCTCTGAGTATCTTTACTGAACCCCACTGAACTATCAAAACTCAACCCTGTTTCTCTAAAAGTCTGCAACAGAATTGACATTTACTTTTCCAATTTATGCAACTTACCAGCATCTATTATTAACTAATATAACTTTGTAAACAACACAGGACAGCCATATTTATTTGGGCCTTTACCAGATAGTTTTCTCTGTAAAGTCACAGCAACTATCAACCCTCTTGTGCACTCCAGAATAAAAAATAACTTATTTTTGTCAATTGAGCGCGAGAGCCAGTGATGCTACTGTGCTCTAGTTTTTTTTTTTTTTTTTTTTTTTATAACATTACAGCATTAGGGGAAAGGTCATGCTAAATATGGCTCCAGTGTGTCATCGAGCTATGATTTCTGGCTCATCCAAAAAAAAAAAAAAATCCCAAAGACAAAAGCAGTCCAACAGTTTAACTTCATAATCCACAACAACGTGGATCTCAGTCTTTTCACGTGGTTATTTTCCAACATGTACGCTGTATTTAGAAACTGTGAATCACATTTACACTAACGTTAAGGAGCTTTTCTGGCATTTATTCATTTTCCCACTAAGATATACAGCAGACAGCGTATTTACAAGATACTTCTAAGATGCATGTAGTTAAACTGTTCTGTCTAGTCACATGCTTATCTGTACTGTATGGGGGGGGTATCCAGCTGTACACAATAACACCCACGGGGGCAATTGCTAGTGTCCACTTGATCCCTTGACTCACTTTGTAATGATTGCTTCTCGCTGTAAGGAGATTTAGCCTTTCGACCAAGCCAGGATTTAAAATATAGTTGTAAAGTATTGTAAAATTGACATGAAAGCTGTCAATCTCTATTTTTCACACATGGTAGTTTGAAGGCAGCATGGACACAGAGACTATACCAGCTAAGAAAATGACTATAAAGAAAGCACATAACATCTTTGTGCAAGTTTGGTTTTTGAGCATTAGATTATTTGACATCTTTAGTCTTTTAAGCATTATTTAAATGGAAGAAATGCCCAGTTTATCACAGAAGTAATCACAAGTAAAAACATGACATCACATGCCAGCAAAAGAATGAATCGTTTGGAATAATTTCTCAACAATCCACTAGAGTTGTCTGCACATGGAAAGAGAAAGATGACCCTGCAGATTGTCTTTCACCTCCAGAAAAGCCTTGTGCGTGTCAATGCCTTTCTACGGGGCAAAACGGCAAACACGGTTCCACATGAATTCATGATTAAAAACTATGCACTTAAACTAAGCTCATAGGTGCAATGCCTGTGGAGAAGGCCTGCACTATGTAAGCAGACAGGATAAAGACTGTAGCACTCACACGCCGCAAAGCAGTCGCAACTATCAGAGGATTGCAAAAGCTTTCAAAAAACAAGCCCAAGCTACAACTAATATTACAAGCAATGGATAAAGAAATAAGCAGCTGATTTACACAAAAACAAGAACAGGTTGTGTGTGTGTTTTTTTTACCTTTGGCTTCTTAGACATGCTCGTTCTCCCAAAAATGCCTGAGACACCTGTGTCGCCTCTCCGTTCTACAGCGACTGTAATGAATTATGCAAATCCCCTGGTTTTTGTTCAGAGTACCATGACCCAGGGGTGCAAGCAGCTGACGCCTGGCATAAAAAAAGCCATCCTCTTTGCTTCAGTCAGAAGGGATAACAGTTGAGTGCTGCTGCGCTGCCTGGCAAGTTAAACACAACCGGTGCCACTGAGGTAACATAGTGGAAGGGAAATGTTCTGTGGTCATCCTCCAGAGCTCTTCCAATAGCAAGTGTCAAGGCTTGTGTTGAGTGAAGCTGAACATCACACACACACACACACGCACACACACACACACACACACACACACACGCATACACACACACACATGCACGAGCAGACACATACACTCACAGTGTAAGAGTGTTTAAGCTCTACGGTGTCATGGTTAGCTCTGGTTAGTGATTCTTCAGCTGGCTGGGCTTTAAGCTTTAATTTGAGAGTCTGACATCTGTTGCATGGTCGACTCAACAATATGATGCGATACATTATAGGACAGAGGCACATGTCACATGCACAACATACCTTATAACTCCAGAAACCCTGACAGATTCATGCTGTTGTGATAGATTTTGCAATTGATGTGATTCTGAGCTGTTGGGCTGTAAAGGCAGAGCTGCCCGCTGTAGTAAAACATGTGACCTCCTGCAGCTGTGCATCCACCACCAGACACACAGTCGGGCAGTAATAGCACCATCTGGAGTCCTAATCCGCCTGGTACTGCCCACCCCTGTGATTATGGATGTGGACCTCAGAGTCATTAGGCTTATTGGATAGACGATTAGATACCTGGGGTCAGCTGACCTCGGGGGGTGCTGCTGCTGCACCCAAAAGTGGACGTACGCTGCAAACACCCACTGTACTCATTACATACTATAGTGGATACAGCTATCATGAGCGTGCATTCTGCTGTGGGGTTCTCAATGAAATGAAAACTTGCCAACGTGTTTCATTTAACCCATAAAGACCCAGTTCTGGTTTTGTGTCAGGTCCCAAATGAATTTTTCTCTATATTTAACCTTTCTTAAGTGATTTGTCACCATTTATTCTAATAGTATTATCCTCTGTATTTTACATTTTTCACTGTAGATTGTGTATATTCGTATATTTAATTTAGATGTTAATTCAAAGGTTATCGTATGAAAACAGAGAAAGACTGAAGAAAAAGGGACTTTTTCAGCAAAGATATCAGAAAGTAAATGTAAAACCAAGTGTCTCCACCCACTGTCATTGATCCAACTCTATGGATTTTACTGGTGAATCAATGTAGAACAGTATTTTTCAACCTTGGGGTCGGGACCCCATGTGGGGTCGCCTGGAATTCAAATGGGGTCACCTTTCTAGTAATTAATAAAAATAAAAATTAAAAACTTACTAATAAAAAATATATGGTGAGTTGAGAGAGACAATCCCAATCCATAAAAGACAAACTGAAGCTGAAACTGAAGCACTGTGGTACTGTTTATCTGTCAAATGTTCAAACTGAAGC
>JAPQRP010000015.1:18844511-18855790 GCA_037367295.1 Apogon hyalosoma | reverse complement strand
AAAAATCAGTTCTTATATCTCACTGAAAAGTTACTCTTTAGGTGATTATGTCTTATTTTAAGTGCGATGAGATATTTTGACTACAAACGAGAAAAAATACACTTGGTAAGATTTGGATTTTTTCCAGTGTACTATTTTGGTTTTATAGTTCCTGTATTTGTAAATATCAACTGTAGTTCCATATTTTATAGAAGAAGCAATTAAAAATAACAGGCGGGTGAATCCCTAATGAAAGTACTGTTCTGCTACGATGATCAGTTGAAGAAACACAATAAGTTACAACGCGCTACAACATACCATTAATCATTTTATAGATGTAGTTTAAACCCTGAGGGGTATGCTGCGTCTTTCCCCCCATGACTTCACTATTTCCAGACCAATGAGGAGTTGAAATCTCAACAGTCGTAACTGAACCAGTGTCAGCGAACACAGATTAAGCACAGTGTCCCTGACATCAGTGTTTCCAGGCTGGAGTGGAGCTATACTCGACATAAACCTCTGCAGATTCAGTATACATCACACTTTCCAGTCCCATGGTGAGGTGATAGATTATGTAAAAGTAGTAAAAAAAAAAAAAAAAAAAAATCCATCTAAATCTGAGACATTCCTCTGTGACCAATTAGCCACTCGGTTTCCGGACGTTTCTACAGTATATTCTCTGGAAAAGTCTAAGAATTTGAGAGCGCTGCCAAGGAAACCCTGCACCAGTCTGGTCCTCGCTGGCCCGACACTCCTCCCCGGGCGTCCTTCCCAATGCCTGGAAAACTGGGAATTCCAGGTCACACTTTTGTCATGGGAGATTAGCTCACACACAAGCTTTTCTGGTATTTTCTGGGAAATATTACACTCCTTTTTGTAATACCCCTGTGATTTTCTTTTCTTTGCTCATTCTTTTATGGAGTTCCTTTTATTTCCAGAAGCCAAGAACATACTTAGACTTTCAGGAAATACGTAACACTGACTCTTGAAGCTGTCGGTGACAATTAGCTGATTTTATACCCGCATATTTTCAGACACCTGCAACATATTACTGATGATAGAAATGCACTCTGCTGCCACATGCATCAAAGGTTTACCAACTATAACTGTCTATGCGTTTCTTTGGCTCCCTGCCGACACCGACTTCCTCAAATTCTTAGATTAGCACTGGCTACCGCTGCTGCATCACGGCAAGCAGAGGAGCGTAAAAAACAAAAGGGGGTGTGGGGGTTAGAGTTGGGCCTTCTGTCTTCAATTAGCTGAGTTTCCATGAGGAGTGTCTGGGACCGAGTACTCAGTCTGTCAGACGGAGTCCCATCCGGCAAAGTCTCCGTGCTCCACATACCATCAAGAGCGGAATTGTGTTCTGCCCCATTTCATACGTAAAGCAGCGGTTTGGGGTCCCATATTGGAAACATGTGAGAGGGGTGTCACAGCCACCGAGGTCCTCTGAAGGTCTACAGTTGCCGGACTGTCCTCTGGAAGCCCAAAGAGACCCCAAACAGCTTGAACTGCACTCATCATATTAATTTCAACAAGCTTTGGATGTGCACAGCAATTAAGCACAAACATATGTTGCCTGTGACAGTCTAGCACACTGAAAGGTTTGTTTTCATGCAAACACCTTACACAAGGGGCTTAGACAGTCCGGTGTGGAGTATCAACAGCTGGTTCTACACTAATCCACTCATCAGTTAAATTAAAGCTTACTCATTTGTAAAGTCAACCATGATCCGGTCTACCCCCGGCGCACATCACAAATTCAGAATCGGACATCGTTGCACGTCACAGCATTTGTCTTCTCGGCAGTATCTAGGATAAAGTCTGTATCCAGGTTTAGGAGTCTTTAAAGTCCACATTGCTAGACGGAATACGTCATAGTGGGATCACAAGTCCTGGTCCCTTTTCAAAGGTTCCTCCAAATGTGACGGAGAAAGCAGCCGTCTCTTGGCTGAGTATGAAGGACGCAATTGGTAGCAGACATGATATCATACTACATATATTCTATTGTGAGCACTTTTCTTTTTTTCTTTTTTTCTTCATGGTGCATTCAAGTGATCCTCATTACCCCTTCAAACTAGTGTGAAGCCCACTAAGAAAAAATTAGGTCATAGAAATGAACTTTTTTCCTCCAATTTAACACCTTATTTGCTTGTTATCTGCTGATGTACTTAAGTTAAAATCCAAAACTTCACATTAAATCCATAAATTCCTCTCCATCTTTTCCTCTGGTCTTTCAAATTTGCCACGAGTGTTGCACTTTATTGTAATTTGATCAGCTTCACTTTACTCACTAAATAATGCAACCTGAATGCATGAGTGTGATACAGACTGATACGATGCTGCATGACATAAAACTTGACCCATCTATATCTGCTAATGTTGCCATGGGAATGACTTAATTAATCTCAAACAGTGAAATAAAAACTTCATGCTATGAAAGTCACTTAGCTGTAGAGGTTTTTAGGCATCCTCTTTCTCCGTGGATGTGATTTGTTTATGCATTTATGAGTGAGTATGTGTGATGTGTGAGACAGAGTCCAGGTGTAACATGGCCATCTAGTGGTAAAGCACTAATAGGATCATCCTCATCTGCAGTGGTGGAGCACTGTTAGAATAAGGATAACACCATCATTTTTAGATTGTCTCTTTAGGCAATCAGTGTTGTCATTTATGTTCTTGTCACTTCCATTAAAACCATCTTTAAGCTAGCCTAATGACAGTGTTACTATGCAAAAACCTGCATGGGAAGAAAAAATGCATTTATTTTGGAACTTCACATTTCACAATATTCATTTTCATAAGCTACAACTTTTCGTTTCCATTGCATAACCATCCAAAGTCCAATTATACACATGTATTCGCTTGATTCCAGACACTAGTGCACATTAGACACATGACACAAACCAGAAAAACCCAATAAAGTCAAACTGTCGACAAAGCATGTGCCTGCGAAGTGAACCCGCTGTATTTGAAAACAGCACAACCTCGGCTCTGTGTCCAAACTGCGGAATGAATCTGAAATTAAAGATTTATTATGTCTGGGCGGCATGCACGATGAGAACAGAGCTCTGCAGAAAACTGTCAGCAGGATAGTGCAACTGAAATGTTTTAGCTCCTGCAGAATTCAGGACAGAAATCCACCAGTGAACAGATCCAGGGAGAAACCTGGCAGGCATCCACTGTCCATTCAGTGTGGGTCTGTGGAGCATGCACATATGTGGATGCAACAGTGACATTTACAGTGAAGTTGTGCATTATGTGCAAACAGCTGGACCCTACATACAGACGCAGGGCATCTCTGAATTATTCAACCATTACGGCACAATCATAATAGAGCGCATTAAGCACATTAATCTAAACATACGACTGACGGCTTCATCAGCTTTCCTTAATCTCTCTTTTGCACGCACGCTCACATCAAACCCTTGAGATAAATCAAACTCACATATGGAAGCTGTGCTCTCCGACGATGGCCCAGCCCACAGCACGGCATGAAGGGGACCAGGGAGGGGAGGAATGGATGGCCGTCTCACAGACTCCCTGTCAGGCAGCAGCATCTGCTCAGCCTCGATCCATACCTGCACACTGGCCCACCAGGGCGCACGCCGCCAAAATACGCAGTGAAGACCACCAGAAGAGAGCAGATCCTTGATAGAGGAGGGGACTGAGATGCCTCCAAACCTGCCCTCTACTTCAGTCCTCCGACCCCAGCCCACCCCCACCCCACGTGTGCACCAGTTCCCCCTGACTCAGGAACTCTAAGCTGTCAAAAAAAAAATACAAAAAATACTCAGATTGTGACACCCCCACCTCCTCCACGCCTTCTACCCATTCTCAGGCTTGTTGCTGCAGACTGGCCAGAGCTGGGTCTACAGGTCTGGTCTGCACTGGCTGTTTACCCCCACACCGAAATCTGTAACAGCTCTGGGCTGCCAAATCCTCTGCAGTGCTGCTGAGAGGTACAGTGGCACAGTAGTTCAGCTGCTGGTGGATTTAGACGCACTCATCACACACAAGTTCCTTCTCAGCATGAGGAGGTGGAGTTCTGAGTGTCCTTTATTGACCGCTGTCTCTTGCTTCCTAATGGATGGCACCGCCTCTTAAATTCCCACCTCTTCTCTCTCTTTTCATCCAGTCCGCTCTTAAAGCCTTACTTGCTCTCTTCTTGACTTTGTGCCTTATCTTTCCCTCAGCTTTGACTCCTCTCTAAAGGTCTTCCTTTGTGTGGTGATTCATCCTCTTTTCCTCCTTTGCATGTCTTTACTCCTCATACTTTCTCTCTGCTCAGTGGTTTGGACAGAGGCTGAGTAAGGCAGCTACTGGCTGTTGAATAGGCTGCACTCTGCTGTTCTGCTCCAGTGTCTGTTTCATGCAGAGGCGAGCACAAACAGAACTCTGCCTGTGGTGCAGAGGGACGTCGCCTGCACACTTCGGTCATGCAGGAGTGCTGAGTGTGAACACAGGGCTGGCGTGAGCTCTTCTGTCCTCTCTCCTGTCCCACACCTCCTCTACTCTTCTGCCCTTCCCACTGCGCTCAGGTGATTGACCACAGATTGACAAGCAGCCTCGCTGCTGCATCAGCCAGAAAAATTCATGTTTTATTTAATGACACATACTGAGATATATGACAGAAACTGCAGAGGGTGGATTCACACACACAGCATGACTGTGGACGTGTTTGTGCAACTTAACCAGCACCAAGGGCAGATTATTATGAGTACACACAGCATGAGCAATGGACTGAATTTCAGTGATTTATTAGTGTCTTTTAACCTTAGTTTCATGGAGCTTATTCAGTAAATGAATGTGTAAATGATTTAGAAATAGCACAGCTTTGAGCATAAAGATTTCAACCTGAGCATGCTTTAAATATACATATGTTCTGCAAGTCTAACATTGTGGTGATGCACATGAACACAACTAGACTAAAAGCTAAAAGCAGAGAGATGATACAACAAAGAAGAACAAGAATGTTATTTGGTATTTGTAATGACTTCAGGGCTGGTATGTAAACTACAAAAACACATATTATTCTTGTCCTTCATGTGAGCATCGGCTGACGTCCTTTTCCTCTATACATTCAATGTCAAACTAAATCTTTAGATTATGCTGGGCTGACACTGAAGGATGTAAAACCTGATTGTCTCATGGAGAAGGGCAGCCTGTCTCCATTTGTTACAGTTACTTTGTCGAAGGAGCTGCACAGTGAATGTACTTTATCATAAAGAAAATAACAACATGAGCTGAGCTGTCAGATAGAGCGCTGCTGATATAAGGACAAACCTGCTCTGTCTCTACAAATCACAACTGATATGTTTTGTATTCACCAAGACAGGGATATGTTTACAAAGTCCAATATTGTAAAATGATATGCCCTAGAGACTGACTAGAAAGGAGATACCGTTGTTGTCTTTGTGCCTGAGAGAGGTTTCAGGCAGGTATTCAGCGCAGATGTGTGTAACCTGTTGTAAAGCTTTGTGATACTATCAGTATCTATATATCTCAGCTCAGTTTTGACAGACACTCAGTGCCACATAAACACGCCACTGAGTTTCATCAGTATTGAAGCTTCTTAGTCTTCTGGCCATATTTCACCGTCTGACAAGTGTCTGGGGTGATGGAAAGGCATCATTATAAACAGAGAGCTGTGCACCTTACAGTCAGAGAAGAATCCTATCTATCAGTTAATCTGCCAGAGCCTGTCCCCCTTTGAGAAGTAATCATTACTCAGCTGCTCCGTGGCAAACACTGCAGAGGTCCACGTCAGCAAACTGAAATACAGCCTGTATTATTCAGGTACGTCACAGCATTTCTGGGCTGAGATTCCAAGATTCACCTGAAGCAATGGATAACATCATCCAGCACATTTTGGAAAAATTATGTAAGAATTCATTAGAATAACTGGCATTTTCTGATAAAGTATGACATATAGTAATAGTTGTTGCAACATGCACTTTGTATGAAAAACCCATTATAAAGGGGTCTTATAGCATCCATCCATCCATCCATCCATCCATCCATCCATCCATCCATCCATCCATCCATCCATTCATTCATTCATTCATTCATTCATTTTCTTCTGCTTAGCCTGGACCGGGTCACGGAGGCAACAGTCTAAGCAGGGTTGCCCAGACTTCCCTCTCCCCAGACTCCTCTTTCAGCTCTTCTGGGGGGATCCCGAGGCGTTCCCAGGCCAGCCGAGAGTCATATAGTCTCTCCAGCGTGTCCTAGGTCTTCCTCGGGGCCTCCTCTCGTGCCCAGAACACCTCCCCAAGGAGGTGTCCGTGAGGCATCCGAAACAGATCCCTGAGCCACCTCAGCTGGTCCCTCTAGATGTGCAGGAGCAGCGGCTGTACTCTGAGCTCCTCCCTGGTGACTGAGCTCCTCGCCCTATCCCTGAGGGTGCGCCCAGCCACTCTACAGAGGAAACTCATTTCAACCACTTGTATCCGGGATCTTGTCCTTTCATTAATGACCCAAAGCTCATGACCATAGGTGAGAGTAGGAACAGAGACTGACCGAATATTAAGAGCTTTGCCTTTTGGCTCAGCTCCTTCTTTACCACGACAGACTGATACAACAGACGCAGCACCGATCCACCTGTCAATCTCACGCTCCATCCTTCCTTCACTCGTGAACAAGACCCCACTGATATTCTAATTATCAACAAGAGAGAGAAGTTGCACACCAGAATATATTCACAACTACCAAAACCACCAAGTAATTAACATTATTTTCCATTTCCACAGACTGGATTACTCACCTCATTAATGAGAATAACTGTGTCTTATGATCTTCACATGATACGTCAGCTGATAGTTTACATTATAGCTCTGTTAGCTCAGCTCTGGTTTTAGATGGAAAACAGTCACAGGGTTCTATGTAGTATTGATATTCTAAACTTTCATCTGTGGGGGTAGGTCATGTACCAGAACATACTTACAACTATGAAAACCACCAACAAATCAATGCTATAAACCCACTGGCTGTATCAACCACTGAATAAAGCATAAACTTTTTTTTTTTTTTTTTTGGCACACATCTGTATAATGGTCTCATCAAGTTTTCTTCTTCAAATACAAACATAGTTGCACAGTTTGACATTGGTTAAAATAACACAGTGTCTTATAATTTTCACATGCTGCATCAGCTGATAGTTTACATTATAGCACTGTTAGCTTAGTTCTGATTTTAGACTGAAAACAGCCACAGTAAAACCACACATCACCTCTGTTTTCTGTATGATTTGTGTTGTCAGTAGCTGAACTAAAGATCTGTTTGGAATCCAACAAACAAGGTCAGAACTGTCACAGTTTAGCTAAAACCGTGGATCAACAAATGGCAACTTAACAAAGGTAATAACATTACATAATAATATTATACGTTCATAAGCCTCATAACTGAACTCACACATGTAGAAGAGAAAAGAGATTTTAGCATCAAACTGGATTCTTTTACTTCTTTTACTAGAGCTGTGTCTAGTGGTGAAAACAATTCTTGGAAGCTTTTTCCTGTGATTCTTATTCTCATTTTCCTCACCACTGGAGACCCACAGTGGTGACTCACTACTCCCTCTAGTGGGCTCATACAAAACAGTGACATTTTTCACATAACATCAGAACTCTCAGATGATGCTTTTAGGGCTTTTATGAGTCTTAAAGTAAAAATACTACATATTCACGTGTCTTTTATGCTAAATTCTTCTTTTTTCCTGAATATTAAATTAGACCGGTGTTACGGTTCATTCTGATCTTAGCCTAAACACACACGACAGTAAAAATAGGACCAATGTCTCTGTATCTCACCTGCATGTTTTATCAAGACTCAGTAACAACTTGAATGTGTGAGGTTGTCAGGTTCTGTCTCTATGTTAGAGTCCTGTGGTCTTGATGCAGGAGATCAATCTCCCAATAGAAGTGGGTGGTACTTTCACTGGAGGAGAACTCAACTAATTAAATGAAAGTCCATATATGACTGGATATCGGCGCTCAATAGTAACTATAGAGGGTATGCGTTTATGTCATTTCCCCCCCGGGCCACGCCCCTCTAAGTCAGACTGAGCGGCAAAAACCAACCTCTCAACATGACAGAGTGTAGCAGTAAACACAGCGAGACCAAGAAAAATGTGGAATATGAAATGAAATTAAGGACATTTGGACCCGACATTGATCCGTACGAGCTACCAAAGAACAAATGGTCCACAATCATTGACATGTGGCCAAAATCGCGTATCCTGATCCTCGATCCAACTGATCCAAAGTCCATCTACAGTAGACAGTGGACTGACCCAGTGAACATATGCAGGATCTACTGATACTATGGAGATTTAAATCTAGTTCGTTCAAATACTTTATACAACACACATATTACTGCTTTGGACCAGCAGGGTACGACTTTATGCTTCTAAATTATGATATTTTTCCCACCTGTTTTTAAATTACGACATTATTTTTGTAATATTATGGCTTTATTGTCACAATATGATGACTTTAATCTCATAAAACTATGCCATTACTGTCATTAAATTATGAGGTTGTTTTTACATACTAAGTATATAAAAACAACCTCATAATTTAATAATAAAGTATATTATACTTTATTCTCATAATATTATGGCTTTATTCTTGAAATATTATGACTTTTAAATATTACAATTCTTTTTGTATTTGACTTTATTCTCATTAAATGATGGGTTTCATCTCCATACTTTATAGTGACAGTGTTTTTATTTTCTAATGTGGCCCTAATACGCCATCATGGCTTTGTGCTCCAGTACCTCTGTATCTGAAAAACTGGGTTAGCCTCAGTTTAAGTTAGTTTATGTAGAGCACAAGGTTCAGAATCACAAAATGAAGACAAAAAACATGAAAGATGCTAACAAGAGCTTTACTAAGAATAAAGTTAGCCGAAACAATGCATAATTTAAGGTATGATTTGACCCAAAAATACAGCATAAATTAATGTTACCTGACAGGAAACGGGATCCACAAATCCAGGCAAAGAAACCTGGATTTGTGGATCCATCTGCTTCTCTTTTCTTTAACTTTTGGTGCCTGTAAAACAGTAGCTCTGTCTGCTTTTCAAACCTGTTCATACAATCAATCACCCAACAGCTCTTCCCCATTTTTATTAAATATTGTTCTTAAGTTTAGATGGTATTAAAGCTAGCGCTGCCACTCATCTCCCTCTTTCTGCCACTCAGTGGGCAAAACTGCAGTGACTTCCACTACTGTGACATCACGTGCATACCCTCTATTGATATCACTAACCATTTCCATGTTATAAGCCATGAAAATATACACCAGAATAAGTAAAGGCAATTTTTTAATACTTCAAAAATCCGTCAAAAATTAAAAATTCTAAATTTCTCAAAACTGTGAATAAACTTTGTAGATATTGTCCCAAGGAAGATGCATATAAAGTTTGAAATGAATCTGAATTGTAGCTTTGTCGGAGATGATGTTTGAAGAAATGACTAACAAGTGTTGCCAGGCACAACAAACCCCGCCCCTCACACGTATTGTAGCTTATTTTGGCATTGGTCCAGCTGAGGTCATCATGTCTATGCGTGTGCTAATGTCAGTATATCAACCGCCTCTGTATATGTGCCAAGTTTGAAGTAAACTGAAACAAAATTAATGTTTTCATAGAAATGTGAAATTTCGCCCATTATAAGTAAATGGGAGAAAAAAAAAAGATTTTAAAAATTCATAAGAAATTTGAACTTTCATCTACTTTTCCCAAAACATAGTCAGATCTATTCTGGGTCAGTGGCAATCTATAAACCCAATTTGGTATGAATTCAAACAATAGTTTTTCTGCTAGAATGTTAACAAATAAACAAACAAACCAAACCAAAAACAATACCCCTTGCCTCCCCCTTGGGGGGGCTGGGTAATAAAGATGACAACAATGACAAAGATGACAAAGATGACAACAACAACACTGAAGATGACACCGGACACAGCGCCTTCACGATAGCTCAAAAAATAAAAAATAAAAATAAGATCAGCTTTTTAACAAATTCAACCAACCACAGGGAATTCATGTCAAAAGCTGGAAAAGTTCATTCATTTCTTTGCACTTATACTTTTAACAAGATGATTTTGATATATTTCCTGAAAAACAGGCATTTATTCCACATGCAAATACTACAAAGAAACTAAAACTGTGACTTTTGTAATTTATAACAAGATGTACAAAAAGCACAATCATATATCCCAACCCAAAACAATCACACCCTGTCAGGCACTAAACCACTGCGACTGTGTGAGGAATGAACAGCGAAAAACATATTTGTTACCCTTGGTAGACCTGCATCATAAAAGACCATTTCAATCCATCACATGAGCAGCAAATACCTGGAGAGAACAGGAGGCTTTCAGGGTATGAAGAAGGAGCTAATTAAATGCATCCATCGTATGACTGAATAAATACAGGTTGTGAAACGTAAGCACTAACAGTCACCGGTTTATTAGATAAACCAGGGTAAAATAAATGCTATCCTCTAAATGAGCACTCCAATAATCCACACAGAGCCTACATGCAGGTCAGATTAATAACCAGTGTGTGGGGACTGAAGTCCATATTATCTTGTGTTGCTTTGTCTTAAAATCAGTAGTATTTAAGGCTGTACCCACTTTTGCAGTCCGTGTTTAATATGGAAACATGGTTGAAATGAAGACTTGAACCACTCATTACAGCAGCAGGCAGCACTGACCTTGTCCACAGGGGGGCGAAGGCATTTACATCATGCCAACTTAATCTAGCCTTCAGTCTATTACACTAGTGTTAACATAGCAGCCAAGAAACACCAGTTTAGATCGCATAAAAAGAAGCATGACATGCACTGGTCAAATTTCTCTTTGTAGAAACTAATGCAACAATATTTCCATGTATTTCCTTTGCATGTAATTTATAAATAAGAAAAATACATAATAAATTAAATCTTTAATATAAGGTTTTAGCATCAAAATGTCTTTTACAAGCGAGATAAAACCACAATAACAATAAGCTACAAGTAGTTAGTACAGTGTTTTTCAACCTTGGGGTCGCGACGCCACATGGGGTCGCCTCGAATTCAAATGGGGTCGCCTGGAATTTCTAGTAATTGACACTCTTTTTTTTTTTAATTACTAATAAAAAATATACAGTGAGTTGAGAGAGACAATCACAATCCATAAAAGACACGACAAACTGCGGGTCTGAAACTGAAGCCCTGTGGTACTGTTTATCTGTCAAATGTTCAAACTGAAGCACTGTGGTACTGTTTATCTGTTAAATGTTCAAACTGAAGC
>JAPQRP010000015.1:18729819-18741208 GCA_037367295.1 Apogon hyalosoma | reverse complement strand
ATCCCAGCGGCTGGCCGGGATGAGCTTGAATTGTCATTAGTGTGTTGGACAATGTGTCTGTGCATGTCGTCCCTGATCTGGCGATTTCACCTCTGGCATGCTTCCCTCCCCAGGCCTAGACCGGGCTTTACATCAGGAAGTAGTGCAGCCGAGTGTATTAAGTATCACCCGGCTCACACACACCCACACACACGCACGCACACACACACACTCGCACGCACGCACGCACGCACACACACACAGAGGAGAGGCATGTGTGTGTTTATTGATTAGCACCTCGTTAGCTATCCTCTATGTGTTGGGATTGAACTACTGCTAACATTGTTCTCAGATATTAATGAAAAATGAAAGAGTGTGAATTGAATCATCTTTGTTTTTGCATTTTTAACCACAGAATTAAGTCAAAACCACTTATGTTTGTTGGTCACCTTGCACCTTATCATCAGTAGGGGTGTGCATTGGCAAAACTTTGGCAATACAGTACAAATCACAATACTAGGATCATGATATGATATATCACAATATATCATGATACTGTTGCCAAGGCAATTTTTTTGTGTATTTTGTTTCTTTTTTTTTTTAAATAATATTTCATGCAAAAACTGAATTACACCAGAAATATGCACAAATAAGAAACAAATTTTATTTGATCAGAACAGGATCTAATGCTATATCACAAAACGTTCCTCTGTAAAAACTTAAATTATGTTTTACAGACATTACAGTTTAAGATCCTGGTCAAAAGTCCACATTCTATTAGCTGTGAAACTAATACAGTGGCCAGTCCCTGAATCATCCAACATCGTAACATTATTTTTGTGACATCCCAACAAAGGAACTAACATCTGCGTCTTTCAGACAGTAGAGGCACGAAACAGTGTAAATAGTAATACATAAAAGAAAAAAGTGAAACAAAAACTGTCTGCATTTGAATTAATACCAAAAAATATCAATACAATACTTTTTAATATTGATACAGTATCGTGAAATGAAATATCGCGATACGTTGTGGAACCGATATTTTCTTACACCCCTACTCATCAGACGTTAGGAACTGTAGGATCTGACACGTTCATAAGACTTCCCGAGCTCAGTGTGTTTCTTTTATCAGTAAAATAAGGCGATGGGGTCGGTTCTTCGCTGCACGGTGACATAATACATGCTACTACTGTATGAAGAGCACTTATGACGTGGCAGTCTGGCCTTGCATGTTTCTCTGCTACAGTAGCTCAGCTGAAATTGGACTCGTCAGCTGTACACACTGATAGCCGTCCAACACCCAGGCTTGGCTCGGTGACGGCTCTGTCACTTCAGAACGCAGAAATCTACGCATTACATCAAGTGTTGGATTAACCGAATCGGTGTTATCTGTGTGTTTTCCACCAGCACACGCTCATCAGCTGCATTTTCTGTCGCAGCTTTAGTAAAAATTTGACGCCATTTATTTTCGTCCAAGCTATTCTTTTGTTTTGCGTACTGGGATCTTGATTCTCATGCATTACATAGCACTAAATGCCCCCCCTCCACCTCCCCGTACACACACCCCTCCACCCCTTCACGTATTTCTTTAAGCATGGAGGAGTCGCCAGGCCCCCAGAGAGGGGCTCATGTTCAGCTGCTCCTGTTTTTAAGACCATCTGTTTTGGTCATGGAATGTTCGCCCAACATTTCTCTCACATCCGCTGAGACGCTCCCCCGAGCCTTTGCTGTGGTCTTGACTAAAGGCAGGACCCCCGTAGCCCTGAGTCACCACTTATATTGTACTAGAAAGGTTGTGTGTTTTAACAAAAGCAGTCACGCTATGTCACGGTTATGAGCAGTGACAGGTTTGTGTGGCAGGAAAGCAAGAGCGTGACAGAAAATGATGAATTGTCTTGATTATGAGTAGTGTTCATTTCATAAATTAGGGGTTGTGTTTTTGAGACGTTTACAGATTACGTCAGTTTTAAGGTATTAAGTCCTCGAGCATTTTTAGCAAGACTTGATTTGGCCAAAAATAGAACTTTATGGACTGTAAATGAGTGCAAGATAAAATATGTCTTTCCTCTTTTAGCTTAGTTTTTTCTGTAATATTTCTGTGCTGTATTTGTACAATATACGCAAACAAAAATAACAAAACATAGAATAACGATTAATCAACTCGAATTGACTCAAAAAACAATATTCGATCACGTTTTTCCTGAATTGCAGCTTCGTTTCTTGAATTTTGCTGCTGTTAAACATTGGTTCCGCTGTCATGTGTCACACGGACACTTATCGTGACGCACATGACGCCAAGATCGACATAGTCGTATATTTGTTCTATCTTAAGTTTTTAGTGCTTCAATAAATTTGATTAAAAAAATTTGTTGAAGACTGCGGTGTGCATGTTTTATATTTATAGATATTTATAATATCCTTTTACTTTCATACGTTGTGTAGTTATTTCAATTGGTTCTGGAATAATGTACAAGTGTTTGTCATTTTCAGACATGTCTTTTTGACATTTTTACTGTGTTTTGGCTTATTATTGTTTAATCAAATCAAATAAACATTAGATAAATCCATTATAAAAATAATCTACAGCTGCAGCTCTATAGGAGAACTTGCAAAGGTCTCAAAAATATTAAAACAGATAAGATTAAATGGAGAAAAATGCTCACAGTGAGTATAAATGCAACAATTAAACAGGTCATGGTTGGATTTTTCATTGAGTAAGAAATCCAGATGAAGCACTGATCTGTGTTTGTCACTTTACGCATGTTTCACAGACTTTTTAGACCTTTATTTGGGCGTTCTGACAGTTAGTAAAAGTGCATTTTTCTTGTTCTGTGTTTTTATTTTATGCATGTGACTGAGTGGAACTGCAGAACGGTGTGATTGCAACAGTACTAACATGTGAACCTCAGCTCACCTCTGGATTTTAAGACCTCCCTCCCCTTCTCGTTTTTCTTTCCCAGATACAACCTGTTCATCGTCTTGTACCCGCTGGGAGTCATTGGAGAGCTGCTAACCATTTACGCCGCTCTGCCGTTCGTACGCAGAACTGGAATGTACTCCATGAGGCTTCCTAACAAGTATAACGTGTCGTTCGACTACTACTACTGCCTCATCGTCGTCATGCTGTCGTACATCCCACGTAAGGAGCATTTTCACGAAAACACACTGAACTCAGTCTATAAAGCACATTTTCATTTTTAAGGACCACATTCAGCTTTTCTATAAATCCATGTAGGATCCTTGATTAATAGCAAACAATCCTGTATGACTGACATGAGGATGATGATGATAATGATGGACTCATGTCATAATAATGATTAGTAGCATTACATGATGGTTTATAAATAACCATCTCTTAGTGACATCATGTAAGTGATGTTTGGCTTGGATAGATACACTTACCTCTAGGGCTCGGTACCAAAACGGATAAAAGTGGTATCCACTGGACCCAATGGAGAAAAAAAAAAAAAGGGTAAATTGTGTAGCAGAAACTTTTAGTTAGATTTAATTTAATATACTTAGCGCCATTGAAAACGCATGGGTCAGAATAATATGTATATTTGTAGATATATTAAATTAATTGGTTTGGGGTTACCTTCATATTAAAGAGGGAAACATTGGTCATTAGAAAATGAATTGAAGACAAATTGGGATCAACTTAACACCTTTATTTAGTCAGTGAATACAGGTACTCATAAATTGAAAGTGTCATCATTCAATATCGGGTGCGTCCACCTCTGGCTTCCAAACAAACAGTGCAGCGACGACGCATGGAACTAAGTCTGATGATCCTGTCCTGAGGATCCGATCACTCAGACGACTGATTGGACTGCGATGACAGCGCAGACTGCGAGCGACTTCACCACGGCTCAACTAATAGCACTAATGCTAATGGAACGTTCTCTGTGTTGTATCGTAAGTCGTGGAATTTTGAGCTGCAAAAACATTTGGGCGTTTTCTTTGCTGCCTTTATATCGGCTATCGGCCACACCTAAAGTTACTGGTCAAGCGTGACTCTGTACAAGCAATTCGACTCAGTGTCCGATGTTTAGGGATTAGTACAAACGCCGACGTCGCGTGCATCGGGAATGAAAAAAATACAGCTGTTAATTGTGTTACTCATCTCGTGAGTAACATATACAAACTAGGCACCTGAGCAAATCATTTTCTGGAAATTACACCACAGGTTTGGACCGTTCCTTTCTAATGGCGCTAAGTATATGTATTAGATAAAGGCAATTCACATTTATTTGTATTTATGAGGCCCAGCAAAGCATTTTTGTCCTCTGTAAGGGACTAGAGTTTCAGATCTTTACTTAAAAAGAACCAAAAAAAAACAAAAAAACTGTTGTGCCATGCTGTTTCCAATCGTTCCAATTATTTAATGTAAAAAAGCCAAACCTTTTGCTTTCGTGGGTTTAAGGAGGATATTTAAGTATACCTTTTATTTCCAAGTTAATATTTCAGTTCAGTTTCAATGTCAATCATCATTTTGTGTTTTAGTGTCACTTCATTCACTATAATAGGTCCAAAGTAGTTTAGAATATTGCTAAAACACACAATTATCCCTTTTAACTTTCACTATAAAACTTCAGAAGGAGCCGTTCTCGTCTTCTTCAATATCACATCGCCGTCTCACATGCCAGCATTAAGAGCACGGAAGGAATGCAACATTAAGAAGATCTCAAATGTCCATGTGTATTGAACTGAATTTAGTTTTGTCGCAGTGGAAGGTTGAAGAACCTGCTCTGCTGAAAATATAAATACTGCATTGATCTGCACAGTATATTTATATATGCAAACTGGATGTAGTTAGTCCACTTTCTGTTTGTTACAGGCCTTAATGTAAAGCAAAGCCTGGCGTATAAAATGCATTGGTTATAGAGTGTGGTGCAGTGGTTTTAATTAATAGAAAATATCTGATATTTAAATGCTGATAAATGAACACCCTGCCCCTCACCCCCCAAAAAAAACTGACACTGAAAAATATTATGCACAGAACCCCTCGAGTCCCAATAGGTGATGTCTTTGTTTTATGGAGCTCACGAGTTATCACATGTGAACTAGATAAGCTAAGTATCCCTGTTTAACGTTTAATCTTGTGATAATACGTTATTTCGTGGGAGAAAGATATCACATGCAAACAAGAAAGGCTAATTGTCCTGTGCTAACATGTTATTGTTTCATAGGAATAAGAAATTATCATGAGAAAAACAGTTATTGTGTTGAGCTAACACGTTATCTTTAGCAAAACTGATCTCTCTGATCCTCCAGTTTTGTTTCCCACCATTAAAAAGAGTTATACGTGGTTTTATTCTCCTGTCAGTGCCCTTGACCGTGATGGTGATGAAGATCTGGAGTTGGTCCTTGAGGGCCAATAATGGAAATGCACTGCTCTTACTGTATGCAAAGTACTAATGCTAACGTTATTTGTATATTAGGTCGGGTAAAATGCAGACAGAATTTGTGTGGAGATTCATTGATTGACTGAAGTATTCATTTTGAATATGAATGTAAAAAAACATTATAAATAAACAGACAAAACATTTAAACATAAGATATAAAATACATATTCGAAAAGGAGTGAGATGAAGTCTAACTTATAAACTCCCATCCTTTCTCCTTAAATAATTAATAATAATGAGCTTCCTAGTCTAAACATATCTACACACTAATGCCTGATACTTATTGTTAAATAATTTTGTTTCTGACTTTATATTATTACGTAGAGATAATAATACAAGGTAACGTTAACCCTTCAACAAAACAGGAGAATTATTTAGTGCTAATCTGTTATTATCATGTTGTGCTTACGTTTTATCGTGGGGGAACGAAATATTATCATGTGTAAACAAGATAAGATCACATGTTTATCTTGTGGAAGCAAGACATCATCTTGTGTAAAATAGTTATCTTGTGGGAATAAGATGCCATGCAAACAAAAAAAACAAAAAACAAAAAACGATAGAACCTTTTGGGACTGTTTGATAATGAATGTAAAGTAATATTTCACTGGATCACTGTTGAACTGAACATCCAAGTCAAAGTAATACATCTGAATTAAGAACATCAAAACCATCATCAAATAAAGATAAAAAAATAAATTGAGAAGTGAACATCAAACTAACAATATTTGAGCTAATTCATCTGAGCTACTGACTTATTTTTCCTCATAGAACTAAAGTAAACCTAGTATTAACTAATGGCCTGTTGGCTCTAATGTTTGTAAAACCTAATATCAGCACTGATGAATCAGTTCTTTAGGAATATATATATATATATATATATATATAGTTAGCTGGTTTTAAGCTTAGTTTATACTGAAATAGTCTGAGGCTTCATAAGTGACCTGTAGGCCAGATAGAAAATATCTGATATTTAAATGCTGATAAATGAACACCCTGCCCCTCACCCCCAAAAAAAACTGACACTGAAAAATATTATGCACAGAACCCCTCGAGTCCCAATAGGTGATGTCTTTGTTTTATGGAGCTCACGAGTTATCACATGTGAACTAGATAAGCTAAGTATCCCTGTTTAACGTTTAATCTTGTGATAATACGTTATTTCGTGGGAGAAAGATATCACATGCAAACAAGAAAGGCTAATTGTCCTGTGCTAACATGTTATTGTTTCATAGGAATAAGAAATTATCATGAGAAAAACAGTTATTGTGTTGAGCTAACACGTTATCTTTAGCAAAACTGATCTCTCTGATCCTCCAGTTTTGTTTCATTTTAGTTCAGGGTCTATATTCAGCCCAATGGGCTCTGAAGTGGGCCGGACCAATTAAATTATAGGAATAATAACCTATAAATAAGAATCCAATTTTTTCTCTTTGTTTTAGCGTGAAAGTTAAATTATTTTATGAAAATGTGAATAACCTGAACAACCATGTACACCCTGAAATATCTTTTTAAAAATAAGTACAATTTCACCAGTTTCATGTCACAAGTTATTATTAACATAATTTATAGACCACAATGGATCTACGAATGCAGAAAACATTTGTAAAAGGTCCTACAGTATTAAAAGTACACTTATTTGTCTTAAGAAATTTCAGGTTTGTCATTTGTTCTGGTTAGTCACATTTGTAAATGTATATAATTTCATAATTTAGAGTTGTCATTATTTTTGGGCTATAATGTCATTGTTTTACTTGACATCACATTGAGTTGTATGTGGCCCCTGAATGCCTTTGACTCAATATTTTCAGTGTAGTTTTTACACTTCTGAAATTCATCCCGCAGGCTGGATTGACCCCAATAACTGGCAAAGTGAAAAAAATTAAAATTACGTTATGAAATTTACAATAAAATGTGACTACCTGAACAAATGAGCAACCTGAAATTTCTGAAGACAAATACACTCTAAGAAATGATTCATGGGGTGAGTTAAGCTTCAAATCAAGAGCTTTTTCTGCTTAAAAAAATACATTTGTTACATGTATGCATTGTAATCAGTTAAGTTATTTTATTAAGTTGGTCTAAATGAAAAATAAGGAAAACAGTCTTAACTTTGGGGTACATCACAGAATGCTGGACAATAACTTGACAGCCAAAAAAGAATAAGCCAGCAAGTGTTGTCTACAATTAGTTTTATTTTTCTTTTGATAAACTCAAACACAGGCCATTAACAAAAAAACACAAGGCCAGAAAAACGAGGTGGAGGCCAGGACAGTGCTGGTTGTGTCAAATTAAGGAAATTAATAGAACAAAACATGGCCTCAACATCTAGATGATGGAAACAGAAAAACAACCAAATGAACACCTAAACTCATCTACAAACAGCTTTCACACAAACTTACACAGGTGGCACAAGCCAATAAACCTAGTGTGCTAAACAAAAGATTAAAGCTGCGGGAGTGCAAAGATGTACAGGGCGCCCCAAACTCACCTACTGCCCCGAACCTCACACCAAACGGCCTTCGAATCGATAGGTAAAAAAAAAAAGGACCAGCTCTCACAAAGACTGGCATGGCAGCAGCAGGCAGGGGGAAGAAGAAGAAGAAGAAGAAGAAGAAGGAGGAGGAGGAGGGGGTGAGGGTTTCAGGGGGAAGCGTTTCACCTGTCTTCTGAAGGCTGATTGGCTGGCTGGAGTCTGCAGGATCCAATCACAGGCTGCTCGGCTTGTCCAGGTGGAAACCAATTTGGCAGTTACCTGCAGAAACAGGAGGGAGGGGGGAGACAGGAGCAGACACAGCCCTCTGCTGCCTGACATGGAACACAGTAACATACCGAGTTTGAACAGACATTTCTGCCTCAACTTAGCATGGAAGTATATTAAATTAGTACGGCTTAAAAATCTTGTAAGCGTCCTTTAAAAGCTGAGTACGCTCAAAGAAAGGATACTCTGACTCAAACGTAAAAAAAAAATCGATGTAACAATTTCCATTTATCTTTTTAAGTTATTTCAACTTGACCATAATTGCGTAAATGCCACCAGACTTCTGTAGTTAGGCAAACTCTATTACTTTAGTACAAACAACATGATTAGCTTTGTACTCGACAGGCTTAATTAAGTTGTGTAAAAACTACTCTATTTATTTATACTAACTTATTGTTTTACTTTTATTCTACTCAAAAAAATGTCCATGCAGATTACCTTAATTTTTGGAGTAGGCCTGTCTTATTTCTGTATGTCAGAACAAATTACATGTTGAAATTCCAGTTGTAGGATCAAACTGTTTATTTAGGGCCGGTTTTGGCCCACGGGCCTTATGTTTGACGCCCCTGCTATAGGTTACCTTAAACCTGCCGAATGAAAGCCACTAACAGCCATTCATCGACTGGTTTGTGTTTCCCCAGTGTTTCCTCAGCTCTACTTCCACATGCTTCGGCAGAGGAGGAGGGTGCTTCATGGGGAAGTCATAGTGGAGAAGGACGACTAGAAAAACACCACCTCCTGCAGTCGTTTGAGCCAGCCTGCCTCCACATCACACCTCATCTCCCCACACCGCCTTCACCTGCTCATCCTCAGCACCATCGGCCGATAACATCACACGCCTTTACCGCGCGAGACCGGAAGATCCGCAGCGTCTGAGAGAAAGACACCCAACACCCAGCGCTTAAATGGGAAGTAATGACAAACCCACGGGGGAGTTCATTGGTCCTGAACGAACTCCTGTTAAGGTGCAAATCGTGTTTACAATCCCAGTTTTCCTGGAGCGTTTTTGCAGCGCAGCTTTCTGATCTCAGAACAGTGAGACTTGAACACACACCAACCAAAGCACAAACACACACCGATCATTGAAGCACGTCATCCACAGCAGAGTCACAACACTGCACCGCCCTCTGAGTGAGAAACTAAAGGCTTTCAGGGAAACGTGAATGTGTAAGGAAGATTGTAGGTTGTGTCTCCTGAGTTGTGCCCCCCCCCCCGACTCATCCAATTGGCAGATTTAGAATCTAAATAAATGTATTCCACCACAGTGATTTTATACACAAAAATAGTGTGGTTGTACAAAGCAAGCTTTAAAAAGACAAAATTAGATCGATCATACCTCAACAATAAATCGACATGTAGACAATATGCTGCTTCTTTTGTGTATGTTTGTTTTACCTTATGTGTAAATGATGCAATGTGAAATGAGCAGTTAGCATAATCTATTTCTTAAACATTATTTATTCACATACTGTCACAACTTAACATTTGTCCACTCGGCTCAGCTCATGCATTCTTTTACGTTGCTTTAATGTTTACGATGTCAGATTATTTTACAAGAGTGCATCTTAAGCAAATTTGAGTCTTCTCAAAGTAGTTGTTTTTCCGTTAGGCCGCGGTAGGTGACAGTACACTTCAGATTTATGTGAGCACTCACAGTCTTCAGTCTGTTTTGTTTGTTTTTTAGCCCAAAGAATCTGATTCCCTCCTACTAAAGGTGCTATTGTAAGATCATTTAATCTTCTGTGCAGCTGAAGGAGTGACTGTGATTGGAGTTGACCTAAAGTAAGAAAACAGGATGTGAAAGGATTGAGAGGAAATGCAATGACTTAAGTAAGGTTAGCCAAATAGTCTAAATGATCTATGAAACCGACGCTATATAGTGATTTTAAAGAAGAAAACAATCATTAAAGTCAATGTTAAAACTCACTGCACAACTTATTACAATAGAAATGTGAAAATACCTTTTGTTCAAATTCAATAAACTAAATTCTACAATACTGTGGAGAGTTTTGTGATGACCTTCACTGAGTTTAAATGACAAATACAGACATTTTCATTGGGTTTTTATTTATTTATTTTTTTATTTATTGGTGAATGTTTCCTTCATGTCGCCGCTGTAGTGTTTCTTAACTCTCAAGTGTTTTGTTTAAACGGGAAACAGTATTTACCTGAGTGCAAAAAATGGCACAATTGATACTTCTAGGTAGGATCAACAGATTCTTATTCATAAACATACATCTCTATTAATGAATCCCATAATCACAAAATGCCATATGTAGATTATTAAACTGTAAAACTGTCATTTTTGTGAAAATACTTAAATTTGTTCCGACTCATATAAACGACAATGCTATATAGACATTCATGAGGTTAGATACCAGTTTCCTCCAATATAGTAGCATATCAGCGACATGGTTTTTACGCATCATTTTGCACCTTTCTTCTTATTTTGAGACAATTACATATAATGAAAACCACTACGGTAAGTCCACTTGGCTTCATGAAGTTTAGATTTTCCTACAAAACTTGCATAATGAAATATACATTCAGATATTCAGTTGCATGTGGAATACAGTTGTATAAAATGTACTTAAAACCATAAAAATATTCATAAAAATCAACTACCAAGACACAGATTCTCTTGTTGCTCTAACTTGGTATTGCACTTGCTGGTGGGCATTGTTCACTTTGGAGGATAAAGGCATCATCATCATCATCCGTGAGACGTTTGCTGCCCTTGGGTTTGTTTCAAGATTGTCCCTCTGCGCTCTCCGTACGGACTGTCCATGTGCTGTCCGTGGACCGGTGCCACATGTGGGGTGGGGGGTGGGGGGAGTCTAGCTGCTCACTGCAAACTCCCCTCGAGACTCTGCTACAATCCAGGGGAACTCGCTGCACAGACACATATACAGACGTCAGGGAAATACACTTCACAGCCCTGATAGTGTCTGCACATCCAGGCACATGTTTACAGACAAAACATAAAGGTCTGCAGGACTTTAGACCACCACGACCCTAAAGTACATGAACAGAGGTGGACTTTAAATGACTTAATGTACGAAAATGAAACCGTGTCAAACTAAATTACTAATAAGAATATACAGTCGTGGAAAAAATTATTTAGACCCATCGAAAGTCACCAAAAACAATGTTTATGCAATCAACTTTTAACTCCTGTGTGTATCATGTGACTAAAACAGACAGAAAAGAAAACATGGAATGAATAAAAGCACTGTTTTTGTCA
>JAPQRP010000015.1:18697199-18729719 GCA_037367295.1 Apogon hyalosoma | reverse complement strand
GAAAATGGATAGATATCAGCTCTGAAATGAAACTACTATGAGCTATTTTTGTTGTTATTATTATATTTGTCCAAACACATGCACCTTTAGTTGAACCAGGCATTAAAATGAACAAGAAATTGAAGAAAACAAAGGTGGTCTAATCACTTTCTCTGTGACTGTATTTGAACATAACTATTTAGTATAATTACTACTACTTTATTATTACAATTTTTCACTACTGTTCTATTTTTTTTAATAGTTACTGTATTGCTATTTTCTTGTAATATTTCTTGTGTTTATATTTGGTGTTGGTGTCGGAACCTCAATTTCCTGAGGGCTCTGCCCAAAGGATCAAGAACGTTCTATTTAATCTAAGGTGAATATTATTGCAAAATCATGCAAGTTAAATGACAAGAAAAGTCTAAACTAAACTGTAAGATTTACTCCTTCACCTTCTGCAATCATTGTTCAGCATCTTTGTCCAAATCTGACAGGTATGCACTTTTTACAACGGGAGTGTAAAAAGTGAGAAAAACACACCCTCTAAGCCAAGGATGTCAAACTCATTTTAGTTCATTGACTACATACAGCCCTACATGATGTAAAGTGGTAAAATAATAACATAATAACTAAAAAATAATGACAACTCTAAACATTTCTCTGCATTTTAGAGTGAAATAAGTAAAATTGCATCAAGAAAATGTCTAAATGTACAAAGTAACCTTTAAAAAAATGTGAATAACATAAACAAACTGAGATTTCCTAACAAAACTAAGTGCAATTTAAACAATACGATGCTTCCACGTATCATTTATACATCTGCATTACACAGTGGATCCATTAAGGCAGAATATTGTTAAAGTTTTTGAGTTTGGAACCAAAATGAGTGTGACACCCTTGACTGTTCATATTATCAGTGTAATTTTTGCATTTCATTAATTCATCCCATGTGTTTGACACCCCTGCTCTAGTTGGATCTGAGGTCAGGGAGGGAAAAAGTTGGGATATCAGTTTCAATATATGGGTTTACAGTCGAAGGAAAACCCAGTGCTTCAAAAGTGATGTGACTACTGTGCTATGATATTTCACTGAAAGGTTGACTTTAAGCTTTAAGCCCATTCATTTAGGCTACAGGTCATACACCCAACATTTCTGAGCCTTAACCTTACTTTAATGTTTAGGAAATATCCACAAGTCTCATGTTTCAGTTTTATATTGACAGCTACACAAATCTCACATGTGACTTCTTTGCATCTTAAAATATAGATTTTGACCAAAAACAGAGTCATTTGTTTCCCTAAATATTACATTCTATGATTTCTCCAAAAAAATGTGATGATTATACTTAATTTCACAGATTTTTCTGAGATGTTCCTGTGGGCTCATTCCATGTCACTGTCACAATTTTTACACAATTTTACTGGAATGTGTGGTCAATAGACCTCTTTTATATATAAATAAGACCACTTCTGCTCATACAAATGACATCCATCCATTTTCTGAACCTGGTTCATCCTCACTAGGGTCATGAGGGAGTCACTGGAGCCTATCCCAGCTACTTATGGGTGAAGGCGGGGTACACCCTGGACATGTCACCAGTTCATCACAGGGCTGACATATAGAGACAAACAATCACCCTCACATTCACACCTATGGGCAATTTAGATTAACAGATTAACCTATCAGTGCATGTCTTTGGATTATGGGAGGAGCCGGAGTACCTGGAGAAACTGGTGTTGGAATTGAACTCTGGACCTTCTTGCTGTGAGACACAAGTTCTATCCACTGCACCACAGTGTCACCCATTATCAAATATATTATTAGTATTTATCAAACATTCCAATAAAATAGTGTCAAAGTTAAAGTAAAATTAACTAAAATGGATGAAATGGTTGATAATTTATACTTTATATGATTGATAATGAAATCACCAAACTTTTTAACACACAATTGTGATTATCTACCACCATTAGAAATGACATAGTTTCATAATTATTATGATGAAGTTTAATCTGTGATAATATAACAGCATAAATGTTGTCCAAATATCGAGAATTTCCATCCTTCAGTCTCAAAAAGAACAGTACAGTTTAATTTAAATGAGGCCCATTGACCATAATTCCTTTATTATAATGTAAAAGTTGTAATGGAATGAAGTTGTCTGTTAGATGAAATACAGAACTGAAAGATAATGTTTACTTCATACTCCACAAACAGTTAAATAACATGTTCTAAAATTTGAATAAAACACCAAGAGCTGCAACAATTAAATGAACTGATAACTATTTTGATAGTTTCTGACTGTCTTAAATTTTAATTAGTTCCTGTTTTTTCCTTCTCTGTGACAGAAAACACAGTATCTTTGGGTTGTGAAGACCATCACCTTGGGTTTTGGCAAACACTATTTCATTATTTTCTGAAATTTAATAGAGCAAACAATGAATTCATTAATTGTAAAAATAAGTGATACATACAGTATATTGTAATAATTATAATTAAAAATGAATAAGCTGAGAGAAAACAGAACTTAAACTTATAAAGACGTATAATAGTGGGTCAAGACAACAGCCGAGTTAATAAAGTTGAATGTGAAGGGAGATTTTGAGATAAACACAAAATGCACAAAGGCAGTAGAGCTGTAGACAGATACGTACTAGTCTCCATTTCCTTCTCACAGATGTAGCTTATGAGATCTTCACAGAAGAAATCGTTCCATAACCCTTCGTGGATGAGGCCTGCACAGTCCTCTCCCATCTCGTGGCCGTGGCCCCAGTTGTCAGGTTGACCAGGTTTCCACTTTCTGCAGGGAGACAACAGGGGGCGATCACACACTAGAGTTACACTCAAACAATCTGCAGGAAAACCACAGAGGTGGATGTGGAAGATGTTGATTTTGTTTCAGAGGGTGGAGGCAGTTGATGGGTGGAATCAAACATGCATCTCTGCACAAACAGGTTGAGGAATCTGGGATTTTCACAAGAATCTGAGGGTTTATTTGGGATGTTTTATGGAACTGAGAACCAAAACTGAATCTGTAAACTGGGCTTGTTTTTACTGGACAGCGATATTGTGCAGTCTGGAAGAAAATATCCATCCTAAAGATCTTTTGTGATTCGTTACTGACGTGAAAGCAGGTTCAGTCCCGTCCAGCCAGCGCCACACATCCTCCTCCTCCCTGTCGGTCAGACCCATCCAGAAGTAGCCTTTTCCAAACGTCTGCTTCTTCAGCCATTTCTGAGGTTGCGTGGGGACAGAACAAGCAGAGTCAGAACTGAGAGGATGCCCCACATACGACAGACTAACGGCTCACTTCACACTAACTGCAGATTAGATGAGAGTTGAATGAGTCTGTACAGATAATACTTAACTGAATGGACTGTAAATAATCACCTGTTCATCCATATCATTGATGATCAACAATGAAGCTGAGTTTGATTCACAGGTTGCTTTTGCGTCATCGAAACTGTGCAGGTCTTTGGAGAAGTAGTAGCACTTGTTTCTGTAGTTTAACCATTCAAAAGGACATCCTGCCAAAAAATGAAGTCATGGTCATGTGATTATATAACTGAGGAAACCTTTAAATAGAAGTTCATGTACAGGGTGACCATAAAGTCTCTTCACAATTTAACACATGTATTACAAAAGCAAATGAAAAGACAAACCTGTGGAAATTATTACAAAATGAAAAATAGATATTGAAGTTTGTTTTTTGTTTTTTTTTTGCCTCATTTCATACATTAGTAACATGAATCACATCCAGATGGTGCTGGATTTGTTGCCATGTTGGCTGTAGTATAGTTAGGGATGGGAACTGATAAGAATTCAACAATTCCGATTCCATTATCAGTTTTTCTTATCAATCCAATTCTTTAATGATTCTTTTATCGATTCTTATTGAGTAAGGGAATAAGAGAGTACCAACGAGTTTGCTTGCATTAACTGTCCTGTATATTTCCATCTCTGCACAGAAAATAGAACATATATGGTATGCACAAACAATAACAACAGAGGAAACTGGGCCCGGTCCAGGGGGTGGGTGGGGTGGTCTATGTCTATGTCTCCCGCTGTTGTACACCTCATTTTCCTTTTCTCTACCTTTGGAAACTTTTATTTGAATGGTCAAGATGTTCATTGCCCCGCCCCCCCCCGAACCGGGCCCCGATGACGCCCTGGTGTTTGCTCTGCCACTAGATTCACAAGCGTCACTAAGTAGCGTATCAAACATGTGACATTCCTGCAAATGAATTGTAAGCTGTATGGACAAATGTTTTAGCATATTGGAGGAATTTCCCCCCTTTGAAGACATGGAAGCTTTGACAGTGTTTCAAGTGGCCCTGGTGTCATCTTTTTGCGTGAAATATAGCCATACTTTGGAGTGTTTCTGCCTCAACACTATGTTGGCTACGTACTAAACCAAAACAATGCAGCATATGTGTGATGTCATCACACATGTGCGACCAAGGTGGAATCGGTAAGTGGAATCATTAAGCAGGCAGGCAACGATTCCAAGGAACTGAGCTACTGGGAACCGGTTCTCAAAAAGAACCCCATCCCTAAGCATGGCCTCATCAATGGTATCAATGGCATCAGTGATGTTTTACTTTAGGTGGTTGATGTCTCGTATCTTTGTTCGATACACAATATCTTTAACATAACCCCATAGAAAGAAATCCAGGGCAGTGATATCTGGTGAACAAAGTGTCCATGGAATTGGACCATCCCTTCCAATCCGTGGTTGGTTGAAGGTCATCCAGTTGTGGTGCCACATGTTCAGTCCAAAGGTCAAGGTCAACATTTGCAGTAATTGATCTCTCGTTGTAAAAATGGATCGGTTATTTGATTGCACATGATCCTACAATGTGATTAAAAACCTTGATAACCCCTGAGTACATAAAACAAATCTGGTTAACACATATCATCAGGTGATTTTGTAATAAATTCTTTAAACTGTAAAGAGACTGTGGACACCCTGTATATTATGTTTATTTAAACAGTTTTATTTGTGAAAATGACCCTGATAAGGTTGCCAGTTTGCAGATTCCAGATCATATTTATAAATTCATTTTCCTCTGTATCACTTTTATTCAGTGTGACACTTGGTTGTAATGAGTCTCATATTAGATTCTCATTTCATTCCCCTACAGATCGGGACGACATCTGTATGAACGTGACACATGAGCATAGTTCTAATTAACTTGTATTTTATGTTGAACACTACCTCAGAGACCCATCAGTACAGTTTCTGATTCATGTATGATGATTTTCCTCAAATTCCGATAACCTTAAGCCTCTGTATGATGTATTTAACATTTTCCATCTTGTAAAGCTGTTGGTTACAGTGTGGCATTTTCACTGTATTAGACTGAAGATGACTGCTGCTCAGCTGATTTAAATATTTGTACTTTGACTTAGTACAAGTAGTTGACTTAGTTCACCAGTTAGTTTGTTCCATTTGTTTTAAGGGAGATGTAACTGGCTGATTCATTAACTGTGTTATTAAATCAGCCTTTAAAAATCCACCATTGGTCAACCTTAGGTAAATGTTTAGTTAAACTTCTAAAAGCTACCTGTTCTTTAAAATGTCTTAAAACGTTTATTGTGATGTTGTGTGCTATTTCTAGGATTCTAGACTTGTACCAACCCCTAACACAAGTTGGATCAAATAAAACCATGTGAGTTGACTGGTGCATTATTTCAGGACCTCACTGGCTGATTGATAGTGGTAGAGTATACACAGAATGCTAAATCTACATAGATGTAAACCAGGTACACTTTACCTGGAGCCCATAGTGTCGGAGCTACTGCCTCATCCTGCACAGACACAGGACCCAAAGAAAGTAGTGGACCTCGGAATGGCAGTCCTGGTTGTCCCGGTGGTCCCACTGGCCCTGGAGGTCCCACAGGTCCTGGTAATCCCCTTGGTCCCTGCTCACCAGCAGGCCCCATAGGGCCCCGTATACCTGGAGGACCTTGTGCCCCCTGAGGACCAGGCTGGCCGTCTCTTCCAGGAAGACCTGCAGTACCTGGTTCACCTTTAGATCCGGGTGGTCCTTGTCTGCCTCCCGATCCTCGAGAGCCCTTGGACCCAGGGCTGCCGGGTACACCTGGAAGACCCTTCAACCCAGGCAGACCCGGTGGTCCTGGAATCCCCTGCTCGCCTCTGGGTCCCCTTATGCCAGCTCCACCCTTTTCTCCTTTCTCTCCCTTTGAACCAGTCTGACCAGGTGGTCCCTGGGCTCCTTTGTCCCCTCTTGGCCCTCTGGGACCAGGGGGACCTGAAAAATTTAAGAAGAATATTATTACATTTGTGGGAAGACTTACTTATACTCTTTTCAGTGGGCTCATGAACATATTAAATCTCAAGTAACTGTTTTACTGTCTGACCATCTGACATCGCAATACCACAATGAGGCTGCAACACAACCAGCAGGATTAAATTGGGCCTGTGTTAGACATTTTGTTGATATCTGTGCTTACATTATAACAAATATTTGTAACATCCATAATCCATTGTGTTCTATGTCTGTGCCCATTTCATTTGGTTGATGCATATCTTCTTTCCTAATGTTAATATTCAGTTACTTGCAACTATTTGCTTAGAATTAAATGTGATGTGTAAATATATATCATGATGCAAGTACGACTTTAATATTTACCTTGTCTTAAACATGTTTGATGCCTGTATCCCATCAGTATCAGTATGATCCCATGCAACTTCATTACATGTATTTTATTATGAACTGTTTTGATTGAGAGACCTCTAGTGGCCGACAGTACATACTGCTAACAATCCCATTGCATCCACTTAATTTTTTTTCTTGACAAACAAACTGAATATGGATTAGGATTAAATATCAAATTATTATTAGTAGTAGAATTCTTTCATTCAAAATAATATAACTTAACAGCACAGCACATAATGAAGCCACAGATAACCCACCTTGTAAAATGGTGAAGTTAGTTATTAGTTGGGAGTGCTTGGTGTCCACCAGCTTCATCTCCTCCATAACATAAGACAGATTGGTGACCTCTTTGTCCAGTCGTGCTGCCAGATCTTCCTGCTGGGACCTCAGACTGGCTCCGTCTGTCCTCATATCTGTCAAAGTATGGTTGAGGTTTAGCAGGAAGTCTGAGTGATGGCCGACTGTCTCTGAACATGTGCGCAGCTCGTTCAGGTTGAGGTTAATGGCGCCAAGCAGCTGTGTAGTGAAGCTGATGTTGCCAGTCACACGGTCTATGCTCTGCTCTGACTCATCCAGCCGCACCTCCAGTCGGTCAAACTTAGTGGATGTGAAGTTGCCAAAGTCTCTCTGCTGGTCCATGAGCTCCCTCAGGGTCTGATCGTGGGCATCTGTCAGAGTGCTGGTGTTCTGGAGCTGGCTGGTCATAAATGCCAGTTGTGATCCCACCTCCTCCAGGCTGTCATTGTTAGCTTTTGCTAGAACTGAAACATTACTAGCCAAGACTTGCAGGTTCTCCACCTTGCTTCGAAGCCACTGGGCATCTGAGGTTGCTTGTAATGCTAGCTGCTCAAGGCTCTGAAAGTCATTGCGCATTTTCTGGATAGCCTGGCTGGTGTCATCCACTGAGCGTTGCAGGGCGGCGATGAGCCCTCTCTGCTGGGCCTGGGTCATGTTTAGACTGCTGATGCTAATCAGGGCCTGGTTCTGGAGTTTTACCTGCTGCTGGACCTCTCTCTGCAGTCTTACCGTGTCATCCTGCAGACCCTCGATGAAACTGCTGTAGGACTGCAGGGTGCCATTTACAGAGCGTAAGGTGGCTGTGTTGCTGTCTACCAGTCCCTGAATAGAGCCATGGCTACCCTGAATTTCTGAACCAATGTTTTGCAGCTGACTCAGCTTAACTTGATCACTGTGGATGTGTTCCTGCACCGCAGACAGCTGCCTTTGGAGAGTCCAGATGTTGTTCTTAAAAGCCTGGATCTCTGTGGTGGTATTGTTCGACTTTTCCCCAGTCTGATCGTCTATGAAAGAGATTTGTAAAATGACAAACCATGACAGACTCTCACTGTGGTATTTTCTTAAATATAAACCTCAAGACATCAAACTTACCAAGCTTTTTCAAGTCCTTTTCAACAGCATTAATCTTTCCGCCATAGTTTGCAATACCTTCAGACACAGTGTCAACTCTTTGTACCACTGTAACAAAAATGAGACAGGTAGGACAAAAAGTGAGTGTCATAGCCTCATCACAGGCTCCATTCTTTATTAACAGGGATGACAGAATGGCCTGCAACCACAGACAACATATATAAAAGGGATAAGAAAGGAAACCAATTGACGATACTATAAGAAATGTGTCTACATGTCTGGTAGGCATGTAATAATGTTGGACCTGATTAATGTAATCACTCGGATCAGGCTAGATTTAGTGTGCAACACAGAAATTTGGAACAGTAGTGCCATTAAAATCAGGTAATGAGACAGAACGAGTTAAGGACTAAGACAGAGGGACGGAAGGAAAAGAAACCTTGATTCGGCAGAGATTGAGTGGGTGGTCAGTGCCAGAGACTGAGGTTGGAGGTGGAAAAGAAGTGCATAGGGAGACACTGGCAAGGGCCCTAGGGGACAGGAAGTGACCTAGGGGGGTCCTCAGTAAACAGGCGGATCAAAGACAGCATGGAGGAGACAGACGCTGTGGCAAAGGAGGCTCTTCACGCCCCCACAGGCGACACCAGCGTTCATTTCCTCTGGAATGTGTCTGGGATTCCAGGGAATCAGCCCACTTCTACCACCGGCCTCGCCAGGGGGACACATCCTTTAAGTGGAGCCAGCATGGGCTCCTCTGCTGGGAATCCCATCTGTTTGTTCCAGCAGTTAAGAACAACAGTTTAGCTTTTGCCATGAAAGACCACATGACCAGCAGGACAAAATCAGCTCTTTTAAATCAATCCATCCCTCCAAATATAGATCCACGTAAACCCTCTGATATGTGCCGTTGTTTAACTCAATACTCTGTTTACAACTAGATTATATTATATGTACATTAAACTTAAGACTTAAGGCCATTCTTTGGTTTACAGGCTGAATAGAAGAGACGTCTTGATGTTATGGAAAAACTGAAGTAACTGACATCAAGATGTTCAGGAAACACCAAATTGCTAAGTGAATGTTTAACTAACACTGTCAAAGCTGCTTCTTGTCTCCCTTCTTCATCCTCTTAGAAACCCAACGAAACTTGTCTCACGGAACAAATAAACACATTTAAAACCCTACCAACCTATAAAATTATCCTCAGATTTCCACACTATTTTAGTTAGGAGAGAAAATGGTCAGTTACAGAGTGAATGTTCCACACAGAAAACTAAATGGGACACCTTTTCCAGACACAGGATGTACAGTCCAACACAACAGGGTACAAAAGGCACTTTGACTTTAAGTCCAGAAGCAAAACCAGAGGCTGCATCTATGGCACATTGTTTCTTTCATTTTCTTTTTCCAGAGGCATAAAACTAACATAAGCAAACTATCACACAGTCTGTTCTGCACCTTGTCCACATTTAATGTCCAGTGAGTCTTACTGCATCACACTACAGCAAAAATAACTATAAAAACCGTAAGCAAAGAAGTTGCAACAGGACTGCAAAGGGACTTATACAGTATATCCAAATGTTGTAAAACTCAGCAGTTTTGTATTAGCTTGGACATCTCCAGCTCTTGTGTGGGTGGTTCTAAAACTCTGTGTCAACTCTGTCCAGGCTGCCTAATAAAATCACATTTCCCTAAACATGTAAAGCGAGAAACTATTACCAGTTGACAAAGTTTATAATGGCTTGTGCTTGGTACCTTTTTCAGGGATGACATCTTTCAACTAAATGTGCAACTACTAAAACTGATAAGATGCAAAATGATACAGAAGATGCTGGTGCTTTCAAGTAAAGGGTTCTTCAATCATGATTGGTTTAACACAATTAAGAACACGAAAATAATGCTAAATGTCTTTTTGGTCACTTGTTTTGATCCCAGTTGTCTATAAAGTTAAATTTCCATTTTACTGCAGGTTTGACTCCACAGTTAATGTTCTCATTCAGTCACTATTTCTGATGTCTTGGTGGAAATAAATGTGACTTAAATCATTAGGAACCCAGAGAATGACCTCATATTGCCTTTGGTCATGTCAAGCAACGGACGGGGGGGGCATATTTAAGGTTAAACTGCATCAAAACAAAAGGAGCCACATAATGGATGTTTCTGTGGGTCAGTGATGAAGGACAGAAAGAGGCACACATGTTAAGAGCATAGAGCACTCTGGGTTTCACTACATAACCATCTGGACCTGGGAGTGTGTTTAGGCTGAGCTGTGGTTCCCTTGACAGAGCAGCACTTCAGTGCCAGTAAAAACCCAATTTCAGTGGGTTATGCTGGAGTTGCACTGAGTTCACTCGCTGCTCATCTGGGATCAATTAGACCTGCATGAAAACATGCAGCACGGAACAAGTAGGACTGACTGAGCTCAGAGAGTAACGGGACATCATTGTTAATGTAGTCAAGAATCACTGATAACCCCTGGACATGTTACCTTCATGCCATTTTCTTAAATTGAAATTAAGAGGGGAACATATACAGCGGCATATGGGAATGTTTAACACAATTATGGCAGGAACATTCAGAGTTCAGTTCTACGAAGGACAGCAGGGCTGCTGCCCAATCTAAAACAATGTGAAACTGCTAACCAGGAAGTTCATCACCAGAGAGACTGTAGACCTTTCCCTACAGGTGTGAGCCTTGGGTTGTTGGTAGAACAAATGAAAAGAGTGTTGAGGAATTGACTGACCAAATTCACAGAGAATGGAAATAAATAATCAGATGGTGAAACTTAAAGGGTTAGTCCACCTAAATTTCAAAGCAGTGTATACATCATTATGAACTACAAAAAGAAAATCAACACCAATGAGGTTTGATAATTATCCAGATTTTGTTTGAGGAAGACATGCTGTGGATTATTACTTATATGTAATTTGGAGTGTTTTTCAGTGTTCATCTGCATTAAGTCGGAGTACAAGCAAAAAGATACATCTGATCTTGGCACAGAAAACCAAAAGGAGGCTTTTTGCAGTACAATGCACTCCTACAGACAGGTGAAAACCAACAAGTGTCTTAGGGGGGTGTTGGTCCACCATGTGCCACCAGAACAACTTAAGTGTGCTTTGGCTTCGATTCTACCTATCTGTGATTTGTACTGGAGACACTGAACACTTTCTTCCAAAAGACATCCTTCATTTGGTATTTTGATGAGATGGGAAAGTAAACAACATGGGTTTCACATTATTTTCATACTCATCCAACCATTCACTGAGACTTTGTGTCTTGTGCATGTGTGCATTGTCGTCCTGGAAGAGGCTCAGATCAAGTTTTTTCTCTAATTAGCGACTCATTTGCAGAGACAAAATATGTTGTTGATATTTGGGTGAACTGTGTATCAGTGACCTTTGAGAGAAAATTTTCGGATTTTGCTGGGGGTGTGGTAGTCCTGCGCTCACATTTTCCGTAAATGATCCATTGCCTCCAAATAATGACAAAGAATCATTGCCAGAGAACATTCATGTCATACTTGGGCATTGCTTAGGCCACTCTAGGGATGCAGTACTCAGTTTCTCACACAAGCAGGTCTCCAGTGGATGCATACACTGATCAAACAACAGCAATGCTCTTATTCCTTGGCACGCAAAGAAACATGAAATGAAATGTTTGGACAGTTGCGCTCTCAACTCAATGTAAGTGAATAATGTCAATTTTATTACATTTGTATCACTGAAGTGATGCTTATAGAAATGTTCTCTCTAAGTGTAGCAATGTCACAGAGGACAGTCTTACCTTTATATCCAAGTACAGCAACAGCGATGGTGAGTAGAGTACACAGCACATAGAGAAGCGCTATGGAGGTCTTCAAAGCCCATTCATTTTTACACTTTGTGCACTGGGTGCCCTCCTGGATCCCTTCATAAAGAGACAGACACATATTTAACTTACACAGCAGAATAATACAGCAAAATGATATGCATTTAGTTGGCAACAGTGGATTTTCTTGGCAAAAATTGGTCTACAAGATAAATGTGGGTAGAGTTTGGTATTCCAGGACTCCCCATGTCCCACATCTGGACAAACAGCCCTGGAGTCTACATTAAAGAGACCAGCAGTTCCCTTAGGGCCCAAGTGGTGAAGGGGCAAGGGACACAAAAACAAACCCCCCCACCAATTTGTTTACACTCAGCTACATGCTTATTTCCAGAACTCAGCCTTCACTCAGCAAAAGGCCTTGTTTTTGGTTACTGTCTCTCATGGACACACACATTCTGTCCTTAGTGAAGTACAGGAAGCACTGAAAACAAACCATGTGAACCGAACAACATGATGTGAACTGCTGCCTCTTCTTCATCGATCTGCTTATTTCAGCTACGTTCTAGTAGCATCAGACCTGAGGAGTCAAACTCCAGTCTGTGAAATGGCCACAGCTTGTGGTGGGGACACCAATGGAATATTTCTTTCCAAGGATATCTTTCATGACAGATGAGTGGTGAGATCCACAGTGCTGACGGGAACACAGCTGGGTTTCATTTCCAATTCAGGAAGTGTGTGTCTGTGTGTGTGCTGTATGGAAAGGTTGGAGGTGCAGTGTTTGGGTATGTTGGGGGGAGGTTCTGGTTTTCATGCACCTGGAATGAAATTCACTCCACATGCCTGAATATAAAGGAATAAGCACGTCACATGAAAACCAGTCAGCTGTCATGACACATCAACCTGTAAAGAGCAGAAATCTTTACGTGCCAAAGATCTGGCCACACATCATGTTCAAATGGATTTTAACTGATGACGTAATGCTGCAATACATTAAAAATCAGTGCTGATTGGCTCTTCAGAGTCACACTGGGAGTTTAGATGCCAAAGTTAACAATTTGACTTGTTCTTATGGGTGTCAAGGGATTGTTAATGATCACTATGTGTTAGAATTCAGTTAAACATGAGGGCCAGCTGAAGGGTGGTCTCCTCAGTATTCAGCCAACCTGAGAGTGAGAGATTTACCGTAAAGAGCATGGGCAAGTCCTGCAAAAAAAAAAAGAGGGATTAAAAAAAGTGTTTTAAATGTAATACTTCCAGGGGTTTGGTTTTTGAACAACTGACAGGACATTTCTGAACCGCATGCCAAAGAACAGCCCTACATTAAATCATTGGGCTAAAGCTGCACTGTCCTGCACTGTGTTCCTAACAGTTTCATAGCATATTTAGTTAGATGAAATAAAAGGATAATGTGGGAAAAAATAAATGATTTGGAAGAAAGTGAGGAAATGTTTAAGAAACATAATGAGATTCCAAGAAAACCTGTGGAAACCGGAGACAAGAGTTCTTTGTTCCACATTTGTTTGTTTTTAGCTGTTTTACTGTACCATACACCTGAGAGTGACCTCAGCTTTTAAAGCCTCCAAACTTGGCTGATGCTCACATCCCAATGATGTAAAGAGTCTCCATGGCCTCCTTAAATGTATGAACCCTTTAACAACCATTGTTTTCATGGAACCCTAACCCTAAGGTAAGGTTGGTGCAAGGTTTGAGCTAATAATGGAGGAAGTTTGAGGCCAATACGCATACATTAGGCTTCATTTTAAAGGAAACATCTATGTGGCCAAAACACAAACTACATCAGTTAAATGTTTTAACATGCACTCTTCCTAAACCTAATGCTAGTTTAGGATTAATGTAACAAAAGAAGGGCCCTATGCAAGGCAAAAGCCTCTAGTTTCTGTTTATCATGTGGATGAAACACTTTCTGGAATAGAGACGGAATAATCTCTTGGTTTGGGTGACTAATCTGGTCCAACAGGACTTGGCATTAACTAAAGTTGAAGCTGATAGTGGTTGATTGAAAGACTGGATGAGATTGAATCTCAAATTATGCTATATACAATATTCAGTTGAGAGTAATAAGAAAAGCACTTGTGGTTGTCTCAATTTGTTAAAAAAAAAAAAATAAAAATTAGGTAAAATGCATCATTCAATCTGCAAGAAGTATATTTCAACATGCAAACAGGTCTTGTTGAGCAAGAAAGGCCTCCAGCCCTCCAAGTACACTAATCTCAATTTTGCAATTAAGGCATTTTCCACTAATTTCAGAGAGAAAATACTTGATTAATTGAATTATTTTGATCTATTGCCCATTCCACACTGAAACTTAATATTACACATCTCAGTTGGATAAAGGATAAGAATCACTCCCACTTTTTTCAGTTTCCTTGATGTTCATTCCAACATTTACTGATTAATTGCTTTATGTTTGATGTTCATTGATTCAGATTAATTTAGGTATTTATTACTCTGTTTTCCTGCTTTTAATAAAGTGAAAGTTAATTTCAGACGTGTAATGTAAGTTATTTTCATTATCAAATTTTTAGTGGTGATGTGGGATAGTACCAGTTGATCAATTGGGATAGTACCAGCTGATTAATTGATTATCAGTGTTTTTCTGATCCAGACTATCATTATTATATCAGCCTTTAAAAACCCTATGTGTTGATCTGAACTAAATTATCTTAAATATGGCTAAATTAGAACCCGTACCCTAATCCTGATCATAAAATAGGCCACCCTGACATGTTGGATGTTAAGATGTTATTAACAAGTGTCCATGCCTGCAAAAACTGTATCTGCAACACTGCACCACTGTGTGTAGTACAAGTTGCTAAGCACAAAAAGATTCAATGCAAAGTGGTTACCACAGCTGTGTATGAATGACACATCAGGAGTTACCAAAGTCTTCCCTTGCCACTTAGTGTAAGCAGAGAAGTGCATTCTGGGAATAGAGCCACAATAAATGATTGCATTTCTGAATCGTTCATAACTGCTGACATGTTTGAAGTGTCAGTTCATGCATGCTTCCACAATAAAGCAAGCATATCAGTTCATCAGTTCACAGTAATCAAAGCCCAAATTTGCTGTTCCAATGCAAACATGTTGACAGTATTTACAAATCTACTGCGCTGAAATGATACCAAAACACTTTGTTAACGGTATAAACTATTACACAGGCAAAGGATTTTTCCATTTCATTGTAGCATTGAGTGATGATCTTCAGACGCTCACTGAGTAAGTACAGAAATTTGGGTTGGCTGTCAAATATGGAGGACACTTGGCATAACACAAAACACATGGCTGACAACACGACAAGAAAGCAGTAATTTTTGTTTCACAGCTCTAGTACTCCCCCAGATTTAGGTCTATGTGTGAGCATAGAAAGAACAGACATCACATGTGGCAGCTGTAATCTGTTGGAGTCGAGTGTCGACACACCAGTGGGCTGTCTAAGGCTCCATCTGGGGTCACGACCCTCTTGCTGTTCATTTCCCAGTGGGTTACTTCCTGGATGAGCAGGGCGAGCACAGAGAAGACACAGATGCTGGATTAGAAAACTGAGTGAGGCTTTAGGATAACAACATACAAGTTTTTTTCATTTACACCAGTCATATATGTTTCCTCTGGACATTACAAACTGTCTCTGATAAATGCAGGCAAATACAATGAAGGCTTAAATTCAAATTAAATAGAATGAGAAAAAGCATATACCCCCATTCTCCAACTGGCTGTTTTCATGACAACTGGCCAGATGGATTGGACACTGTCAGGACAAACGTCTTTCACACGTTCTCAAATATCTGTCACACTAACGGAGCCCAGATGCATAAATCTTAACACATGGATAAAATATTGAGGTTTACAGCATAAGGGCCTTGGCTGTACAGTCGTTGGGTGGAATAGGCACTGATGATAAAAGAAGGGCGATGATTTTCACAGTCCATCATTATGTTGATTATTTTCTGAATTAATCAAATAGATGTTTGGTGTAAAAAAAAAAATGCAAAAATTAGGAAAACTCAGAGGTTCCCAAAGCTCAGGAAGATGTCTTGTTTGATCCACAACCCCAAAATATTAAATTTACTGCTGCAGAGGAAGAAAGAAGCCAGAAAATATTCATATTAGAAGCTGGAATTAGAGAATTTAGACTTTCTTCACTAAGAATTGCTCAAAAACTACTCTAACAGATTGATTAGTTTTTCAAATAGTGGGAGATTAGTGGTTACAGCTTTAGATAAAACTATAAAAAGCTTTAAGGGTACTGTGATGCTTATTTAATATTAAGAAGAAAGAGGTCTGAGGGCAGTGTGGAAAAACCTAAGGGAACACTGACCTCCTTGTTCACAATTTAACATCACAGACTCAATTTCCTCGACATTAAAATCGGACACCGATTCGTCATCTTTCCCCTTCGACTGCACAGTCAAACAGTCGCATCTTGCCAACCACAACCACAAAAACAACATATTGTCCAGGATGCTCAGACCACAGACTGACAACAACACTTTTACTGCTCATAGCAAAACAAAAATAATGCTCTAAACACAAAGAGTCTTTCCAAAAGAACACCCCGATGGGTTTTTGTAAATGTGAATAGATTGCCTTGTCATTGTGTGTTTGAGTTGGACAAAGCCACTCATTGTTCCTGCAAAACCTCTAAGTTGAAATGGAATCGGGACATCACCTTGATAATGCAGTGTCTCTAAGCCTGTGTCTTTCACCATGATCGTTTCCTGACACAAAGGAATACCGCAGCATCATCTTTTTTATGTCTCAACATTGCCATTAATTTGCCACAAAATAACATCAAAGTGGCCACAGTGAAGCGCAGCCCCATTCAAGGACCTTGCTCATTAAAAGACAATGTTTATTTACTGTAAATAGCGGTCGGGATGCTATAGTAACGGACGAGAACACAAAGCTGTGAGCTGAGGTCACACAAACTGTGATTTGGATCCCTGCCTTGCCTAAAACACACTCAACCCATTTCCAGGAACCAGAGTGTAGATACACTCCAAGAGGGCAATCAGTGAATTATACCTGGCACTGAAGACAAAGACAGAAACTCAAGACAAACTGCAGCCGTGGAGGAAACCCTTAGAGCATCACCTAATGTAAAAATAGCAATATCAGAGGAAGATAAATACTCATGTAATATATTCCAAATAACTCAGGGAGGAGACTTTACTTTGCTACTTTATGATTCTCATCTTGAGAGAAAATAACACAGGAAGTGAGCTTAAAAGAAAAGGGAAGAGGAGAGTTAAAACAATAAAAGAAAGGAGAAAAAACTGAAAGAAGGCAAGAAATTCAAGAAAGTAGGGAAAACTACAGGAAGTCTAAAACGTTTTCTGAAACTTTACATTGATCTAAGACTGGAGACTTCATCAGAATGCCTAAAAATGTGTTATACAACTTTTGAAAGTAAAATCTAAATCTTCATTGGTACAAAACACACACTTGTTTGTTTCTGTTTGTACAATAGCAAGCATCTGTAAAGCCATCTGATCTTCATTACTCAAGCAGAAATAAGACGTTTTACAAGATCTCTGATACACTGTAATCGAAGCCAACATGTTTTACAGTCAGGAGGGAGATGATGGCTCAATGAATGACTCATACCTACTCAGCTTTCTCAATGGCCTGCACTGAATCACGAGCTCCAATGTGTGTGGGAGGGAGCGCACTGGGCCATGAAAGGCAGTGTTTGTAGACATAAATCAGTGACTTCTACCTGCACGTTTCATTTTAAAGAGAAACTCCCCATTTGGATCTTCTCGCACTTAAATACTGGGGCGTTTGATGAAGTCCACAAGTCATTTTAGTGTAATGTACATGCATGTTGCACCTACTTTCTCTTAACAATCCACAGCCAATCCATAAAAATGTCTTGCTTGGTTGCCCTGTTTTATAAGTGACTGTTTAAAAGCCTGGAGAATATGCTTCTTTGAGGCTCTATCTGCCAATGATGGAAACAGAGGAAGTGCAAAGTTATACCAAAAAGTGTTCATAAGATGACTCTGAGGCCCCAGGAAACCATCCCAGCTCCATGTGTGGCCTGATTTCAGCTCCATTTTTTTATTGCATGTGATGGAAACCATACGCCTCCATCACATGAGACAAGTGGGCATGATGCTTGTGGTTGTGAGTAAATGAGGTAGAAGTGAGCAGAGGAGTGAAGACAAGCAAAGGAAAGGATGACATGAGAAAAACAAGAGAGATGTGTGAAACAACGAGAAAAGAGTGGAGAAGTGAGATGACTTAAACATGTGAGAGGTGGAGAGAAAGCGGTGATGGCTGAACCGTAAAAGCCAGTAACCCCTGTCACATTCATCCACCGCCAGAAGTTGGAAGAGGAGCAAAAAGTGTTGCCTCTCTGACAGGATATCTCTAACTGCGCTTTGTATTCACGTCCAACGAAAGGCATTGTCGAAATCTAAGAAAACCAGGATTACAGCATCCAGCAGCTCTCGTCGGCTCCAACTGTCTGCCGCCTTGCTGTGGGGGAGCTACGCAGAGCTTTTCTTTTTCCATATAAAGATCTAATTCGTCTGTCAGATCTGTTGATACAAAGGCAGGTCTAAAGTGTCTTACGTGACCAAGTTTGAAGTCAATACACAATGTTATCCAAGTCTAAATCTAAACATGTAAGCCTTAATGCCACAGAAAAACTTATACTTCAATTAGTTATGTCACTCTTAAACAACAGGGGTGGGACAAAAATCAATGCAAGAACATATTGTATTATCCCACAATGATCTGGCACTACATAGCCAATACGTTTATTAAAAAAATGCAGGCACTCTACAAGAATTCCCATGCCAATTTAACCAGAAAATGATGACACACATGGATGTTGCAATAAGTCTATTTGTGTTGGAGAGCCACTATGCTAAAACTCTTTTTTATACTTTGCTCCATCTCATTTGTCAAATTCTGGCAATACAATGGTGTTGGTGTCATGATATCATAGTGTTGCTAATAGCATTGTGAATTACTTTCTAATTCCCTTCCCTATTTGACTATTATTGTTTTCTGCAGTATCTGTGCAAAGTATTAGCATGACATGTACATCAGAAGGTCATGAGTCAACCAACATGATCTAAAACAGGTGAATGGACTGTCCTGCATCATTGTGTATTAAGTCTGAGCTCATTTTTATTTCCTAATATTTGTGAAGTAAAACAATCGTCTAAAGCCTTTTGGTGTTGAAAAAATCTGGTAAAACATAAAGCCAAAAAAACTGCCCATGCCTCATCCTGGGTTAATGACAAATCACAAACTGATAATAAATGTAGAGAAATAAACACTTCAAAATGATTTTCAGATGAGCTGTGGCCAGTCAGGCATGTAGGCTGCATCAGCATCCACGGCCTCTCCTGCCCCTGTGGCCCCGCCCCCTCCCATGAGCCCAGAGGCCCTGCTTGGCTCTGCACAGACTCAGTGCTTGCTGTAGTTACACAAACAGGTCGTCTTTCCAGAAAACTACATCAACAATGGAGTGGGGATCGGGAATGGACTTGCTCAGCTAAGGGATTTGGGGCCCACAGCGTGACTTGGGTTTTAGTTACAAAGCAAAACATTTGAGCTAAAGCACCCCAAATGTTGCAGCTCCCTTAGTAAGTGTGTATTTCTTTTAGGCTGTGTGTGTGTGGCCCACTGGTTAATGACCATCACATTAGCATCCAGAACTCGATAGCCTGCCTACACTCAACTATGAAGGAAACACAACACCATCAGCAAAAAGACGAGAGTTCAAAGTGATGGAGAGTGGGACAAGAAAAACAAGAAAAAGACTTTATCCAATGAAAAAACAGATTTAAAGGCTGTTTGTCTTCTTTTCGCTGGTATTCAACTAAGTGGGATGATCACAAAGCGCAGGCAATTCAAATTCTGACCAAAGAGTATTTAAATTGGCAACAGATTCCTTGTGCAACACAGGAAAAACTGAGAATTTAAATTTCTTTGCAGTCAGTGTTTTCAGTATTAAAGTGGACCCTGATGGAAGGATCCAGAACCTTCCCGCAGGGTCAAGCTGCAAAGAACAAAAACTGAGTTTCTGTCTCTGAGCCCAGACTCATCAGATCAAGGTCAGTCCTCTTAGGTCGGATCTCCCACCGGTTGCTTCAGGTGCCAGTCAAAATGTGAAACCCACTACAGAGACCCCCAGTGCTGACACAGAACTGGCAAGTTCTTCAAAGAAAAATAAACAATTAAATGTCACCAGTTCAGAGAAAACCAGAAATAAAACAAATAACATGACATTTTCCCTCTGATGAGCAGCTGGGATAATAAACCACAAAATGGTATTCGAGGCATGCCCTTCTCTCACTGGTTTTATTTGTCGGCAATTTTGGAAAATCGTCTGGGAATGCATTCAGGTTTATTCCACTGATTTATCTGTTTTAATCCTTTTAAACAAGATTATTGTAGCGAAGTATTTGGGAGTCTCAGGGTTTGCATGAATAATACATCCTGGTCTCCAAAGCATTTCATCTACCTGGAGGATTTTGGACACCTCGATGTATTAGTCATGCATGTTCTGGGGCCTCTAAAAAATGAAACCAATCTGCTAATATGTTATATTTTTGGGGGTGCTACAACTTCCTGTAGCCTTAACCTTACAATCAGTTCACTGTGGAACCACAGAACCACTGTGCTTTGACAGGACACTGTTTGTCTACCTTCAAAACCACAACTCTGCTTTTTTAAGCGCAAACAAACAAGACATGCTGATTTAATTTGCACCCTAAACCACGGGTTGAACTGAGGTTTATTCCAATAAATATATTAGAGGGATAAATTTAGAGGTTTCCTGCCTAGATAACTGGCCTCACATTTACCATACAGACATGAAAGCACAAACAATGTTCTCATCAAACTCTTACCACGAAAGCAAGTAAGTGCATTCCTTAAAACATCTAACTTTTGCTTCAAAGTGGGACCAGATGAACTCTGAAGACCACCTTTTGTAAAATCTACCAACATATACTAGGCTGTAATTCCTATGATGGCCACTACATGCTCACAGCTCTGAATGCACAGAAATGAGTGACAAATACCTCATCTTTGTGTAGAAATAACTGAATAAAATATCATAAAGCATCTTATTTTTGATAGGAATCATCCCATCAACAAACTTCAGGTGCTCCTAAGTGGTGTCTGAAATGAAAATGCACTATAGGTTGAATTCTGCAGAAATCGTGCCACATCAAACCTTGGTCAAAAAGTGTGTGCAGGTTTTTGGAATACATTAACAGAAATACAGCTGGTAAAATGTTTTTGGGATAACTTTTTTAACAGACCATGCCCACATCACCACCACACTGGCCACATTCAGCACTGGTTCTGCCACATACAAAGAGGTCTGGTATTAATCAATGCACTTCTTCATTACTTTCAAAGTCCAGTGAATGAGCCATTTCCTCTCTGTGAAATCTGCTGCACACGGAGGCTGACGTTCCCTATCTGACCCAACGCTTCTGCTCTCTACCACTGGCGTCGCTTGTGGGTAATGTCAGTATAACATTATGGTCATCCTGAGTAGGCCGCTCTATGATTTTAGGGTTGGTTGTAATAAGAAGCTCTATCATTTAACAGTGGCTTTGGAGGGACGTGGAGAGCTGTAAAACTTGAATATGACTGTGGTTTGTGTATAGTCAGGTGGTTAAAAAGTCTTAAAGAGGGTGCTGAGTTGAGGGTGCTGTTCAGTTTTACATGTAGCTATACATGTAAATTTTAATATTTCCTTGCAACTTGAAGAGATGATTAAAAGTTTGATGTGTTTTATAATCTAGGAGGTGACATTTTGAAGGACATCAGAAGTTCCTAACATGCACGAGGTCACCAGTGATCCATTTTAGGATTAGGCTTCTAAAACAAGAAGTGCACAATCCATATGCTTCGTTTCAAAGGGCACATCTAGTTTTGTGTTAACATCTGGCTAAATAAAATGTAAATCTTATTCCAACCACAGCTGTAAGCCTAGCTTATGTTCAGGGTTTCTTTGATTAAATGTAAAGTTACATACAGCATAGAGCAAGTTTCACTAGTTATAATATGTCAGAAAATGTGAAAATATGCATTGCTCAGAAAGTCTAAGGCTTCAGAATAGAAACAAATACATTCCACTGACTAGTCTGAAGTGCTCAACACAATAATTCATGAGAGCAAACCAAAAACTAAATGTTCACTTGTAAAATTACACACGTTTCACTCAACTGCAGATAAGACTCCAAAGTCAACAAGAAAGAATACAAAGACTTGCAGGTCTAGCGAGTGATGGCGTGATCTCTGAGGGGACTAACAATGGAAATGCCATCTTTTATGATGCTTCAAGGGTGTTGGACTTCCTTCTGGGTGGCCCACAAAATCTGCGGTCGGATGCAGAGGTGTGGCTTGTCAGTCTGACAGACAACCAGACCTCTGCTGCCGCTCTGGGTTAGGGAAGAAGATTTGTTTCTTTCCTGCCAAATCCTGTTCAGGCCGATGTACTCCAGACATGAGGGTGGCACGCTCCTCCACCTTAGAGCAGCCTGGAGTTAGAAAGATGAAGCATCACGAAAGACTTGTCAGACATCTGGGCTGTGAATCACACAGAGGCATTACCACTTACTGAAACTAGTAATCAACACCAGACAATGGCTTTAAATTACTCTACACAAGTGTTGGTGCAAGGGAATTTAGAAAATGCTGGAAAGGAAACTCCTCTAAGGATGGGGTTAACAGAATTTATGCTTTGGAAAAAGTCTTTTTTCTAGAAATGCAGCAACGTGTGCCACGCTGAGATGGGTAACAGAGCACTGCTAAAAGGATTATATATTATATTATTCCTGCACTGTAACTAAATAATATTTTTTATACCAAGAGGATTACAGATATTTGTGAAGATTCAGGGTTTTCTTGTGAAATTGTGATGGCGTGAAAATAAGAAACACAGATGCTACTGTATTTAGGCAGTAGCAGGGTTTTCAAGTTCTTTAGAGGATGTTTCCCAAAAGAAAATTGGTAGAGGAATATTGGCAAGGATGTTAAGAAGTACAGCTGCTTAAAGGATAGCACGACAACAAGAAAGTCATAATCTATGAGTGCTGTGTTAAAAATGTCAGAAAGGTAGTTAGTTTCAGTTGCCTTTAAGTAACCCACCATGGCAGGTTGCTTTTATCATTTAAGATAATATAATGTAATTTCTGGGGTTTTCCTTTATTCAACAATCTAATTGCCAACAAACATACCTAAACCTACTTGTCAGATTTGCAGTCTGGTACTGTCTGCACTTTTATAAGTCACTATTGCTGAAATATCTAACCACAGATTCCACAGACAGCTGAAAACACTTCCCTATCTTACCTTTTCATCTTTCTTTTGGTAGGATAGTCCTGCTACTGCATATTCCAACAAGTTAGGTTAGGTATGACCTTGTCACGTTCAAAAAATTATTTTTGGCTAATGTCTCTGGTTTTAGGATTGTTCTGCCATGCAAGGAGAGGCTGGAAACACTGAACACATGGAGTTCCTGAAAATCAACTATTTAGCACAAGGTCTGCATGTCCGAAATTCAATCAGGTATGTGATCTTTTGGAGGAACAACAGAAATGCTCATTCTTTTTTTTTGTAATGAAGTACAGTATATGCATGACCAGCTTAGTGCAGAGCTCTGAAAGGTGCCAGAAAATGAAGTGAGTGAATTCCCACTGTCTGGAGTCTTAGCCACACATGGAAAATGTGATAGTCATTATGCATCTGACAGGCTTTTGGAGCTCGACACTGTTCCTCTCAGCTTCAACTCCCACTTTTGCAAACCAGGAAGCTGTAGGTTGATCTTGGCAAACCTCACAGTTGTTTTTTCGCTCTTTCATTAACATCTTGGACTATGAATAACAGATTTAGAGAGTTTTATTACTTACACTAAAGGAGGAGGAATTAGAATCCCCAAATTCATTGTTAAAGTGTGCTTGTGTGTTCTGCTGCTGGAGGTGTTGGAGAAATGTAGGTGTTCATGAACACATGAGACTCACATACATAAAATCAGTTTGTACTACTAAAGTGTGATGTTGTGTGTTATTCTGAGCTGAAAACACACATCCAGAAACAGCACAGGCACACACCCTGGAGGGAATACAAACGTAAGATGTAATGCACAAACTTAGTCCCTGCAGAACAAAGAACCAAAGCTTGCCAAGTTGAACACAACCTTTTTCATGGGAGGCGTTAAAGAAATGCAGGTGTCTTGGAACACCTCCCTTACTCTCTGCTATTATTTTATTTAATTACTAAATCAATGACTCAGACCCCCTGTTTGAATAGTCCTAAAAGGCACTTAAATAGATCCACAGTGAACTCCAGGAACCCTCCCCTGACAACAGCACGTGGGTCACATCAAGGACACTGGGGTTATTATGGTGTGTGAGTGCTGGAGTGGGGACGGCATGGGGTTTGATGCTTTTCCTCACTCTTAAAAGGTGGGTCAGAAAAGTCACTGACACTCAAATGATCACAGTCCAGATTGAAAATAGCAGCTAACTACCAGCACATGTGCTGTTCTGGCAAAACCATCACTGTTTGACGCCTGCTCTTTGCATCTAGTGCCTGAAGTCATGTTATTGCTGTTTCGTTCAGTCTAATGAAGGCATTACAGAGAGAGAAAGAAAGGAAGGAGCCGCAAAGTTTGGACAAACCTTTGAAAGGATCTCTCAAAACTCAGATGTTAAAACTGTCTAGTAGCTGCTGTCCAGTGCTATACAGTTGCATTTACTTGTCAGAGGGAATTAATAGTTCTTCTAGACTACATGTTATTGACTGAACCCGACAGTTCTTGCCTGTTTTCATAAGGACAAAAGTTGTGGATAATACCAAACACTTTTTTTATATATATATAAAACTGCTCTTGTGGTTCCCAGGGAGCTGAGGTGATGCCAAAAGGTGACAAGAATAGTTAGAAAAACACTGATAACCACTAGGGATTTAAAATAGGAACCTGTCTGTTGACCAATGCTGATATCTATTTTTGTTTAGTTTGCTTTTCTTTATTCTACATTTTGCACCAAGGAAAAAAAATCCTTTAATATAAAAAATACTTGATTAATGTTTTTAAGACAGTCATCATCTGTTTGAATGAGCAGAAATTCAGTCACACAGATAATGAAATAACCCTTAATATACAGCAAAAAATGAACATCAGCCACTCCCATCAGTGAAATGTCTTAGATAGGCCTGTCAGTCAAGCTTCAACAGTCACTGTAACTTATATTATACATATATTTTTTTTTTATATTATTCTCATACTATAACACTGATTACATGGCACCCTGCAAATTAGGAGGTGCTATCCTTCCCCAGTTTTTCCTATGTGTTGTGTTGAGTTGAAGATAACATCATAACAGTTTGATGCAGTATTGCTATGACAACCAGCTACATTTAGGGGATACGACATTTCCAAAAAAAAGTCCACACCTGGATTTAACAAAGCAAATAGTTCAGATCCTTCCACTGGATAATAACCCTATAGCAGTGGTTCCCAACCTTTTTTGTCTTGTGACCCCATTTTAACATCACAAATTTCTTGTGACCCCAGACATTCAAAATGGAGATATTTTATTTGCTAAAATTAATTTGTTTTTGATCATGTAATAGTTTGCTATACTATGTTGCAAATAAATGTTAATTTTAGACAACATTTAGTCTACATAATGTATATTATAATGGACGGAGGCAGAAAAGCCAGGTGTAGATTACTGCACAAAGTGAGAATTTTATTTTCCTTGGTCAGGATATGTACAGTCAGTCCAGCTTGTATTTACAAGGCTGACAATTAATACTCAACAAACAATAACTCAAACTATGAATTATGAAAGAGCTGCAACATCTGAAACCGACCACAATGAACATTTGACACATAAACAGTACCACAGTGCTTCAGTTTGAAAATTTGACGGATAAACAGTACCACAGTGCTTCATTTACAGCTTCACACTTTGTCATGTCTTTTATGTATTGTGATTGTCTCTCTCAACTCACCATATATATTTTATTATATTATTATTATTATTATTTTTTTTTTATCAACTACTAGAAATTTCAGGTGACCCCATTTGAATTCCAGGCGACCCCATGTGGAGTCCCAACCCCAAGGTTGAAAAACACTGCCCGATATGATGCAGTGAGTAGGTTCTTATTTCTTAAACAACCATCAGTTTGATAGACAGCATAAAGACTGGACTGTGTCTCAATGGAAAAGGGTCATGTGGTCTGTTGAGTCCAGACTGATCCTGTTCAACAGTGGATGAAGTGATTACCCATCATGCCTAGTACCTACGGTCCAAGCCTGTGGGGGCAGTGTTATCATCTGGGCTTGGTTCAGTTGGTCAGGTCTAGGTTCAGCAATGATATGTGTCCAAATAATGAGTTCAGCTGAACCTGAATATACTGAATGACCAGGTCTGAACATAAATTGATTTTTTTTTTCCAACAATGACCCGGACATAGGCTATTCCAAGATGATAGTATCAGGATTTATCAGGCTAAGATGGTGAAAGAGTGGGTCAAGGAACATGACACGTCATTTTCACAGATGTATTTGCCACCAGGGTCTAAACTCGATAAGTGAGAAACACATGTGCTATAGAAGACTGTATAGAGACCAGTGGTTTGAGTCTCCCATCATCAAACAAGATCGTGGCAAAAAATAAATGCGACTCTGGATGGAAATAAATGTAATATTAAAGTCAATGCTGTCCAACAGAATATTACTGTATGTGATTTTTTTTTCATCTGGGCAATGTATAACAGCAGTAGAAGACAACCACATACCAAAAGCAAGTAGAATCAATGAGTTGAGTTGAGCGGATACCATGGGAGAGTCAGTCTTCTATGGTACTGTATTTGTACTGTTTTAACTGCAACTACTGTAAAATTACACTTGAGCCTAGCATGAATATAAATGCACATTGCACCACTGCTACTGTTAACCTGTGACGCTGTAAACTCAAGACAAAAGACAGATTATGTCTTCTGTAGTCATCAAACATCGGTCCTTTTGGCTGATATCCTACATTTCCAGACAGCTGAATTCCTGTTTGAAAGGACTGAATTATGAAAGAGATAAGACGCGTCCACATGTCTACAGAGGAATGAAATCTTACGAAGAGCTGTAGTGTTAAACTAATGTTTTTTTAATTATACACAGTATGTGGATTTATACACTCCTATGATACAAAGGTATATAGTTTGTGCTTCAGATAAACAGTTCCAGCTGGATCTTACACTGTTCCAACTCCCCCCCTTTTTTTAACATTACACACAGTCGCACATTCTTATCTTCTAAGAAAAAGTTCCTCTCATGCTTCTCCAAAGTCATCCTTTACTTCACAGTCTCCCCTCATGACCGGCTGTATGTACTCCACCTTCTCCCACTTCCTTTTCACTCCCTTTCCATCCCCTGGGATAAAATACCCTCTTGCCTAGCGCCCCATGCTCTTCTTGCTAATTCAGCATGTTGATGTTATCTCTCCTCCTGTCTATCCGGTGGTGTGAGATTCTCCCAAAACCAGATAAGAGGAAATCCCTGCTCTATACATCATCTTTCAGTTTGAACCCCAGGGCCTCAGTTTCGATGGCACGCTCCTTCAAAACCTCTGGGTAAACTCTACTCTTCTTACAGAAATAAGACTTAAACCTGACATGTGAAACTGAGACATAAAGCTGGTTTCCATAAGCCACTGTCTGACATCTGACTTCATTTTTTAATCATATTATACTTCATTGTTTCTGGGTGTCTCCTAGGAAAACAGCATTTGTATTGTCTTCCGACATTTTTTTCCCTCGTTCACTTAAACACACGCACATTAAATGGGCCTCTTTCTCCTCTTGTCCCCACATTAAATACTCCCTTTTCGTTAAACGTGCCTTGGGGTGTTTTCAGCGCTCCCCTGGGCTGCAGAACTTGCTGGTATGAGCAGAGTATGAGTAGGCCTTGAAGCGAAACGATTAAAGAATGAAGAGCAAGCAACTGAACTTAGTGAGCAAGGAGCAAAAACATGACAACGCTGCCAGAACCTGATACCCGATGGTAAAAAAATCCAGAATTCAATCCAATTTGAGGACATCTTTTGAAGTTTTTACCCAAGTAAAGTGCTACAGACATTTTGCATCACCAGTGTACCACACATGGATCTTTCTGGGTTTACTTTGGTATTTGGCACTTTGCCAGCTTTTTTAGACCCAATAATAAAAAACAAATTTAGACATATTTCTCTCCAGAATGTACCTAATGATGACCTCAGATAAATGCTTAAAAAATTATACTGTTGCTCTGAGCCATCCCAAATAGTTTTAATTTTTAATAGAATATTGGAGCCAAAAATAGGATCAAATTGGGACAGGAAAAGCTACCTAGGTGACAGTGAAATGGTCTTATATACCATTATAAACAAAGACACTGTGTTAAATTTGATGATCCTAGTCATTTTTCTAATCCAGACGTGGGTTTTCATAAAGCGGCAGTCTCATTCCAGGTTTTGTGCGTAACCCATTGTTTCGTGTTACCTGCGGAACCTGCCCATTTAAACACATATAAATCGCAAGTGATTTTGCAACAGCGGTCATTACTCTCAGCCCTGATCGTAGGGTATTGTTTTTTGTGAACTCTGCCTTGCATATTTACTTCGATTCCCAAAATGTACCTGTGAGAGAATAAAAAGATATTCAAAAAAATAGTACCGCATAATTTTTGTGTCCTTTTTATTGTCTTACATGCGGATTTTTGTATGTATGCATCCAATAAAAATGTGTTTTCTCTTTTATCTCAGTAAAAAGTTATTCTTAAAAAATACCCAAAGTGCTTCCAAACTTGCTTCATAACAATAGTCTACATCTTCTTTGAATTTTTAGCCCCTCTGTCCTGTTTTTAGGGACCAGTTTCACAGAAGCACCCACATTCAGTATATAGCTGTTAAAATGAATTATACTTTTCCACGTGAGGAAAATAAACAAGTCAATTAAATATAGTAAGCTTTTTAAGTAATAAAAGCCCAGTGTTTTACAGCTGGTTTGTCCCATTAGAGCAGGTGACTTCAGTAAGTGCTTTCCCATTTGTGTCTGCGTTTTACAACAGGTGTTTGACCTACTGCACGGTCAGGTCAGGTTTATACTGTCTAAGTCTGGAGCTCCTACATTGGCTCATTTCAACAGAGGAGGTCATTATGAGGCACTTAAAACTTTAAGACAATGTTGATGTTAAAATGAATAAGGGGTGCAGTAGCAGAAATGCTAACGCTAGCACAGAGAGAGTCTGTCAGTGTAGAAGCTGTTTCGGTTTTCAAAAGAAAAACCTGCCATGCAATTTTAAGAGAAGAAAAAAGAGGCGGGCTTGGACAAAACCAAGAAAAACCCAAAAAGTCCTAGCAAAGTGCATAGAAATCCCCATCAGACGTTCTGACAACTATCACATGACAGTATGTATTATACATGTCAGTGTCTGTGAGCTGCTGGCGAGTCATGTTAACACAACCATGTTTGATTCCACATTAACTACGACGGATGAGGTGGTGGGTGATGTGTCATTATGGCTACAGCTAAAGGTGGCTGTGAAGCCGGGGAATGCTCTTTTCACGAACCCACTGGACCGAACCGAGCCCCGGCTGTGCTGACACAGCTGGTTCCAGACACCCCAACACCGCGCTCAGCTCCAGGAATGTTCTGGGCCTTACTGGAGAAAGCATAACAAGTGCAGGAAATAGATTAGTGCATTCTGGGTTCCACACCAGCCACAAACCTCCTGAGTCTGGCCTCTGTAAACCCACATGTGTGGGAACAGGAGAGCAGCAGCGGAGGGAGTAAGACCCCAATCCAGACATCAGTGCTGATCCCAGGAGGACCTGCTGCAAGGAGCAATCAGGGCTTGTTATTTCATTGCTGGCCCAAACTTCTACCTGGAACCCAACATGAAAGTCTTTGATTTCAAAGGCCTGCAGTGTCTAACATACAGTATTACCATTCAGCAGGAGGTGGAGCAATTTAGATCAAATGTGGTGCAACATCTAAGTGTGAAACCATTATTATCTGATCCATTCATGATAGTTGTCAATGATCTGTGACATTACATCTTCAAATGCAGCACTGTGTTGTGCTTCAGTATTTATGTGTGCATCATTTTACCTCATACAGTTAAAATATAAGGTTATATGGTTATTGTTCTTTTTTAAGGTTTGTAAGGTGACTAAGATATTTAAAGTGCACCAGATTAATATCCACACAGACACTGAAATGACAGAAGAACATTTATTATATTTAGTGCTCACTAGTTATATTCCTGAAGTTCAATGTGAAAACTGTGAACACATTAAACTTTTAAACTGTTGTTGTTTGATTTGACAGTCATCTTAAAAGCATCCCCAAGTTTAGTTTTTCTGTCACTAAAAGTTGATGCCAAGATTTTTATTTTCCCTGCAAGTATTCATGGATTCCAAATATCAGTTGTGTCACTAACTAATAATAAGCGGTATTCATACTGAACAATCCCTAATGTAAGTCCTTTTAGTGGAGCAGTTTTTAGTCTGAGAGGGGGGGTTATATGAAATCAGACAGTTTGCATGGGCCAGTGGTACTAATTAGCATTCCAAAATGCCCCGTGTATTTTTCTTTGGAAAAGTACCAGCATACATTTGTACCTTCTCAAACTTGCTTGATTCTGATGTGATTGCTGGACTCATGGCCTCATGATTATACCAGCTCTAAAAGGGTTTTAAGAGTTCAGCCAAAGCTCAGGTAGATTTCTTTTTATTCTGATGGCCTTCCTATGTCAACCCCCACAGAAAAATAAATATGTTTAAACCTTGAGCACTGTGGAAGCAATTCCGGCCTGGCTTCAACTTGGCGGGGAAAGAGATGGGATTTCCATATGAATTCACTCAGTGCATGTGCTGTTGTTGTGTGTGTGTGTGTGTGTGTGTGGTGTGTGTTTTCACTTGTTTACAAGTGAGTGGAAAAACGTGTGTTTATGTATGTATAGTATTTGTGTAAATATACATCATGAATGCATGCCTTCTCGATGACGTTTGTATAAGATAGAGAATCAGAAACAGTTCACTCTGTTTAAAATAAGTGTTTGTGTGTGTGTGTGTGTGTGTCCCATTGGGCATTCTGACCTGATCGGAAAACTAATGTGTTACTTTGCATGTCAGCAAATGTACAAACACCCCAAAATGACTTAAATGTATTTCAACACATGAGCCACTTATGGATGTTAGAATTTTTTACATATTGTACTTTAACACAAACCATCTAAGAGGTTTCAATAAAGTCCCAAAGCAAGCCTGAGTTTGCTGATGTGTTTGATTTCTGCCCTAAATGGTGAAGAACAGAGGAAGTATTGAACCTCTCTGTGTTTTTCCTTATAGATTAGCCAACTTTTTACAACTGAATTTAAGGAATTCAAGGAGATGACTCAGACCACATGGCATCTCATTGTTCCACTATCTCACCTGACCTAATACAAGGAAAAGTCAAAGCTCAACACATGCTAATCTTTTATTACTGTAATGCAGAAGATTTTAGCCTATTTACCACAAATCCTGCATGTAGTGTCTTGAGTGCATTTGCAAGATGTTTTCCATTTTCAACTGGAAGTAAATGAATGTGGGAAAGTCAGTCACTCAACTAAATCTATGCTGTATAGTTCTGTCTCTTGTGTTGGCTTTTTCGAACAGCAGGATTAAGTGTACTCTGTTTATGTGTCAAGTCATCCACTTTAAAGCTCGGTGGCTTTCAGGACTCAGTGACTTTATAAACCGGACACAGATTTGCACAACAATCACAGCTTTGACATGTCACAAAAAATTAAACACTATCGGTCTCATGGGAGAAAGCAACAAATTAAAGCAAAACACACAGAAAGGAAATAATTGTTTGTTCCCCTTGTGTACTGACATTATGGTGCTAATAGTGGAAGAATTAGGGTTTGTGATGTTTTGCATGAATGCAGCTCTCTTGCACAACAAACCCTCTAGAGTGGTGAGGTGGACCCTCAGAACCGGCCCCTCCAAACAGCTGCCGTGTCCCTTCGAGGGCCAATGGCACTCAGCTCAGAGTTCAGCAGTTCTCTTTTCCTACTCCTCCAAATGTCAAGAGTTCATCTGAATAAAGTTAAAAGTGAGATGGATTTGGCTCTGTCCCCCAAAACTCTCTCATCTCACCGGCAACCAGTTCTTGCACACGCTCACAGAGAAAGACAAACAGGATACCTCTACTCGGGTGACTATGGATGAAAGGGGTTGTGTTTTAGCACAGTTTGAGATCGTCTCTGATGGCGCTTGCTCGATCAGTGTAGTCAGCTGCCTCCCATCCACTTCCATGGACCTCAGCCCAACTGTGTGTGAATGAGTCATGGTGAAGCAACACCCAAAGTACAGAGACATGGAGACTCCTGATCCCAAATCAATGTTGAATCAACAGAACATTGATGGAGCACGCGCTACATCTCCAAGGAGAATAATAATGATGTGTCTGAGTGAGTTTAATGAACAAATACTTTTTTTATTTTTCTGTTTTTTGAGTCCAAAGTGATTGAAAGCATGCATTCAAGAGATTGAGAGAAAAATCACAGGGAAGAGAGGAGAGGAGAGGAGAGGAGAGGAGAGGAGAGGAGAGGAGAGGAGAGGAGAGGAGAGGAGAGGAGAGGAGA
>JAPQRP010000015.1:18664148-18680394 GCA_037367295.1 Apogon hyalosoma | reverse complement strand
TGACAGAAAAAATAAATAAAACAGCAAAAAATTAATAAATAACTTGTTAAATATATATTTAAAAAAAAAAAAAAAAAAAAAAAAAAGGAAAAATACACATAATGATGATATAAGCATCATTAAAACAAACAAACAAATAAAAACAAATAAACCTGGGATGATCACAGGGGCATTAGCCTATATATTCACCTCTATACTTACATACAGCTAAACAGAGAAAGTGTATGGGTGATGAAATGTATGTCAGTTAAAAGTGAGTGCATCTCTGGTTTTCTAGGAGCCACTGTTTAAAGTGAGTTTTAAAAGTGTTGTATGTTGGACACTCTTTTATTGGGAGGAACATGCTTTGCACTGGACAGCATTTTTATTTTATTTTATTTTTTTAAGTAAAGGTGTTAAATTCTTGTCCCCTACAGATGCAAAAATACATTGCTGGGTCTCAGGAGAATAAAGTTTCAAGCAAAAAAAGCACAAAACGAAGCAAGGCGCGCCTTTTCTCTCCTCTCGCGAGAGTTCAGAGCATTTGGCTGCTCTTTTCGTCTCCTTATTGGCTATTCGGCTTTTCCGGGGCGTGTCCGCACGTCAAAATGACCCGGGAAATCTTTCAATCGTAACAGTGTGCAATACAACATTCGTGTGGTCGGTTTGCATCTAAGTGCTTCTTCTTTTACGCCAAAATGCCCGCGACTTCAGAGCTCCACACAGAAGAGCTGCTGAAGGAGGAGCTGAAGCCGGAGGAGAAAGAGCCGAACAGCGGGTTTGGGGTTTTCTGTGATGAACGCGGGTACCTGGATCTGATCCGGTACATCCTGCAGAACGGCCGCAGGAAGGGGGACCGGACCGGGACAGGGGTCGTCTCTATGTTCGGGGCTCAGGCCAGATACAGTCTCAGAGGTAGGAACCTTGTACCCTTTAGTTGGACTGGTGGGTCACCGGGGAAGCGATGAATTTATGTAACAACCAGCTTTAAAGTAAACTAGTGTTCTAATACTCTTATATCTGAGTCAAATGCATTCAAAAGTACAGAATGGAATATATTGCATCATAATAGTGCAGATGCAGGGTGCTCTTATGTGTTTACAGTCTAGATGTGTTCACAGAAGTGCCTTAAAAAGTCTAAAATGCATTTTCTTTCAATATTATTAGGCTTTTAATAGTCTTTTATTTGAACGCATTGGATTTGAATTCACATTTTAACTCCTTTAACCTCCTGAGTCGCAGTAAAGTAACACTTTTGGCTATTTTACATTAAAGTTGTGAAATATGCGTTGCTGTGTCTCCAGAACTTAATGTATTTATCCACTGGTAGGTTTTCGACAGTGAGTCGAGCTCTTCTATTTTACTGTACAAATCACTCCAATATTCAGTCTGTTTCATAGGGTGCATTATATATTACACATTTAGTCTTCCTTCAATACTTCAGCACAAAAAGGATGACTTCTGCAAAGCTCAGTCTTAAATTTGGTTCAAAATTGTTTGGAATAGATCATAAAACCCATAAAATCAGGGTGCAGATGGTGGTTTAACTGTATGTGTGAAAGTGTCCTGTCGCTTCCTGATAACTGGCTGTGCAGGAAAGCAGATGCATCTCTGTCTGATCCGCCTTGTTTGATAACCTGTGCCTCTTGGTTTGTAGATCAGTTTCCTTTGCTGACCACCAAGAGAGTGTTTTGGAAAGGAATCCTTGAAGAATTGCTGTGGTTCATCAAGGTGAGGCTGAGAACAAGATTTAATGTGGTTTTGCTTGAGTTTCATTTGATCTAAACTTCCTGGTTTTTGTCACAGGGATCAACAAATGCTAAGGAGCTGTCAGAGAAAGGGGTGAAGATTTGGGATGCCAACGGTTCCAGAGACTTCCTGGACAAGAGTGGGTTTACTAACAGGGAGGAGGGGGACCTGGGGCCGGTCTATGGTTTCCAGTGGAGGCACTTTGGCGCTGAATATGTAGACATGCATGCAGGTACAGTCTGTCTGTCACACCCACTTCTTAATACAGATACTTAGTTATGTGGTAGATGGCGCTACAAGCCAAACAAATGATCTTCCAACCAGATTTCCAAATTTGTCACTCCATATCGTTTGCCTCATAGCATAATTAAGTCATATTTTTGGCCAAACTGATATTGCATAACTTTACTCTCCTAACACTGCTGCTTCTTTTTATGCAGATATCACAGTTTGGCCAAACATATGACTTTGGTAATTATGCTATGAGGCTAATGATATGCAAAAATAAAGACAAAGATTGAGTAAAAATTAATCATTTTGGGAATAATAATAAATAACATATTAAGGGTTATGAATTTTATACTGACATGTAGGTATATATTCATAGAGAAAATTGATTTTATTGTATTTTTTCCCCCATTAAACTTAGAGCATCATTATTCAACATCCTTTATTGGTTCATGTCAGCTTAATTGTTCCTTTTCTAAAACTGCTTTTTACAGATTACACAGGACAAGGTGTGGACCAGCTGCAGAAGGTCATCGACACCATTAAAACCAACCCGGAGGACAGGCGGATCATCATGTGCGCTTGGAACCCCAAAGGTGCAGCAGAGAGCAGAATTCAACTTAACTAGAGCCTCTGAAATCCCTCCAGGTCTCTCTTAATCTGGTTTTTATCTGTCTGATGTAATTCCTGCCTTCTGGTGTGTTTCTGCAGACTTACCCCTCATGGCTCTGCCGCCATGTCACGCTCTCTGTCAGTTCTATGTGTGCGACGGCGAGCTGTCGTGTCAGCTCTACCAGCGCTCGGGTGACATGGGTCTGGGGGTTCCTTTTAATATCGCCAGTTACGCACTTCTCACCTACATGATTGCACACATCACAGGACTCAAGGTGAGGATGCTGTGGGGGGGTTTTTGTCAAACATTAAGTTAAACCCATTTTAGTTCAGGGGCCACATTCAGTCCAATATGATTAAGTGGGCTGGACCAGTACAATAATGACCTTTAATTAAAGTCAACTCCAAAATTTTCTTAATATTTTAGAGTGAAACAAGTACAATTGCATTAAGGAAAATGTTCATGTCCATAAACTATCCTTTAAAAAACATAAACCTGAAATTTTTTAATGTCTTATATGCATCATATTCTCACTATGGTAATGCTGTATGTATTGTCCCTGATAAATAAACATTAAATACATAAAATAAAATTTCTTAACGAAAAATTTGTGCAATTTTCACAATATTATGCCTCAGCTTTTCATTTGTCTTACAGATCACAGTGGATTTATAAAGACAGAAAGAGAATATTATTAAAGTTGTACTTAAGACATTTCAGGTTCATATTTGTTCGGGTTATTCACATTTTTTTGTGATAGGATAGTTTGTAAATGTAAAAATGTTCTTTTTTTTTAACACTAAAACAATATTTAGAGGTTATTGTGATAGTATTTTACTGGTCTGACCCACTTGAGATTGAATTGGTCTGTATGTGTCTCCTGAAATAAAATGTGTTAAATATAATTTTTGCATTTCGCAAAGGCCAGGTCGGACCCTTTTGCGGTCCAGTTTTGGCCCACAGCCGTATGTTTGACACCCCTGCATTAAGTGTTGGATCATTAAGTGTGCGCTATTATCTCACTGTTTTTTCCTTTTTAAAGCCTGGTGATTTTGTTCACACTCTGGGAGACGCTCACGTCTACATTAACCACATAGAACCTCTCAAAGTGCAGGTGGGTTTGTTCATATAAAAGCTGCTTTTCAGTCTCTTACTGCTTGGTTTTTAATTTAACAGGCTTACGTATATTTGCAGCTTGAGAGGGAAATCCGCCCCTTCCCAAAATTGAAGATCCTGAGAAAAGTGGAGTGTATCGATGATTTCCGTGCCGAAGACTTTGAGATCTGTGACTACAACCCACATCCCACCATCAAAATGCAGATGGCTGTGTAAACTCCAAACCTGTCCATGATAAAGGGAAGACCTGTTGGAAATGGGGATGCAGCTTTTGACAAATGTGATCAATAATTAGTTCTGTTTTCTTTTCTACTCACTGGTTTTAAAGGTCAGTTCAACCAGGTCATAAACACAGTGTAGTTAATGCATTACATGTTCATATTTGTGTCTTGGACAAGGTACTTCCTTTTAATACTCAACTTAAGAAACAGACTCATGTTTTTTTAGTTTCTGTAGTTGGATGTCTGTGTTGAATACTTGAAAAAAAAAATTTTTATCTTAAGTGTGATTATTGTGTAAATAAAATCTTCATTTGTTGTGAATATTTTTGCATTCAGTCTGATTATTCACCTCAAAACTAAACAGTCTGACGGTATAATGGCCTTTTTCATTACAAATAACTGTCATGTTTAAAAGCAAAGGTCTCATTTCTTCATATTCTTCCAGACGTTGCCTTCAGGGTACCGATGTCTCTGCACTGTTGACTCCAGCATCTCACAAGAATACCCTGGATCCTTAAAATAACACAAATAGTGTAATAAATATAAGTGTCATACATAAAGTTTGGCCCTAAATTATTCGTACCACAGCCAAAATCTGATTTATAGCCAATAGATTTCAAGTGACAAGACAATGATGTTTTAACTATACATTCACTTTATGTTCAAATAAACACTGAAATTATTGCAAATATGAGGGAAAAAAAGCAAGCTATGATGCAACTCCAAATGGCACTAATTGTTTCTTCACTTAAATGTCTGTGATTGATGTGAAGTCTTATTATCCATAATGCTGCTGAATGATACTTTAACTTTTAAACAGAAAAACTTGTTTTGTTAGTTCAGTATATATGTTGAGAACAGCATATGTAGTTCTAGTGTCTAGGATAGCAATAACTTTGGACATGCAATTTAAATAATAATGTAAAAAAGAATGGTTTAAATTATTTTTGTCATCTTTTCTAACTGGCTGAAACCTATTAGACATGAAAACCTATGAATGTAACATGAGTAGGGATAATTTTGTGGTCAGACATGGAGAAGTGTTGACGCCTACAGTATAGTCTTTGGTACCTTGGGTGGCATGTAGTGGGCGTCCTGAATAACGACAGGACAGGTGAAATGCTCATGGAGGTGGTCCACGTATTCACACATCCTGGGAACAAAACATGTACATGACCATGTGCTGACTGAAAATGGCGTCCGAAGCAATTCCCGCTCATACCGATTATGGAGGTCCGCAGACACACAAATGTAGTCGAACAAAATGAGATGTTGGACGAGCTCACACAGGCCGACTCCTCCGGCGTGAGGACAAACAGGAACTGGGAGAAAAAGAAGACAAAGACAGTATGTTTGTTTCAACACAGACTCGAGGGCTGTTAGATGATCATGTCTGGACCTGCTTCTCTCCTGCCTCCACCATCATTATTCATACGGTTGTGATCGTGTTTATTATAGTTACATGGATGGTAGAGGTTTCTATTATTGGTACCAACAGCTGCAGTAGTAGCATATACACTGCTAATACTTGTATTCATAGTAGTATTAATAGTTATGGGTATTTGTAGTAGTTACTGGTAGTTATGCTAGTAACAGCAGTTCTAGTTTTTAACAGTTATAGTTCAGTTTGCTGTGTATCCATGTGTTTCCCCCCTTTCTCTCTTTATTTCTTTTCCTTTAACCCTCTCTTTAACCTTTTAACACAGTGGTTCTCAACCTTTTTTGTTTCGTGACCCCATTTTAACATCACAAATTTTTGGCGACCCCAGACATTCAAAACAGAGACATATTTTTGCTAAAATGTATTTATTTAACAAATAAGCGTTAATTTTATACAACATTTAGTCTATATAATGTATATTATTACGGACAGAGGCAGAAAAGCCAGGTGTAGATTACTGCACAAAGAGAGAATTTAATTTTCCTTGGTCAGGATATGTACAGTCAGTCCAGCTTGTATTTACAAGGCTGACAATTAATACTGAAAAAAAAAACAATAAAACTATGAATTATGAAAGAGCTGCAGCATCTGAAACCAACCACAATAAACATTTGACAGATAAACAGTACCACAGTGCTTCAGTTTCAGCTTCACAGTTTATCATGTCTTTTATGTAACTGTCTCTGTCAACTCACCGTATATTTTTATTAGTAACTTTTTATTTTTATCAATTACTAGAAATTTCAGATGACCCCATTTGAATTCCAGGTGACCCCTTTGGGGTCCCAACCCCAAGGTTGAAAAACACTGCTTTAACTGGTCATGTCAGACATTCATCCTCCAGGAGTCGGGGTCTGCTCCAGGTTTCTTCCTGTTTAAAAGGAAGTTTTTCCCTCCACTGTCACCAAGTGTTTGCTCCTGGAGGACTCTGTCATGAGATAACTTTGTTATGATGTAGCTCTACATAAATAAAATCAGACAGACAGATGTACCGTTGAACTTATGGGCCATCAGCAGCACAGCCAGGTTCTCGTTGACACTGCCCAGCCGACAGCTGTCTATTTGGACAAACTGCAACGCTGATGCCTGGAGGAACTGCTTGAACATCACCCTGTTTTGACACTGGAGACAAAACAGTCTTGGCAGTAGACTTTTATCACTGTGAAAACCACTCATACATATGAACTGAAGATCTGACCTGTTCTCCTGTTGCCACTCCGATGCCAAGTGGAGCCAAAGCCTGCAACGACAAACACTTTTATTCTTTTTTCTTCAACATAAAAACATCAGAGCAGCTTCGGAGACTCACTTTAGAGATCGCAGCATGACCCAGGACGTCATCCGGAGATGTGGGCTCCTCGATCCACAGAGGCCTGAACTCAGCCAGCTTGGACACCCAGCTGATGGCCTCGGCCACGTCCCATCTCTGGTTGGCATCGATCATCTGTTAAAGGAGAGGAGGAAGAGGAACTCAGAAAGCAGCAGGAAAAATGTCTACACACACTTTTCTAATAGGGATGCTTGAACTTTCTGATTAGAGGAAATCTGAGGGTGGATTGAAATTTCAGTTAAAAATGTTTGTGTTTGTAGGTGTTAACTTCTTTTCATGGATTCTATCTTCTAATACAAACCCCCACTGTTACTATTACTAATAATAATACCTGATCTATATTCACACTGAGCTTACCAGAATGTTATCAGGTCCAATCATTTGTCTTATGATACGACATCTACGGATGTCGTCCTCTAGATCTGCACCGACCTTCACTTTAAACCTGGTCCAACCACTTTTTAGTGCATCTGTGCAAAGCTTAAAAAACAAACACAACAAAATGAATAATGATGATAGAGGCAGGAGAGAAGCAGGCAGCAGGTCCAGAGATAATCATCTAACAGCCTCTGAGTCTGTGCTGAAACACAAACATACTGTCTTCTTTTTCTCTAGTTCCTGTATGTCCTCACGCCAGAGGAGTCGGCCTGTGTGAGTTTGTCCATAACAACACTGCAAAAATCCAAATCTTACCAAGTGTATTTTTCTCATTTCTTTCTCATCACACTTAAAATAAGACATAATCAACTAAAGAGAAACTTTTCAGTGAGATATAAGAAAGTTTTTTTTAGACAATAGATCTTGAAAATCTTATTTATAATAATAATAATATTAATGGAAAGTGAAAATTATCTTTTTGAGACTTCTTGAAATAAGACTTTCAAGATCTGTTGTCTAAGAATAAGTTCTTATATCTCACTGAAAAATTACTCTTTTGCTGATTATGTCTTATTTTAAGTGTGATGAGATATTTTGACTAGAAATGAGAAAAATACACTCGGTAAGATTTAGATTTTTTCCAGTGTACGGTTACTTACCTTTTCAGGACATATAACTATAGCAGCACTAACACAAACACTTCACATAATAATCATCTGATCTGCTTGTACTTCCAACATTTGTATTTTGTCTAATTTTATACTTTAACAAGCCTCAAGTAAATATTGTGCTTTTTATCCCACTGAATAGGAAATCACCTGATTTTAAAAAATATTTCTGATTGAACGTTGCTGATTTGTTTCATAATCTAAGAAAATATATATCGGCCTATATCTTTACTAGTTTTTGAGATGCAAAAGCTTTGAAAATAGGGTGTGAAGCTGAATTCACAGTAAAAACTAGTGTTACAGAAAAACATGCAAAGTTCAAGAAGTCAATGCTTTTGATTTATGACAAAATCATGACATTTTCAAGACTTGTTGTAAAGTAAAAGATGTCTTTAACTTGTGCAAGAGAAGATCCAGAGATGCGTAAGATTTAAAAAAATACATTATGCTTCAGAATGTTTGGCTTGATGTATCGCCACATTAAAGAACATCAGACCTTTCATATTTTAATATTTATTTCTCATGTTGTACAAAATTTTAGTGACAAAGTATTTTTCTAAAACAAATAACATTTTCTGAGTTTTTAGGCACTAAAAATGAAATCCCGACCATATTTCTAATGGATGTTGCTCATGTATGACATATGCACTACCTTATGCAATTTTACCCCTGGAAGGTTTGTCTGTACTAGATATATGCACAGAATATGAAACTGGTATCTTTAACCCAACTGCATGTACTAGGGCATAATTTAATCAGTTGCAATTAATTAACCATTTCCCTCTGGTACATATCCTATAGATTATTATCGATTCCCCAGTCACATCAGCTGGCAGACACTTCTATCTGATGTTGAAAACATGAAGTTGGTATCTTTAATCTTTAATAAAACTACATTTATTGATGATCTAGAATACGATGCATTGCAGGAAACTACTCAGTAAGATATAAAGTGGTCAAAGGAGCTAAACCTTAAAACACACACATGAATGCAACATAAATATCATAGATAATATTAAGACTGACAGGGATTGTCACTGTTTTATGGCACAGGGATTACATGGAGCATTTAACCAGTGAACTATTTGTACTTATATGTAACTAATACTTCTTCTTCCACCATTATCTGAGTGTAGGAGCACAGAGACCTGTTTGAGCTGCTTGTCTGGATATCCAAGCCAAGCGCAGGAGGTGGTGTAGGCAGGATAGCCCTCCTTCTGCATTTGATCCTCTGACAAGATAGAAAATAAGTGCACACAGGTGATAAATACTTAGAGAAGAGTGTTTTAATTAAACAGTCATGGTGTGTAGAGGCCATTATGCAGACTAAATCACACCTGTAAGTGTCTAAAGAGGCATTTAATTCCACTAAATCCCATTCAGCCGCGTAATGAATGACTGTTTTTAGTGTTCTCACCTCGCTGCTGCTTGCCCTCCTGTGCTTTGACGAGTAAATCTGAATGAGAGAAGCAATAAGAGGCTGTAGCAACAGATAAAGCTCAGATTTTGTCCTCCAGCAGAATTGCACACATAAACTAATCTGACCTAAAGCCTCATCCTCCGTGAGCACATCAGTGATGTATCTGAAGTCGATGCAAGAGACCAGCTGCTTAGGTTCCTATATCAACACAGACGATGTGATATTTCCTTTGTGGTCATGTTCCAGTCTCGCATCCACTGTAAATTTGCTGTGACTCACCATGTCAACAAGCAGCTTCCACAGCGGCTACAGGAAACGATGACAAAGGCTGTGAGTCATGACCATCATGTCTAATACCCGTGATGCTTCACCCAGGCACCCTACCTTGCCTTCCACCCGAGCCCACAGGTCCCACACGGCGTTCAGGACTGCAGCGGTGGCCAGGTGGATCACTCCTTTCTCTGGCCCCAACTGTTTCAAAGAAAACTCATGTAAAAACACAAGCTTTGTCTCATTGTAATGTAAAGAAATTACCGACGAATAAAAGTGGAACATTCAGCTTTGGAGGCATCTGAGCTCCACTGAAAACCTCTGGAATGTGATCAAGAGGACGACAGATGTGACAAGTCATCAAACAAAACTGAGCGGCTTGTGTTTGTTTTTAACCGCATGGTATAAAGCAACATGACAGATTGAAGAGAATCAAAGTTTAATTATTATCTTTAAAATTTGATGGGGTTGAATTTATAAACTTAAAAATCTGTGTTGTTTCACCAAATGAACTTATTTTCTTTGTATTCTATCAAGGACATCTGTGAACACATTAATTCACAGCAAGTAAACACTCTAAATTACAAGGTTTTAATTTGGGAGAAATGTTCTCATCAGTTTTGGGAAGAAAACACAATTGTTTTCTTTACAGTCCCTGTAAATAATAAAAACAGTGATCTCTTAATTTTTCCAGAGACCTTCATAACTAAATATTTGCAGTCCTTCAACTGAAACACCAGAAGCTGTTAAAACAGAAAACTGAAAGGCCTTGATAAATTAATAGGAGACAATTTCAACCCTACAGTTACAGTAAATTACACTGGCCAAACCAAAAGTCACACACTAATATTTTGTTGGACTGCCTTGCATTGTTTCCATACACCTGTGCAATGTCAAAACATTTAATTTTTTTGCCGTAAAGATCTTGTATTGATGATGGACAGTCAGACCATTGCATAAAGTCTTCTCCATCACAAAGAGCTATTTCTTCATGGAACACTCTTCCTTTAAATATTAGAACCACTTCAAGTAAGAAAGCATTTAAAAAAACATGTAAAGTCCCTTTTCAGGCTTGAGAGTTACTAGTTTTTTAATGTTACCATTATGGAAATTGTTTTTTTTTTTCTTTCTCTCTTTCTCTTCTTCTATTCCTTTCTTTCTTTTTTTCTACTGTACCTGGATCTGTGTATTATTATTTTATAACCTGAATTATTTATTTATTTTTTTTAAAGAGGACCCCAGGAAGACTAGCCTGTCATTTGTATGTCGGCTAATGGGGATCCTCAATAAAGAATAAACATCCCATAGATTCTCAATGGGGTTCAGGTCGGGACTCTGTGGGGTCTGATCCATGTGTGAAAATGATGCTGCTCCCTGAATCACTCTTTAACAATATGATCCCGATGACTCCTGGTATTGTCACTGAATAAGAAAGAGACAAGAGGAAATAAGTAACTAGTGTTAATTATCAGAAGAAGAAGAAACACATTAATCACTGCAGCAATTCATCCAATCCAATGAAAGTCTATTATTATGTATCCTATTAGATTAGTTAAATCCAGAGGGGGACATTTATTTGGACTGTGCAGTGACAAAATATATGGGGTCTTTAAATTTATTGGGTTTCTTTATATCTGTTTTACCTTATTGAGCTTAAAATCATACATCATGGCAAGACATTAATGTGTACATCTATGTGTGTGTGTCAGCTTTCAGTAGCAATAAGGGTAGATGTTATGACAGCCAGAAAAAGCATGACATTGTATGAAACAATCAGGTTAAATGGTTCTTTGTCATCTACATGACTGACTTTAATTCAGTGCTCCATCTCTTACCCATCTCATCTGACTGTCACTGGTCAGGAGGCGGTAAAACCCACGGAAATCACTCACAATCTCCTGCAAACACTTCCCAACAACCAGCCGAGCCAGTGCCTCCACAGCACACACCACTGTGAGTAAAAATCAAACAAAACGAGTCAAACAAAACATCTTTTCTGCCTGTGTTTTTAATGAGTTGCTGTTGAACTGGGCTGAAAAACTACCACCACAAGATGGCGGTAACCTACACAGTCCCACTTTAAAGCGTATGGAAAAGTAGGAAACAGCAACTTTTTGATACGTAACAGTAATAAAATGCAGTGGACTTCGATTTAATTAGTAAATAATTACGTTGGAGTAAGCTACAGTTGATTTCGTATCAGATTTGGTGTGCTTTACAAATACAACAGGACTATATCCACTACAGTTGCCAAGACGTAGGGCCGTTTTGAGGACGTTGGAGTTTTACAGGAGCACTTGAATGCAACATAAGTCCAAAGAGCTAATATGAGGCTGGAGTGTACACAGTTACAGAATGAAATGATTGGGACGCAGTGTAACATTATTACCAATCTCGGTGCCTTTTCCTAGGGTAAATGTGAGTCCGAAACCTGCCAAGCCGGAATCCGTGTCGAGAACAACATATGCGGCTGAATAATCCGGGTCCGTGTGCTGCAAAGTGGAGTTAGTTGTCAGTGAACTCTTCAACAATGTTACGAGCAAACGTTAGCGGTGACACGACTTAATGTTATACAAACGTCCTTACCATGGCGTCTGAACCGTGTTGGTCCAAGGACGTCGGGAACCTCACATCCCTGACTGTCAAATTTATTATTTTGTGTAACATTTTGTCTCTACAATTCCTTCAATGACAGAATACGGTGCATAGTTTGTTCATGTGACCTGTAACCTGTGCATTTTTGTTAAAACCCCGCCCACTTCAACCTGTGATTGGTTCAAAACAAATCAACGCCATAAGTGGCACTTTAACAGACCAATCAAAATATCTAAACAAAAATGTGTAAAATCAGGTCTTTATTGTACAAATTTCCCAGATGATTTCCCCTCAGTACGTCCCACTTCCCCAAATATCGTCCATTTAATTAATAATTATAGAAAATGAGGATTTTTTTTTTTTGTAATGTACAAAGCCCTTCATTTTGAGCTCAGTCTTCCCATTCTAATACTGTCATGAAGGGTCGGACAGGTACAAATGCAAGGAGATAAAATCACTGTAAAACTGTCCTCCTGTCAACACACATTGCTTTTGATCAAACACCTACAAATGGTACATACGTAGCACATGAAAGTCTTCAGCAGTCACATTTAAGAATATGGAGTTGTTGTTATCGTGTACAATGGCGATTGCTTGTTTTCCACCATAAAAGAGAACAAAAGTCAGTAAATGTCACATGTCCATCAAGTCCATCACTGTTTAACTCAGATTTCCTTGCAGTCAGGCCTTTTTATGTAAGCAATTCTATGCAGTAACAGTGAATTTACACAACCCAGGCAGCGAGTCACAAAGAATTATGGCGTTGCTGTAAAAAAAAAAAGAAAAAAAAAAAAGTCACATTTACAAGATTTACAGTTGATGATGGACAGTAACAGAAGTCTTCAAATGAAGCTATAAAATCATGTCCATGTGATATGAATAACTCTGCAGGATTATGAATTCCGAGAGGAGTATGATGTTAAAAATAAAAACATAAAACAAATGTATTATAAATGACTGGAAAGGCATAGCAGACTAGGCCCAATCTCTAGACCACAACAATTGCACTGAAACTGATTTACGGGATTAATCTTTATATAATTACTGTCAAATGGACTGTGATAATGACAGTAGATCCCACTGAGAGTTTTTTTTTTTTACTATGTTCTTCTAATATTTCTTAATCACACTACTAGATAATTTACTATTTTATCACAAAAATTTGAATTTAGATGCAAATCGAGTATAAAGCATCCACGTAAATTCACATAAAACCACATTAAACAGTATGTTTTCCTATTGCTTCATCACAGACATTATCACAGCTTATTTTACAGCAATATACTGTAAAGAATCTGCATGTAGTGTAAATAAAACAATGAATATGTCATTCAGTCTGCTATTTATGTACATCCACTTAAAGATTTACACAGATATGACTTGTGCAGTACCATAAATTAAAAGGAAAACACTTGGATATGACATGAAACGGTGGTGGACGATGAACAAAAAATGATTAAAACATCATATAAAAAGCAGGTAGTGGTTTGCATGACTGATCAGCCTGTTCTGTAATCATATTTATAGTGTTGAAGGAGTTTCTTCTCAGGGGTCTGGGGAGGCTATAGGTTCTCCCCGGGCTGGTACTGAGGCTCTGTGGCCGTGAAATAGTCCTCCAGGAAGGACTGGAGGTATTCGAAGGTGGGCCTTTCATCTGGCTCCTTTTTCCAGCAGAGTTTCATCATCTCATGCAGCGACTCAGGGCATCCCTGGGGGCACGGCATACGGTAACCCCGCTCCACCTGCTCCAGCACCTCACGGTTCACCATCCCTGCAAAACAGAAGGTGAAGAAAGACAGCTGATTATGTAGTATAAACACAATATATACAGTCAATTAATAGACTGAAGGAAATTAAATGAACAAAGTTGGGAATATGGAATTAACCGTTTTTATACCGTATGCAGTAAAAGTCTGAATATATGGCATGAAGCTTTGAATCTAGAGAATAGAACTTCATTTTCTTTTTTACGTAAGATAGTTGTGTTGATTGAAAACAGCACACATTTTTTTTTTATTTTTTATGGAATATACCTTAAAGTGGACAACTTTTTTTTTTTTTTTTTTAGTAAAGCTGGGAAACTCTTGTCTACTATGTAGGACAAAACTGCATTGCTGGGTCTCAGGAGGATATGGTATGAAGCTTAGAAAATATGCAGTTCAATTAACCTTCATTTGCATTGTCACTGACTGAAATGAAAACAAGAAACATCACAAAATAAAGTGATAACAGAAATTAATATAAGACATAATATACATTTAGATGGACTAAAATCCGTACAATAGCTTGGAGGCATTAGTGTATTAACCCTGTAAAGCTTGAACCACCAAATCATTGACAGAAAATTCCAGTTCTTTGAAACTGGAGCCTTTATTGGTCCTTCTGAACAACCAAAAAAATAATATTTTTCAAATATCAATGTCCATGTATGAGTTTTAATTTTGTATCATATTTGATACATTGGGTCTCAATGCTCAAATATTATCATTTTTGAACAAACAAAAACACAATAGAACACAAACATGTCTAACAAAACTGTCAGTTTCACCTCCTTTCTCATTTATGACAGTCTTGTAGTGTCACTGGAAAGGCCTCTAGTGAATGAATTCCTCCTCCCTGGTGGATTATCTGTGTATTGCATGTATCTAATTGTCTACATCAGATTTTTCAAGAAAAAAAAATCACACTGATTATGTAGAGGGCTTCAAAACTCATGTATCAAATATGATACATTTGGCATTATAGAGCTAATATTAAGAATGAAATGAACGTCCATATATGGAATTAAATTTCAATTTATGATATAACAGTGAGAAAACATGCACTGACAATCTGAATAGATGAAATTATACTTGACTAAATGGAACAGAAGTCAGAATAATGGAATGGAACTAGATTATATGGAATGAAAATCAGAAAATATGGACTGAAACTTGATTATATGAATGAAAGTTTAAAATGTGCAATGAAAATCAGAAAATGTATTATAAATGTTTATTTTATGGAATGACCTTTGGAAAATATATGATGAAAATCAGGACAGATTAAATTAAACTGAATTAAATGGAAAAACAGTCAGAATATAAGCAATGAAAGTTGATTATATAAAAGTCTGAAAATATAGAAACTTGGAATATACCAAATACACATCAGAATATATGGAATAACACTTTCTTATATGGAAGAAGAATCATATCAGATGTAATAAAAGATAATCATACTGTATGAAAGCTGAAACAAATACAAAAAAAAGTTGATTGTGTGCACATACAAATGAAAGTTAGAAAATATGAAATGTTGTTGATTATATGTATGAAAATTGGAAAATATATGATGAAAATCAGGACAGATGAAATGAAACTAGATTAAATGGAATAAATGCCAGAAAATAAACAATGAAAGTTGACTATATGAGATGAAAGTCTGAATACATGGAAATTTACAACATACCAATATACCAAACAGAAATCAAGGAGGGGATAGAGGGAGAGTTGTTTCATGTTATGAAAGTTGATTTTATGAAATGAATGTGTGAGAAAAAGCAATGGACGTTGGGTGAAGACTGCACATATAACAATAATAATAATAATAATAATAATAATGGATTAGATTTCTATAGCGCTTTTCTAGGCACCCAAAGTGCTTTACATTATTGACCCATTATTCATTCACTCTCACATTTCCCCTCTGGTGGTGGTAAACTACACCTGTAGCCACAGCTGATGGAAGCGTGGCTGCCCATTCACGCCTATGGCCCCTCCAACCACCACCGAACATTCATCCGCATTCATACGCCAGTGTGAGTGGCACTGGAGGCAAGGTGGGTGAAGGACACAACAGACTGACTAGGACAGAGCGGGATTTGAACCGCCAACCCTTCAGTTTTTGGACGCCCCAGTTGCATCACTATGTAACTGGGTCCTTCCATGAAACTGGGTTTATTTCTATACCTGGCAACATTAATATCGGATCCAGTGGATTTGAGTCATCTGTGGTGAATGTTTGCAACCGGTATAATGACTATGAATACTGTTACCTGTCTTATTATGGTCTGTACCTACATTTACCAGGGCTATTTATTTTTTATCTCATTGTTATTACTAAGTATTGCTGAAGGGAAATCAAATGTCCATACAAAAGAGCATTACACACTGAAAACACAAGATGGTGCCAGGGTCCTGGTGACATCACTAATTCTGACTTTGATTCCATATATGTGTGTGTGTGTGTATATATAT
>JAPQRP010000015.1:18638906-18659992 GCA_037367295.1 Apogon hyalosoma | reverse complement strand
TATCTTATCTTATCTTATCTTATCTTATCTTATCTTATCTTATCTTATCTTATCTTACATGACTACCCCCTGCTGTTGAGAGAATCGTTGGAATATAAAGACTGCATAGAATCCCCTTAAATACTGAAAATGTAGTAGCAAATTGTCTTTAAAGAAAAAAATGCCTACAGATAGTGCTAAGCACAGAAATACTGAACTTTCAACAGAAGAAAATTCCTTTAAAAAACACTGTTAACACACAGCTTTTTCTTTTTTTTTTTTTTGTGGAAACGGGTTGTATGTTAGGTTTCTAAATTTTACTTTCAGTGCTGTGGGCAGAGACATACAAATAAAACCGAACGCATCACCAAATGTAAGTGAGATGATATGTTTGGGGGATTTGGGCGAACGAAAATCTTTAAGGAGAACACAGGGCACAAAGGTAAATTCTCCCATTGGTTGTGAGGCGCAGCAGATCAGTTGGAGTAGAAGCATGTGGTTTCCACTATTAACCTAATTCACCATGAGAGGAGGCAACAGGGAGTCGTCCTTGCTGTCAGGTCACTGCTCTATCCATTTCTGCACCGACACCTCATTCACTAGTGACTCAGATGGTGTGTGTGTGTGTGTGTGTGTGTGCGTGTGTGTGTGTGTGTGTGTGTGTGTGTCCTACCTTGCCTGGCCGTGTACTCGTTGTCCTCTATCAACCTGGCCAGACCGAAGTCGGCGATTTTGCAAACCAGGTTCTCGCCGACGAGGATGTTGGCCGCTCGCAAGTCCCTGTGGATGTAGTTCATCCTCTCGATAAAAGCCATGCCATCTGCGATCTAAAAGGAGGAAAAGATAAAACGAACATTTGACAGACTTTTGGGTAAATTATTTTTAGCCTTTCATGCTGCAAACGTCAAATCTTTCAGGTTTAGAGAGTAAAATAATGAATGAAAGAACAAAAGCAAAGTGTGGAGATGCTGAAAAAAAGGGCTGTCATTCTTTTTTTTACTCTGTTGCTTAACCCTTTATTGGGCAAGCGACTATTTTTGGTCATTTCTGCCCACATTACAAGACAGTGACAGCAACAGTTACAGTGAGGACAGTTCATCAACAGTCTCAGGTCCAATGTGGTCTGCAGGGTCTGGAAGGTCCACCTAGAGTGGACCTGCTTTGTTCGGTACCATGAAGTAATGGTACTAATGTAAGGAATGATGTTCAAAGGGATCATGTGGATGTGGACAGGGGTCTGGATCAGCACTTATGTGGGTCTAATGTTCTAAATGTGATGTTCTAATGTTCTAAAATACATGTTCCTTTCGCCTTACATGTCTTTTTCTTGTATTTTTTATATTCACTTCTTGGATTTTTTTATTCTTTTTTTGGCTACTTTCGGCTAAGAACCAATGATGGTAACTTCATAGACCTTAATTTTCTACATAATATTACAAAATTTCACAAAAGTAATAAAGCCCGTTTCTCAATACGCATTCTTGTCTGTTCTTCCATTCTCGCAATCTCGTGAAACGTCATCCGTCGCGGCTAAAGTACTGCTCCATTTCAAAGTTCATGCAAACCAAGAACGCATGGAACACCCAGATGTTGCTCTGGTCTGCTAGCTTAAGCCAAGGATGCACTGGTTGGTGACTCGTGTAGACTTCGCTGGTAAATATCCCAAGATGCACTTTGAGCTACAGCGGCTTCTGTGAAAACTTCATTCAAAAATGTTTAATTGAGTAGATGACCGTAACGAGATGATGTGATATGATGAGGCAGAATAGCAATGAATACAGCTGCAGAAAAAATTATTAGACCATCCTTGTTTTCTTCAATTTCTTGTTCATTTTAATGCCTGGTCCAACTAAAGGTACATTTGTTTGGACAAATGTAATGATAACAACAAAAATAGCTCATAGTAGTTTAATTTCAGAGCTGATATCAATCCATTTTCCATGTTTTCTTGATAAAAACCAAAATCACTTCAGTTCTTCCATCGCTATCTATGTCATTGTACAGACAAAAACAGTGCTTTCCATGTTTTCTTTTCTGTCTGTTTTAGTCACGTTACACACAGGAGTTAGTGCTTGATTGCATAACCATAGTTTCTGATGACTTTTGATGGTCTAATAGTTTTTTCGTGATTGTACAGCTTTATTATTATGATATGGGATTCAACGAAATGTATTACAGTTTTGAAAAATATACAAAATGTATAAATGACACGTAAATACTAGTACAAATGTATTTAAATCAAATCAAGTGACACTGTGGTGATTTGAGGGAAATGCGTTAAGGAGCCGATGGCAGACATACAGCTGAGACAGGAAGGAAAATTCACAAGTACGCAGCCGCTCCAATTACAGAGACTTGAGTTCTTAGGAAGTCCGTTCTCTGGGACCGTCCAAACCAAGACCGTACTCGTTGAGTTCACTAGACCGTACTCTCTGTTCTTGTTATTGATAAACAGCCAAAGTCTTGTTATGTCCTCCAGTAACACACTACGGTTGAAATTTTGAATTTCAGTGTATTTCTATGAGTGCCCTATAAAGGGTTAATATAAGACCTGATTCAAACAAAGACACTCCAATCGGTAAGAAAACAGAGCTGCGGTTCATCTCACCTGCGCCGCCATGTCCACCAGCAAGGGGAGCTTCAGGAATTTTCCATCGCCCTCTTTGAGGAAGTCGAGCAAGCTTCCTATAAAAACAGCGAGAGGTCATAAATGCAGAACAGACATGATATACTGCAGGTGCAAAGAACCATACCAGATGCATACCAATGAAACGTTACATATTTAACTCCAGCTCTGCGCCTTTTTACTATATCTGCTTGGAAAATTAAACCGAATATTAAATCAAGCATCATTCTAACGAGGTTTGTGATTCATAGCAGCATCTGATCACCATTTCTGTTTAAGTGTCCATCACAGTACATATTAGATCATCTCACAGAAGATTAGAGTAACTGGAAAAGCAGTGGAGAGTAACAAACTGTTCAAAGACACACACACACACACACACACGCACACACACGCGCACACACACACACACACACACACACGCACACACACACACACACACACACACACACACACACATATACACTCTCTAAGGCATATGTCATACAGTTAACATTTACACACACATAAATCTAATTACTCATAAAAGCCTGAAAAAAAGAACGCATTGCAGCTGAAACTATGAAAACCTCCCACAAAACTACTGCAGTTTTCAATTAACCATTCCGGTTTTAAGCCTCAGGGAGCCACCAGGGACTTTCAAGGACTTCCAGTCTGTAGAGCATATTAATTAAAAGCTCCATATAAATTTACATTTTTTCCGTCAAGGAAATCAGCATGCGTTCATATGTCTGACATGAGTTTCGTGCCTGAAAAACCACCTGATCAGCTGCATATCTGGAAACCTTACAGCCAGAAGTCTACTTACTGACTGGACCTCTGTGTGTGTGTGTGTGTGTGTGTGTGTGTTTTGCTTTTCTTTCTTTAAAAATAGATCCTTTTCAGTGTTAACAGGAAACAGCTGAGTCTTGTAAACCTCTTGGGCTGGACCTTCTCACAGAATCACTTTAATCCAATTAAGCTGCGGCATGTTGTAAAAGGTTTTGGGGTATGTTTCGGATACCTTTGGCCATGTACTCTGTGACGATGTAGATGGGTTCCTCTGACACGACTGCGTAAAGAGGCACCAGTTTATCGTGTCTGAGCTTTTTCATGATCTGGGCCTCTTGGAGGAAGGCCTCTGGCGACATAGTTCCGGGTTTCAGCGTCTTTATGGCCACCTTCGTGGTCCCGTTCCAAGTGCCTGCAGGAAAAAAAACAGTAAGATGAAGCAGAGACGCCCACAGGCCACAGGGGTAATCAGTGTTGGTAATAGGGTGGGAGACAGACAATATCGTTAATTAGGTCTTGTAATTGCTCTGGCATGTGCTGTCATGCATGTGCAGCCTAGCAAAATATTCCTCAGTGGGGCCGGGATGAGCGGATACGAGTTCAAAAAAGGAACAAATGCATTTTGGCTGGATCTGTCCTCCTGAGTGGGACCATCTCTGACTGTAAAACACAACACAACAAACAGAGGAAGCGACTGCAGGAAGTGGATAATTCCTCAGTTGGGACCAAAATAGACAAAATAAATATAGGCTTTAGAGTGTTTGTGGATCCGATTTATAGGCACGTTGTCTGCAAATTTTAGGTTGAGTTTGTGTTTTCCTATCGAAATAACTGAACTGAATACAAAACAAATCCGGACATGATGAGCAGCGTTGGAGGGATTACTAGTATTACAATGTAATCTGTAGTGACATACTACAGATACAGCACTACAAACCACAGAATGCATTCTCTTAACCCATAAAGACCCAGTGCTGCTTTTGTGGCAATTCCCAAATGAATTTTTCTCTATTTTTAACCTTTCTTAAATGATTTATCACCATTTACTCTAATATTAGGCTCTGTATTTTGCATTTTAAGTGAAAATCAGGTATTTTCCTATATTTAATGTACTGATTATGTGCTTGTTCATTACAGCTCAGATTAAAGTTGAAAGTTATGATATCCAAAACAGATATATTTTTTTCTTTTTTTCTGAAAAATACATCATTTACTCAATGTAAACCAAGTGTCTCCATCCACTGTCATTCATCAAACTCCATGAATTTTATAGTTTATAGTTTAGTGTATTTAGTCATATATGCACCTGAAACAACAGAAGAAGAAAGACAAAATGCAATTTGACTGAAAAAGGCTGAGGCGGAGGCAAAGCTTATTAATGCCTGTCTACTTTACAGCTTAAGCTTCACAATACATAGTGTCAAGGAGAAAGAAAAACAAACAAACATATATGTGTTTATATTTTTTCAATTACAGCCATAACTCCAAAATATAGATGCATATAATGCTTTTTTGAACATAACAAAGGAAATACATTGCTTAAGTTTTAAATTAGCACTAGTTCCACAGTTGAACCCCTTTAAAAGAAATACATTTTCTTCTTTTCACTTCTTTTTTTTTAGCTTTTTGTTACATAAATTTGCATCCATCTTTCAACTCATATTTACTTTCAGACACTATTAAAAACTTTTGCACACAATCTGGTAGTGTTTTTTTTGTTGCTTTAAACATAATTTAAATTTTTCTATAATAAACCAAGTCTCTAAACTTCAAAACATGAGAATTTAAAAAGTAATGGATGAGTATGATCATAATATCCCGCTTTTTTTGATACCTATGGCTCGTTTTTGTTGTAAATCAATTTTATCAGTTGTGGTTTTAAAAGTAGATCCCCTTAATTCAACACAGTAAGTTAAATAAGGAAGTATCCTTTCACTGGTGAATCAATGTTGTAGAAGATGATGGTGTTTCCATGGTAACTACGAAGCCCCTTAATGTCCAAATGGGTCATAGCTGATGACCATGAAAGGACGACAAACTGCATTTTACACCAATTATTCACATGTGTTGATAGGATTAGTGGATCAACTGGTATTAATCATTTTAGATCAGTAGATGGTTTTGGTCACTGGTGGATGTTTGGGTCTTTATGGGTTAAACTTATCTGGAAAATATTTGAAATAGTTACGATGCTTTAACATCTTTATTGCATGTGACACAGTCACTCTGAATTTATATCAACACCTGCGCTTGAGACGCGACCTTTAAACCACTATAAACATAAAACAGTCTGAAAGTTTGGTCTGGAAAAAAGGATGAAGACTTATATAATTTTTTTATATAATTTCTCCCTGACCTTTTATTTTTCACAGCATCAAGTTAAGAGCGAAAACTTGTAAACAACGATGAAAGTAAAACTGACTTCAATTAGCTTTTGAAGTGCATTTGTTTTGCTGCAAAATACAAGTGGCAGCAGAAAAGGCAGTTTTCCTCATCTGATTTCACACAGCAGAGAGTGGGTGACAAAAGGTCTAACGTAAAAAACAATAATAGCAATTTACTGTTCAATCCATCATGCGGTTTGATTGGCCACAGTGACCTCCACCATCTTGTGTTTTGTGTGGACTTGTGTATTGTCGACTATGGTCCAGATACAGAGTTTGAACTTTGTTTAATGTAACTAGTGATGACTTTTAATTGTCAGAGTGAATCAGGCTTATGACCAAAATAATACAGATATTTTTAGCAAGTATTTTCCTCTTTCTTATACAAAATATTTATGTATACACTGGAATGCAAAAACGACTATAGTCTGGTTCAAACCCTTGGATAAACTAGTGTTTCTGGTGGATTTTCAGACAATATTGGACACATCTCACACTGATCTAAACTGTTTAATACCTGCTGATCCATTAATCCTATCAATCCATGTAAATAACTGGTGTAAAATGCAGTTTGTCATCTTTTCATGGTCATCAGATATGACCCATTTGGACATTCAGAGGCTTCATAGTTACCATGGAAACACCGTCATCTTCTACAAGACTGATTCACCAGTAAAACTCATGGAGTTTAATAAATAACAGTGGATGGAGACTTGTTTTTCTGTTCAGTTATTGATATCTTTGCTGAAAAACTCACTTTTTCATCAGTTTTCTCTGTTTTGATATAATAACCTTTGACTTAGCTCTGAGTTTTCATGAACATCTAAATGAAATATAGGAAATTAAACATAAAAAAGGCAAAATATAGAGGTAAATATTATTATACATGGTGATAAATCACTTAAGAAAGGTTAAATATAGAGGAAAATCCTTTTGGGAACTACCACAAAAGTAGGATTGGGTCTTTATGGGTTAAGTTACATAGTTACCAGTAACTTAAGTGAAAAGTGTTGGTTCAGGTTGTTGAAGTGCTCTTTATATTAAATAGATGTTGCATGATCTACTGACCTCTAGGATCTATATTTGATATATCAAGTGTGTGTTCATTAAACAAAATAATAATATGAACTAGGATGTACCGCTGTTGGTTTTGAATCTCTTTGTTTTCTCCACAAACTGGAGTTTTTACAAGTCACATAAAATATAATTTACACGTAGATAAAACACCTACATGTAGAGAAACGTACTCCTTAAGCAAAATATATGCATTAGTGTAGACAGGGCTTCACATGATACCCTATGATAAAACAACAACCATCATTAACACAATATATATTTTTCTTCAACTTTTACCCACAAAATTACTTTTTTATATATAGAAATAAAGTAAAATAATAGAAAACAAGTAATGATCTCATATTTAGTCCACAGTCTAGGCTCAAATCTAAAAGTAACCAGGTTTTAAATCACCTCTTAAAACGCATATATAAGCTTACATTTATGGGATTTATCATTTATATTCCCTTTAGTTCTGTTTTTATTCTGCATTTTGAATCCCTTTAATTTTATTTACTTATGTATCAATCATATTCATCTTAGCATTTATTTGAATTACTTCTATCTTCTGGCTTGTACTTTCCATTGCTTTTATTAGTTTGTGGTCCCTCCCTCCTTTTATTGTCATAATGGGTATCCGCTGTCACTATTGTTATGATCTGATGTTGTCTATTTTTCTTTTATTACACTTTTTCTCCCATCTGTACTGTCAGACATACTGAAATTCCACTTTTTATGTAAATATGTAGCTTAAAGAGGTTTACTATTATTATAACTTTTTATATTGCTTGTTTTTCTTTATGCATGAACATTTTTCTGCACTTTATCCTGTTGCTGCCTTAATAAGTGAATTTCCCTGTTGTGGGATCAATAAAGATTCATTTGATCTGATCTTTTATTAAGATTAAGTGTTTTTGTTTTATGTTTAATTAAATTATTTAGGTATTTGTATATTTGCCTGTAAGCCTTTAGTTTGGTTGACTATTAATGCACTCACTGTTTTTACTGTCCCATTTACTGTCAAAGCGCTGTGTAAACTATCGTTTTTAAAAGTGCTATGTAAAGATTATTATTTGTATATCGACTGACATTTTTACATTTTTATCAAGATAAAGTTTTTGTCCAAATCACCAACCTTTATATATTAATGATAAATGTAAGAATACATTCTAGTTAGTTATAATGATAAGGATAATGACAAACTGTAATTCAAACACAAGTAGGAATAAAATATAAAGGTGAACAAAACGTTCAAGACAAACCACAAATGTAAACAGAACACTCCAGAATACCGAAGGCAACAAGTCAACGAAAAAAGAAAAAAAAAAGATAAGACATCACCAGGGTTCGTACACATTTTTCAGGGTCAAATTCAAGCACTTTTCAAGCACTTTTAAGGGTCATTTTCAAATTTTTTCAGCACACGCCTTAAAAAATACATATCTACAGGAATACATATATTCATGATTATTTTTTTCACTTTTTATCACAATGATATGCATTGTGTTATGCTATAAATATCTAAAATTATGTTTCATAATAGCAAAAAGTATAGAAATTAAACAACACAAAGTTTTATTCAAAAAAAGGGAAGCCACCTGGCGTTCTGCAGACACACTCGCACCTTTCCTAAGTACTAACCATCTCTTAATAAAAAAAATACTAACCTCTCTTGGCCTGTATACATTGTACTCTGCAAGTATTGTATGCTTCTGACTATGTCCTCGATTGTAAGTCGCTTTGGATAAAAGCGTCTGCTAAATGTAATGTAGTAGTAGTAGTAGTAGTAGGACAAAGATCAAGAGAATAATGTACCTGGAGTCGACCTGAGAGCACCCAGTAATTTTCTTTTTAGACATAAACTCTTATTTTTCACAGTGTTTCACCTCTTTGTAAGTAGCTTTGGTTACTCTTAAAACAACTGGTTATTAAAACTCAATATTTAAATTCAAGCACTTTCAAGGACTTCAAGCACCTGTATGAACCCTGGCCACAGAATGTACAACTACTTCATTGTGGCTCCTCATCAACACTTTATGCCTTTAAATTGTCCTACCCCATTTTTACATGACTATTATACACATTTGTTTATATACAGATAAAATGATAAGAATACTATTTGTTTTCTGAAACCTCCCCACCGCTGACCCCTTTTTTCCTGGGTGTGTTTCCGTCTTACCCATCCAGACTTCTCCAAAGCAGCCCTGGCCCAGTTTGAGCTCCAGTCGCAGGGACTCTCGAGGAATCTCCCAGGCGTCTCTAGCGAGCCCCTGGGTCTGAGGCTTGACCATGGGACAAACCGCCGTCAGCCTGTGGCAAAGCCCATCTGCGTGTTCTGCAAAGCACAGAGCGAGACATCAAAAAGGCTACGTTACAGCCGGTGGCACCGAGCACTCCCACACCAGTCTCTGAAGCAGCAGGATACGGCGTTTAAAGCCATTCTGTTTCATGCATCGATTCATTCCATTTGATATGGATGAATTTAGACGCTCTTATGCTAACTGTAATGAAATATAAATGAGATAAAGTGGCACCAAAACCTTCTCTGGAGTGAAGTGAAGTGGGATCATAGAGCGTTAAACCGCCCTCAGGCCAAAACTAGGTGGGAGGCTCAAATCACCGCCGCATCATCAATTGTTAAAATTACAGGTTATTAGAGTTTGGAAGTACAATTTAAAATCATACATAGACTCTGTTCCTCTAAGGAGAAATTACATAACATGTCCCAAAGTGTTGGCCATGTCTGATACATGTCCAAGCTCAGTGGAAACCTCTTACATAGTTTTGTGTGGTATTATAAGATCCAACCTTTTTGGTCTGATATCTTTAATATTACATCCAACATCATTAATGTTCCCATTAAAGCAACACTATGGCGTTTTTCAGCCTTCAAACTATATTTCCGTGGTCATTTTGGTACAACAACTCACAATAGGTTCAATGACACTTTTGTCATCGCTCCAGAGCATCTGTATCGCCTGCACTGGCACTACACAACTTCTGGTTTGGGGTAGGAACCCCTACACAAAAAAAACTACAAAACTGGACTGCTTTACGGCAAACGTCACATCTCCCCTCCACCTTCATAAGACGAAGCAGGTAAACAAAGTTACGAGTGAAGGAAAGCTACAGATAGGCTAATGGTCATGGCTGAAGCAACAACAAAAGCAAAGAGGGTGAGGGTGTTGTCCGAAGAGACAAAGAAGAGAAAGCGTGGGAGTAGGGCTACGCGATTAAGCGATTTTAAATCAAAATCGGATTTTTTAATAAGGACAATTTTTAAAAAAGGGTAATTGTCAAATCAGTTTCATCTCTTTCATGGATCCGAGCGACCGTAGGCTCCTCCTCCTAACTATGAGAGCAGCCTTTCACAGAATTCCATGTAATGACCACAGACCTTAAATCTGTAATGGCGTCATGGAATCCACGAAAATTCCATGATGGGCCCACAGAAGTGATACCAATGTAAGCCATGATCCATGCAACCAACTGTTCAAGAGTTCTGATTATGCTGTGGTATTTAATTGTTTATTTTTCAAGCAAATACAATTCATGTATTCAAAACTATTAAACTCAAATGTCTCTGACACTGTATGCACAACTGAGTAACTATGACAAATGAGCCCTGAATGTTTAACTGATTCTGTGTAGAATCATTGCTCAATAAAAAATATTTGAACAAATTATTAGTTTGGAGGCACGCTGGGGTATTTTAGAGGAGCACATGGAGGCTCCGAGCAGAGGCTGTGACTAAGAGTAATCTCCGAAAAGGATGAGTCCTAGAGGTGTGATTAAAGACTGTTATGAATTATGAATGAGAGCACACAGAGAAAACAGAGTGAGAGCGGATGTGTGCACGTTACAAACCTGTGTAGTTTTTGACGAGCTTCTGTAACGTGTCAAACTGAGCACGAGTTGTGATGTAGTATCCCCCGCTGTCGAGCTTACGGATCTTGTAGTGCTTCACGTTGTCTCCTTTGGCTTCATCCCAGTCTCGTATGGACAGAGAATAAGCACCTGGAGAACACAAAGGAAAATGCTCTTTACTCCTGTAAAGAGGAACGATGAAGATTTTTTTTTTTTTATCAGCTTTAATTAAGACCTTGATTTCCATAATAATAGAAATGCCAGAGCCTTTTATATTCCACTCTGCAATTTGGAGCCGTTTCTCCTCCCACGGCAGAACTGGACGGTGATGAATGTCGATCTAGATCTGCGTTTCCCAAACTTTGGTTCAGGTTCAAAATGGATTACCGAGTCATTTTTACGGGGTCGCCGACTGGCAGCAGAAATTCACTATATGCATGAAAGTACAGAGTTGTGCAGAAGTCATAGTTCCCCTTTAGCTTTGTTGTTTTTTCAGGGTTGAAATGACCCTATATATTTATTTTTTGTTCTGTTTTGTTCAGAATCAACAAGAAAATATGGGAAATATGTGCACAGCCTTTTTAAGGACACACAAAAAACCTGGGCTGTAAAAGTTAAAGTCAGTATTTATTGTGACCTTTGACCCCTGACAAGAATAAGCACAAATAATTACAAACATCTGACATGTGTTAAATGAAACCTGATATAAAACATCTCAATATTAATACCTAAATCTCATATTGTCTGAACAAAAAGGTTGAAGACATGCGAAGTACAAAGGGAGGTCACACTAAATACAACCACTTTGGTTTATAGAAGCTGTTTTTTTTCCGTAAACTTCAGTTTTTCCTGCTGTACATACATCACATATATCAGATTGGATCAAAATACAGACAAATGCATATGTGTGGACATAATGACTTTACAAAACCAACAAACCTAATGTTGGCCTAATGGTCCTATATTTTGTGTGACCTCCCTTTGTACTTAACACGTCTTTAACCCTTTGTGAGATTTATTGCGTTAATTTTCTGTTGTTTTATACTAGGTTTCATTCAACACATGTCAGATGTTCGTAATTATTAGTGCTGCTTCTTGTCAGGGGGTGAGGTCACACTAAATACTGACTTTAACCTTTAGAACCCATTTGGTTAAGTTTTTTTGTGTGTCTTTTAACCCATAAGGACCCAGTGTGACTTTTGTGTCAGTTCCCAAATGATTATTTTTTTTATATTTAACCTTTCTTAAATGATTTATCACCATTCATTAAAATATTATCATCTGAACTGTGCATTTTTCCCAGTGAAAATTATCTAGTTTCCTATGTTTAATTGACTGATCATGTAGTTGTTCATAAAAGCTCAGAGTGAAGTCAAAGGTTATTGTATCAAAGGAGACAAAAACTGAAGAAAAAGTGGATTTTTCAGTAAAATCTATCATTAACTGAACATAAATGCAGTGTGTCCATCCACTGTCATTGATCCAACTCCATGGGTTTTACTGGTGAGTCAGTGTTGTAGAAGATGATGCTGTTTCCACAACAACTACGGAGCCTCTGAACATCAAAATAGGTCATATCTGATGACCATGAAAAGATGAAAAACTGCATTTTACACCAATTATTTATATGTGTTAATAGAACTAGTGGATGAACAGTTTAGATCAGTAGATGGTTTTGACAGCGGTGCGTGCCTGGGTCTTTATGGCATAAAGCTGTGCACATATTTCCTTGTACTTTCTTGTTCTATCTGAAGAAAAGAGAATGACAAATGAATATATATAATCATTTCAACCCTGAAAAACCAACAAAGCTAAAGGTGAAGTAAGACTTTTGCACAGTTCAGGTCTGGATATGATTTACAGCGACATATGGAAATAGGGATGTGAACTGATAAGAATTTAATGATTCCATTATCATTCTTGCTTATCGAGCCAATGCCTTATCGATTCTCTTATCAATTCTCATTGGGTGAGGGAATAAAAGACTACAAACGGGTGTGTTTGCATCAACTGTCTTTTATATACCCATCTCTGCACAGAAAATATAACATATACAGTATGCACAAATAATAATAACAGATGATGCTGGGACTAGTTCGGGGGGGGCACCATTCAGTGAAACTGAAACTTAAGATGCTTTCCTAATTCCTCTATGTCTCCCTTTGTTGTGCACCTCATTTCCTTGTCCCTACCTTCGGAAACTTTTATTTGAGGGGGCAGGATGTTTGTCATCCTCTTGTCCCCCCCCCCCAACCAGGTCCGGATGACGCCCTGGTGTTTGTTCTGCTGCTAGATTCACAAGTGTCACTAAGTAGCGTATCAGATACGTGACATTCCTGCAAATGAATTTCATGCTGTGTAGACAAACGTCTGAGCGTATTGGAGGAAATTCCCCCCCTTTGAGGAAATGGAAGCTTTGACAGTGTTACAGGTGGTGTCATCTTTTTGGAGCGTTTCTGCCTCATCGCCATGTTGGCTGCGTTCTGACCAAAACAATGCAGCATGTTTGATGTCATCACACATGCGCACGGATCGATAAGCAGAATCGTTAAGCAGGCACAACGAACGATTCCAAGGAACTGAGGTACTGGGAACCAGTTCTTGATTCCCATCCCTACATGGAAATGGCCCAAATCAGATTAGCCAATCACACTGTTATAAAAATCCTCTACGTTTGAGTTACATATGCGCACTTTGACTTTAACTCCTGCCACTTTACTCCAGTTCTGCAGAACTCATCATCACCTTTAGTTGTTTCACTTTCTCGCACCAGGAACATTCCTCTGTGATTCCCAGGAATAAGCAGTAGCCTCTCAGCATCTTTCCTTCCCATTTTACCAAAGTACCACCTGTGAAAAAAACAAAGGAGTCATCTTTAGAATCATCTGTCAAATGCTCACTCCACCATATCTGGGCTTAAACTATCAAAATCCCATCGGAAATCTTCAGTCAGGTGATGTAACTGGACTAAGGCGTGTGCTTTGATGCAAACCACGAAGAGATGTGGTATACTAGTATCGTTATTCTCCCACTGCAGTCACTGTAGATGGAATAATGACATTGTAAAAAGCTGCAACAAGGCCTTACTCTTCAGCCTGGATGGAGTCAGCAGGGGCCACGTAATTGCTGGGGATGTAGCCTTTCTTCCCCGTGTTGATGGAGCGAGCCTCCCACCAGTCTCCTTCGCTGCAGGGCACACAGGAAGGAGACGTATTACATGAGCCTTTAACAGTCACCTTGGGATGACTGATACAGGGATAAAAAGTCCGTTAAATGTGGTTAAAGGGTTCATAATTTATGGGTCAGCCTTGTGTAAAATGAGTCCCACTTTATCCAACGTGGCAGACGACGGAAATGGATTGAAGGTAGCGGTGACTTTATCTGTTCTGCTGTTTATTTACTTTACATATGAAACAAACTGTTTTTAAAATGGGTTACAAAACTCAAAGATGCTGTGAGAATGGGTTTAACATAGAGCTGCAATTAACCAATGTTGACAATGTCATTTAAAATGCACATTTTTTAGCATAAAGTCATAATTTTCATCAGCCACAGACGAATCAAACTACTTTTGTTTATTTAACTACTAATAGAAAACATAAGTGCATGACACAGAACTTTAAATATTTACATCTGAATAGCTGATAAGTGCAAAAACTTGACATTTTTGCTTTAGAAGAGGTTAAAGTGTATCTAAATAGTTTTTTTTTTTTTGACCTGCTACTATTATAATAACGCTACAGAGTGTCTGAAAAAATAAAGCACTGGATTTTTTTTTTTTTTTTTCATTTGAAGACAATGCAAAGTGACAAATATAGCGATGTGTTTGGTAAAGAAAATACGACTTCAGGTGTTACCCATAAAAACTTGAGTCTTTTAGTCAGTTTTGTACAAAATGTGAACCCGCTCCAATTTGCAGCTGCACATAGACAGTGATTTTCAGCCCCTGGCCATTAAAATGGGAATGTTCTTGTTGAATACCCTTCTTTTGTTTGATTGATGTTCAGTGTCTGTCCTCTTTATCCAGAACTGACACATAAGGGAACAGAAAAACATATTTAACATATTAACACATTTGGAAATAGTTGTTCAGGTATCACTGGCTGTGTGTGCAGTTGCAAAATAGAAGAGGATTCACATTTTTATGACCCCTTTTGTACAGAAATGACTGAAAGATACATTATATAAAGTATATATATATATAATAGATGCATAACTCTTTTACTATGCATGTTGCTATATTTCTACCTCAGTTGTTTTCTTGAAATGTAAAAAAAAACAAAACAAAACTGTAGAGCTCTGTTTTTTAGATGTCCTCTAGACCAACTTTACAGTGGAAAATGTTGTAACCTGTGAAGGTAAAAACTGTCAATTTATTCAGATTTAGTTATCATGTTTAGATTTATCATGTAATAAATGTTGTTATAATAAATTTTACTTATATAACACTTATAGCTGAAAGATTTCTCAAAGTGCTTTACAATAAAATCAGATACATATGCAATGAAAACACAGTTACATACAAAAAAAGTGTATTTTTCTGCCAAAGTATTAAGTATGTAAAAATATATTCACTCTCTGTGCACAATAGAATTAACTTATTACTATAAAGTTTCCAAAAGGTGCACAACATTTGCTATTATTGCATCTAAACAGTAAAGAAAACATAAAAACTCTCACGTATTGTTGATAATCTGGAAGCGGTCTCCTTTTTTAAACGACAGATCATCTGATGTTCTGGCTTCATAATCATACAAGGCCACAAAGAAGGTAACGCCACCTAAAAACACACAAAAACAACACACTGTAAGACACATATTAATACAGAGTCCATGTGTTACTGTGTGGTTGTGGAAAGGTTTTTAACTTTGACAGATTAAACCAAAAAAAAAAAAAATCACATAATTCTGTTTGCATTTCCTTTTTCTTTAGACACTTGACAATGAGGATGTTAAAATATGGAATGGGAAAAAAATCATCTGGTGCATTTTTCATTTTCATCATCAAAACTGGTTTAGATGTGATAAGGGTTTAGTAAAATGGTGCAAATAATTTGTTTCTGTTTGGTAAAAAGAAATCTGACTAAACATATAGATAATGCCTTAGACAAAATAGTTTTAGCAACAATATCTTCTTCCTGTAAAATAACATACTATGGATATTTTACAGGTGACAAATGCACTAAAGTCTAGATAGTGCAGAGTCTGGCAGTATTTTGTGCTATTTTTGTCTGAAGAGCCAGCTGACATATGCTGCTTTCATCCTTGGAATATGAAAAACAGATTTTTCTATGAAAGAGTGCCAGAGAACAGGGCAGAGTTAACTCTTCCACCGGAGGGGAATGAGGATGAGCTTGTGGGCAGCGAAGAGGAGGATGATGATGCTGGCATGAACCTGTAGCAACTGTAAGTTAATGACGATGTTTTTCAGACTAGACAGTAAATAACACAAGACACGATGTGAAAATATTCACATTTTGATGTAAGACTGGGTTGAAATATTGGGTTATACATTATAACGTAATTAAAATGAAAAGTGATTATGCAGTGGATCGCAGGATTTTCTATTATATGTTTCCACATGATATAAAGTAATATAACCCTGAAAATATTCATATCATGTTTAACCCATAAAGACCCGGTGCTACTTTTGTGGCAGTTCTCTATATTTCACCTTTCTTAAGTGATTTATCACCATTTATTAAAATATTATCCTCTTTATTTAGTGTTTTTTCAGTGAAAATCAGGTATTTTCCTATATTCAATTTACTGATCATATGTAGCTTTTCATTAAAGCTCAGGTTAAAGTGTAGGGTTATTATATCAGAAACAGAGAAAACTGAGGTAAAAGTGACTTTTTCAGCAAAGACGTCAATAACTGATTGTAAATACAAGTGTCTCCAGCCACTGTCATTTATCAAGGAGGATGGTGTGGTCTAGGGGGCAAAGTGAAGCAAAATTAACATTATACATGCTTCAAATCACATAAAACTGATTTTTTTTGTTTGTTTTTTTTGTTACTATCATACACTAATAAAAATTAATACAACTGAACCTCACTAATGTGACCACTTTTGGAACCAAAGCAAAATGCTGGCTTTAATAAGTTTGTCCTCAGTTATGGCATTGCATTTCATTGCATTCCAAATAATTTAAAATTAGAAATAACAGGATACAGTAGAGGTATAGACCTATGTTTGACAACTTTGTGTGATTCACTCAATCACTGGCTGTGTTCCCAGATATTTAATATTCAGTCCATGCAGTTCTATAGTTCCCACTGTGTAATAATACATTCCATACCTTCTGGCTGCCCGTTTGTTTTTCCAGCATGCAGACTTGAATAGAATAGAACTTGAATAGAAGTTGATGGTGTTTCCACGGTAACTACGGAGCCTATGAATGTCCAAATGGGACCATGAAAAGATGATAAACTGCATTTTACATCAATTATTTACATATATTGATAGGATTAGTGGATCAACAGGTATTAAACAGTTTATCTCAGTAGATGGTTTTGGTCAATGGCGGATGTTTGGGTCTTTATGGGTTAAGTAATAATTCATGTAATAGACGGTTAAAACATGTTCAATAAGCTTGTAAAGATAGATGCCGTCAACACATAATTAGAGATAAGGAGGGTATTTAAGATGATAAATCTGTCTTGCCGAGGTCTGAGAGCTCATGCTGTATTGATTTTCCTTGAGTGAGAACTCGTCCTGCACGGAAATATGACCGAGATTAGTGTCCACAAGGACGGACTCAGACACAACACACACTTAAAGCAGAGAGGAAAACCAATATATGCAACGGGAAGTCTCTTTAAAAGTCGTAATGGAGATCCCACCAGACCCACTTCATTAGCAGATGTGGGCTAACATGAGTCAAATTAAGTTGAGTTCAATAAGTCAACTCTTGTTTCAGTCTCATGCCAACTGTGCAGCCTCACAGCCAGACAGACGACATTCATATACCCACCGCTGACAACAGTGCTGTCAACTCTAATCCCATTATCTCTTGCAGAAAGCAAATGCCACAGCAGTGCCACCTTCACTCCCCTCTGAGAGAGATAATCCAACGTGGAGGAGGATTACAACATAAATCCCACCTAAACAGGAGGTTCACCCTCATCTCTTCGCTCTCTGGATCGCTGTAAGCAGCTCAGACACATTAAAAGTGATCGAAGCCGATAGCTGGACTTGCGTTAAACCTAACAAGGTTACAAACAACAATGAATGCAGCATTAACCATGACACGGACGTAGCAGATCAGCGCTCGGACCGATTAAGGAGATCTGTGTGTTTTTGCTTGTTTATTGTGAACTGCATGAAACTCAAACAAATCTGCTCTAACAGTTCAGATGTTTAATATTCCTGCTATTCAGGAAATAATTATCTTCCATGCTGTATTAATTAGATCACTACCTAAAGTCAAGTTAAAAATAAAATATAATATTATGTCTGTTTTGTTGTTTTTGATTTTACAGTTCTTAGTGACAATGCAATAGTAAGGGCAGACTGAAGTTCAAACCTGCTTAAACAACGCTTCTTGAAAAGAATAACCTTTTTGGAGCAATAAAGTCTCTAAAATGTTGATTTTCATCGCATACAGAGGAGGCAAACGACTGCACAGAGGAAGAACAGAAAAGTAAATTATGCTTTTGCTTTACTTAAAGGACAATGCTAGTGTTTTAACATATATTTTGATTAAAGAAGCTTCTTTATTTTGCATTAATATCATTACAAATAGTGACAAGGCAAGAAAATAATTTTCTGTTAATGTAAAAAAAAAAGTCTTATTTGTAAAAAAAGATTCTTGTTTTTTTCTGAAATAAAAAATATCTTGTCAATCATTCTCATTGAAAAACTAATCTAATTTTCTTTCAGTTCTTTTGAGATAAACACCTCTCTGATTTTCATCCCATAAAAGAGAAATAAATGACTGCATGCAAGAAATACAGTAAAGCATATGATCCTTTGCTTGACTTACAATGTTTTACCATTTTTGTTTCTTTTGGCAAAAAACAGTGATCCTGTTTCCACTAATTTTAACAATATTCAGTCTAATTTCAACTCTGTTTTTGTTGATTGTAATACATATAACATCCTAAATGTTTGCATTTTAATTGGTTAATTTTTCAGTGACAAAACTTGACAATCAATTTGTTTAACTCACTGAGTGTTTAATATAAAAGAATTTGATCAAATGTACTGTAATGTGTTCTTATTGTATCCCAGTCCTTACTTGAGACAGCACCAGAGAATGAGTTGGACACAGGGCCAGTGAAGGAGGACGACGCCCCTCCAAAGGGAGTCATGACAGATGAGGAGCCGCCAAACGGAGTGAGGCTGTGGTTAAAGTTTGCAGCCCCTGATCCCGAGGACGAGGGAGGCTGATTCTGCTGGAGCTGGGTGGGATCCGGCCCGTAGTGACCTACGTGAGGTGTGGCGGCGGCAGCGTTGGGGTCTGACGCCGGGGAGTTCTCTGGCCGATACTTCATTGCGGGGCCTTTGTCTTCTTTGCTCTTAATGCAGCCCATAGTCTCACTCTGACAAAAAAAAAAAAAAAACATAAAAATTTCACTATAACAGCAAGAAAATGAAGCAGACAAACATGACATGCAGTTCATTAGTGAATGTAATGGTACAGATTGCAACATATGGCCTGAAGGCATTGGAATATGTGTTGTGAAATGAAAATTTAATGACCTGATATTATCGTGTGAATCATGCTGTTGTTATTGCTGCGAATGCTAATACGATAAGCCATGTCGTAACTGGGACATATGGGCAAATGCCAAATCTGCTTTGAATCACTCACAACTCATACGTGGCAGAGTAGATTCAATTGTGCGTGAATAATTTCAGGTATGACAAGGCCAAAGCAGAGAGATAAACATATTTTATCATTTTTACTCTCCTGATCTATTACGTCAGTGACGTTGTGAAAAAACATTCCTAAACGTCCCATTAAAACCCATTCAAAGCCTTGACATGGAAAAAACTATTAGGCTCTTCCTAATAACATTGCTTTGTTTTTATTTCTGACTGGCTGTGGTTGATGCAATCCTCTTTGGGGTCTTCTGCCTAACCCAACCCCGTCTCCATCGGCATGGTTGTCATTCCTCCTTCTAACATAATTTGGCCGGAGTCACACTGAGGCATTCTTTTGTGAGGTGAAGGCCTGGAAAATGTGGAGACAATCAGACACGCTCGTAAAGAGGTCTGAGCTCTGCAAGATCAGAACTGGTTCATTTGCCAAAAACAGCGGCTGTACAAGGAGATGGACCTGAGTAATTTGCGCAGATACGCTTTGAAACGGGAAAACAATAGAGGATCGAAATGAAATAGGGTTTTTATTTGAGCTGATGTGTGCTACGAAAGCAGACGAAATAAACAAAGCACTCTGGAGCAGCGTTGTGGCGCTGTTGGTGACAGTTGTAACAAGGGCAGAAGCTGACTGGATTACAGGGTAACAATCATGTTCCGGCCGAATAAGAGGAAACCCTGCTGGTGCGGTAACTCATCTTTCACTGATTTTGGAACAGCAGTCTTGATATTGAGAGGTGGAAGCGTTTTTCCTCATCAGAGAGGGAGGGGTGTAATGCAGAGTTCACCGGGTTCTCCAGCTGAACTGCCAAGGAAATCAACAAAATGGGGACAAACCACAGAAACCTTCCAAAGATTCAGAACACTTTGCTCAAATAAAACTCTACAACCAGTTAAATTACAGGTTACAGCTTCTGCTGAACACACGTCGTCCTCTTCAAAACCATTTTACGAGTGGTTAGTCACTGGAGACGTGTCAAAAAGAAACAGATTTTACTTTAAAAAAAAAAAAAAAAAAGGTTTCAAAGGAATAAGACAGTAAATCTAATGTCAGATCTACAGCCAATATTTTGAGATTGTTGGCTTGAAAACCAGAGCTCAGTCCAGTCTCCTTTAACCTCCAGACTAAAGAAATATCAGGGAAAGCGCATGGCTTTATGGTCAACTACGGTGGGCTAGTGAACTTACCACGCTATAAAACACTGGACAGAAGCCCTGGAATATTTGCAATTTGAAGAGAAGATGTGCTTCCTTCCAAAAACGAGACATCAGCCATTTCATGAGAGTGACATCACTTTTCTAAAATTATCATAACGGCACAAACACTGACCAAATCATGAAGAGTTTCGATGTGAGTTTGGTAAAATATAATGACCTATACACATGGTAAAAATAAAAAAAAAATAATAAAAGAGAGAGAGCCGTTCTTAACCCTTTATTGGGCAAATGACTATTTTTGGTCATTTCCGCATACATTACGAGACAGTGACAGCACCAGCTCCAGTGAGGACAGTGAGTCAACAGTCTCAGGTCCAGTGTGGTCTCCAGGGTCTGTAAGGTCCACCTCTGCATGAAC
>JAPQRP010000015.1:18594321-18609084 GCA_037367295.1 Apogon hyalosoma | reverse complement strand
ACACCACCACCCCCTCCACCCCCACTTACGTGACAAGTGAATAAGGCATGCCTTTCGGATTCATGAATAAAAAACGCAAATGTTTGACGCTCCTTCTTTAGCCCGTGACAGAGTGCGCGTAGAAGCCGTGGAGAAGTATTGAGCTGCGGGCGCACGAAAAGGACCGAGAAGAGAAGCGCGAGGAAAAACCGAAGAGGGGCTTCACTGACGGACCCGAACCAGCCGACAGGAAGGGAGAGACGGAGGCAGAGGGGCTGAGATAGAGTTTCTATCTCACTCTCCCAGTTTTGGGTCTTCAGCGGATCGCGCAAAGCGTCTCGCAACTGGTAAGAAGGAGGTTTTTCTGTGCGTAAAAGTTCAGAAATGTTGGAGAAGGCAGGAGTAGCAGTTTAATTTTTTCTTTTATAAACTCCTGGGCGCGGTTTGCAGTTGCAGGTGTAATTATTTTTTTTTACAGTTTAATGCAGAAATACATTTTTTATTTTGTTTGTTTTTTAATGAGTGAACTTACAATGGCGTCTGTGTTTCTTTTGCAGCAGGACAATGACTAGTAAAATGACTTTAGCCTTACTCATCTATGGAATCATAATGCATTACAACGTCATCTGCTCACCTGTGGGGCTTAGCTTTCCCAACATTAGGTATGTACACCTTTATGGACCTCTTAAGTCTAAAAGTCTTTTTTTTTGCATGTGAAGATCACTGTTGCTTATGTCTGTGGGTAAAACAGCCAACTGCGTTAATGGATAACATCATCTGACAGACAATCCACTGAGCTGTTACAGGGAAATTATAGCGAGGGAACATTCACCAGGGAGCGGCGGTGATAAAACTTAGACTGAGAGCCAGTTTCTGTACTTCTAGAATTAACAAAGCAGGTTTGTGTAAAAATGAATAAATAAATTAAAAAAAAAAAAACAAAAAAACCCCAATTGTAATAATAATAATAATAAGGCCTATTTTTGTCACAGATTCCAAATGATTTGTTTGTTTTTCCCAAGTGATTCATTACCATTTCTTGTAATATTATGAAAATCAGGTAGCCTATTTTCCCATATTGAATTCACTGATCATGCAGATGTTTATAAAAGCACAGAATAAATCTAAAAGTTATAATAGCAAAACAGAAAAAGAAACTAAATAGAAAGTGACTTTTTTGAGTTAAATATAGCCTTAGTTGAACATAAAACAAGCAGCTACAGCCGCTGTCATTTATCAAACCCCATGGGTTTTACTGGTGAATCAGTGTTACAGAAGATGACTGAACGTTCAATGACCGTGAAAAGATGACAAACTGCCTTTTGCTTCTGTTATTACGTGTATTGATGGTATTAGTGGATCAACAAGTATGAAACATTTTATATCCGTACATGCTTTTTTTCGGTGGTGGATGTTTGGGTCTTCATAGATTAAAAAACGTTACTATATATGGAAAAAAGTAACATTGGTGGCGGAGAAAGGTGCGTCAGGGATAGTGAAAGCGCATTTTTATTTTTATTACAAATTGAGATGCTTGTAATAAATCCCGGTTGCTTTGGTATATTCACATACCCCTGTCACTCAAACTTGTTGACATATTTTCTACTCAGAATTGACAGTGAGGTTTATGATGAGGATGGAAACTCCTTACCGCCCATGGAATATGACAGAGACCAAATGGATGTGAGGAGCGCGCCTTCAGACGACGTGTACACTTTGTATTACCCACCAGAGGAGAGGTAACTATGCGCATCCTCTAACCTCAGCCTCCATGTCGAACATCTCATTGCTGTAGTCCTTTTTCTGTTCATGTATGTTGTACGTTTTCTGTTAATGTAACGTAACGTCGAATGTCCAACAGAATGAAAAGTTTATTTTTGTTGTTATTATTATTATTATTATTATTATTTTTCTTTATATTGCTTTTACCAGATAGTCCTGCTGTAACTGTATCCTCAAAAGGGGAACTAATCGGACTTTTATCAGAAAGATTTTTTTTTCTTTAAAAAATTACTGAAGGACTCGTTTACTCTGCGATACTCACTGTCCTTCCAACGCATCATGCATTTTTATAAGATGTATTTTTTGCAGAGTATGTATGTGAATCTGTTGCCTCTTGCGCTGTGTGTGTGGTGATTTTTTTTTATTTTTTATTTTTTATTTATTTATTTTTTTTTTACTGTTTGGCTATCTATCATCCCAGAATGGAAAGGCATGCAGACGGCATGTTTAATAAAGCCTACAGGAAAGCGCTGGGTCAGTTATCAGCAAGGAAATATCTGCATTCTCTGATGGCAAAACGTGTAGGGTAAGAGCATCTTCTTGGTTGTCATTTCTTCTTTAAGCCAGTTTTTGTTTTTTGTTTTTTTTTGTTTGTTTTTGTTTTTTTTGTCTGTCTTGTGTGCGTTTTGGTTTCTTTCGACTTCTGCTTGTAATGCGCATCCTCCACGCCGTCCTATGTGTGCCTGTGGTCCATTATCTCCCAGCATGCCCAGTACATCTAGTATACCCCCTCTGATCCAGGCTTTATTAAACCTATAAGATCGACATGGAGAGCACAAATGAGCACTTGATTAATTTTGGGGAAGCATCATTTTGTGAGCCTGCTGCTGCTCACAGGCGCCATGAATTATTCATTATTCTAAACCCTAGTGGATGCAATCATTCTATCCTTATGAGTAGGCCTATCACATCTTAGCAAACTGAAAATATGCTCCTCTTAGATCTGGGATGAAGAGAAAAGTTCAGCAAAGAGTATGTCTCCAAAATTTTTACCCAATGGTTGGTCCTAGAATACATGAAATCAGATTTTCATTCAGATGCACTAAAGTAAGGACTCAGCAAACAAAGTGTGATCATGTAATTATTTCCCTTTAACCCTTTCATGCATGAATTATTAATAAACTAGTGGTATTTTTTTGACATAAAACATCTAATATCTTATTTCGTTACCACAATACCAGCTATTCATTGTACTTTATTCCATGCATCAACAGTGTAACATGTAATTTTATTAATTTTTTAAGCATAAACACATCCATAAAGCTTATACCACAAAGAGAACATATCACTGCTTTAAGAAAATGCACCATTTCAGTGTAAAATGTAGCTGTCCGCTGTGGTAACTGTCATAAATCAGGGATTATATCCTGTAAACTTCAGTCAATGAACCAAAATGACAAAAACCATAGGGATTAAAGTGTGAACTGACTATTCCCTGTGCTCCTCACAGTCCTAATAATCCCAGTGTCCAGGGCCTCCACCACACACATGCAGAGGTCACACGTGAATGCAAATGGATGATAATGAAAACTGTCTCCCTCTCCCTCTGTCCAACAGCGGGGGTAAAACGTTGGACGACAGCTCTGAGCCTCTGTCCAAGCGACACTCAGACGGGATCTTCACAGACAGTTACAGCCGCTACCGAAAGCAAATGGCCGTCAAGAAATACCTGGCAGCGGTCCTTGGGAAAAGGTATAGACAGAGAATTAGAAACAAAGGACGCCGGCTGGCATATTTGTAGCATCCTCCCACCTACCCCTCCCCCTCTGAAAAAACAGAAAACTAAAGTGTGTGCAGCCCCAGATGAAGTCATTCTGAGATCGAAACAATCGGTGGATCACTTTTGTGTTCTTTAACATGTATTTATGTATGAAGTAAGCCATTAAAATGAATATTTTGATAATAATATTGTTTTTATTTTGTACTTAAGCACTGGAGGACACACATATCTACTTCGTGGACCAATTTTTTTGTTCATTATAAAACTATAGTCTTTATTTATGTATTCATTGATTTATTTTTCTTAGACCTACTTCTTGAGTTGAGACAAATGTTCCAACAGCCCTGTCTTTTAAACGTTTAGTCAAGAGATATGATTATGAGCAAAATAAATAGTTTAAAAGACAATCAATGTATTGAATGCTGCTTTTTGTAAAGTGACATTAAGAGTTTAGTTGTCTCTATTCACAACAGCCTTGAAGACATAGGTTTTCACCAAATCCTACAAGACATAGACTTTGATGTCCTCCCGGACGGGGATGAGCTTGAGGCTTTTTTGGGAGACTGGCTGAAACAGTTTTCTCCCGTGTTTCCGGTGAGTTTCAGGCTCTTCTCCTGAGGCCGTGTCCTGCAGAGGCATCTCTTGTCCCTCCCCCTTTTTTTCTTTTCACTCACCTTTAACTCTGAACCTTGTGATCTTCCTCCAAACACTCGAACCCGATCTTCTTCCACCTCTTTTGTGCTCTTGTCTCTCTAGAGTCTCCCATTTTCTACCTGTACAGCCACATGCATACAGGCTGAATGTGGAGAGGCTGATATGTTATACATATCTTTCTAAAATTAACATTTATCCATATCCTATTTATGGATGCAAAGACACTATTATGATGATTAAATTATTTTAGTAGATCTGGGACTTGATCTTGATTATTTATAAAGCCAAAACCAAGATGGGATGTGTGTTGGAAATAAAATCCCACCACTGAGATGAGGACCAGAGTACTTCTGAGGTCTTTCTTGTCCTTTTCTTCTGCAGTGTTTACAGAGTGAACTCACACCTTTGACTCATGTAAAGTGCCAATCTTGTGTTTCTATCAAGGTCTTGGAAAACCTCTGACTCTGCTGTAGGTTTTCTCATGTCTCTTTGCCCCATATAATAAGTATCACCAACATGCAAAAGCACCATCAGGCAAAAAAAACAAACAAAACAAACAAAAAACTATTGAAATGATACTTGTTACATGGTAAACTATCCATCGACTTTTTCCCTGTGAGAGACATTGGAGGCAGTTTGAACTTTTTGTGTTCTGGTTCTATTGTGCTTCCCTTCTCTGTCATGTGAACCAATGTAAAACAACAGTAGATTGCATGATTAAAGTCAATTGCACTAGCCACCGCACCTGTGCAGACAACTAGATGGTTTTGCTTGCTTTCTGACTACTGCAAACATACCTGTCATTTCTTAATGTTGCTTTGTGTTCTGTTACCTCACAAACTGTTTCTACACAAACTGTATGTTAAACATTGTCCTCCATTGGAAAAACTCTCTGAATGTACTTTACTGCTGGCAAGAATCTCTCAGTCTAATGTCATGTTTTATCTTGTAGGCAACAGGAGATTTTGTAGCCTATTGCTTGTTTATTAAGAAAAGCTGTGATTGGGCAATTGAAGTGGTCAGCTTCTATGGTTTTGATCTGCACTGTGGCACGAAAACAGCCATAATTGACATAATTTAATTTGCATAATGACATTTAAAGAAGAGAAACCATGAGACTGGAGTAATTAAGAAACAAGAAAACACACTGACAAGTAAATTGGGGAGGCAGGGATGGGCCAAATGATTGAGGTTTATAAAACTGAAAGCTTATAGTGTATAAAACCTGCAGATTAAGGCAGATCACATCTAAAGCGCTACGCTTATTTTTCCAGTGTTGCACATTTCTGATGCATCCGGCACAGTTTTACAGAAAAAGTGAGCTGCATTAGTTCAGAGTATGAGTTCTTCAATCTGTGCCTGTATCAATCTTTCTTTAATTTTGCATTCTCCTCTAGGCTTTGTGACGCAGGAAGCAGTTTGCGGCTGTGGTGCCTTGCATCGACTTTTAAATCGCCATGAATCACAGATGGCTATTTAGTGGCCCTACAATGCTGCACATCATCAGCTTACATTTCACTTTTTTTTTTGTTGTTTTGCTGTTTTTGTGTTGCTCAGACATTTAGCAGAAACTCTAGCGCCATCAAGCTTAGATGTCAAGCATTTTTGCTTGCATGCTTTCTTTTGCACTTTTTTTTAGAGCACTAGATTAGATTTATGTGAAAACAGAGGAAAGGATCAGATCCCCACTCTCCATGAGACATTACATGTGTGAAATAAAAGCGCCAATAGCCTTACAAAATTTAAATAATCCATAAAGATATATATATATATATATATATATATATATACATATATATATAGTTGCTGTGCAGAAAGTACTAGATTATACTTCAAATGCAATCTGCAAGGGTAAAGTAAATAAATGTTTTAAAAAAGTGTTGTAAGATTTGTATGAATAAATTTTTGTAAACAACAAATATTTCGTCTAATCTTTGAAGCCAGTTTCATAAGTGTGTAAGTTAAAACACATTCAAGAAGAAGAGAAGTAAATAAAGCATAAATATTTGTTTTCCTTCAGTCGACATGGGCTCATCACCTTTAATAGACTGACACAGAAGAAGAGAAAATGAAGAAAATTCCGATGCTGAGCATTCCAGAAGTAAAGAACAAAAAGTACCTACATATAATCACACCATTAAAAACACCACACTGTTGATACAGATTCAGATTTATTGGCTTGAAAATGTAAGTGCAAGTTAAAATGACAAGTGTAAGTTCTGATTTTCTTCTTAGTGATGTGGGTGTTATAGGTAGAGGACAATGACATGTTGCAAAATACACAAGTAAAGCACAGTCACAAAGGCTAAAGAGACCAAGCCTCTGACTCAGTGTCTTTGGCTGTGAAACAGTCACACCAGTTGGCCGGGTGTCTACCTCCCCTTGGGACAGCATGAGCAAAGAGACGTGGGATGGATCACCCGGCCTGCGCCGCACATCGCCACACTGCACTTTACACCTCCCCAGGACTTTAGAAGTCACCACCAAAGGCCTGTGGTACTGGCAGAACAGTTGGCCGGTCTCAACACTGGTACATCCACATCATGCCAAAAACAACAATGTCAAGAAACACATGACATGAAGAGAACAGGTTTTCAATAAGCCTGCACTGAAGTCAATGCACCCAAAAGACATAACTGTGACATGTGCTTTTGAGAGCATCTGCACAGGTTATATGTTAGTCTGTGGATTTTATAATGTTATGTGGGTTTATGGTAAAATAAAATTTCAGAAGGTTTAAACTGTCCCAATGTGGGTGAAAGTCTCTCCAGCATCCAGATTAATGCTTATATGCATTATTTACACACAATATTTGTTCAATTAAAACACCTTCAGGAGGCAGAGACTGTTAGGATAAAGCAAATAGTCCTTCAAAGGGCATTTTCAGCTTCAAAATCCATAGTATTCAGATCCTTTACCTAAAAAAATTAAAGTACAGTTCAGCCAGGTACGTTTGTTTTTACTGACATTATTGAATTATTAATACTGAAGCATCACTGATAGAGCACCAGGTTATTGTAGTCACTTTTTCTGAGTTTGTCTCCAACCATTGATGTTTTTTGTGAGAAATTAGATAATTAGATTAGACGTTATACTCACTGGCCATTTTATTAGGTTCATCTGTTTAACCTGCTCCTTCCCAAACCAAGTTCCAAAGGTTATAACTGAAGAACCACAAGGCTAAAATGAATCAATGACACCTCATTGGAAAGGGAATAACCTCTAGTTTAGGTTAAATTTAGCACATGTTTTGTTTTGTTTTGTATTTTTTTGAATAGGAATGGATCATTAAAGTGACCTCATGACCAGCGAACAGGCAGGAAGTCCCATTAGCTTTGATCGCCATCCAGGTGAATCGTTCACTGATTATTATGTTTTTGTGTTCAGGAATACTGTCAATTCAAGTACTGCAGAGAATCTAAGCCTCCATATCTATAGTGACAAACGTTGGGTGGTAGAAACTTGGATGTGTTCAATACAAAATGGCGACTGGATTGTCTGTGATCCAGTGGGAATGAAAGGGTTAACTACATGTCAACTCAAATATCCAGTGGGTCAATCACATGACAGCAGCTCAAAGCATGTAGGCGTGCAGACATGGTCAAGACGGTCTATTGAAGTTCTAACTGAGCATCAAAATACAGAATAAAGGTGATTGACGTGAATCTGAATGTGTCTTGGTAGCTGATCTGTTGGCAGCCATCTTAAAGATTTACAGAGAATAGACTGAAAGAGGAGAAATGTCCAGTGAGAGGCAGTTCTCTCGGTGAAAATGACTGGTTGATGCTAGAGGTCAAAGGAGAAAGGCCCGAAAGGTAATAGCAGCTCAAAGAACCACTGAGGTATGGAGAGAAGTATCTCTGAACATTCAACACGTCAAAGCAGATGAACAACAACAGGAGCATACACATTCACCGGCCACTTCATTAGGCACACCCGGTACTAGTAAGGTGTACCTAATAAAGTGGCCATGAAAAGGCATGTGATAAAATTAATCCATAAAGACCCAAACAGCCACTGGCAACCAAAAGCATCTTCTGGTCTAAAATAATACCTGTTGATCCACTAATCCTATCAATACATGTAAATAACCACTCTAAAATAGAGTTTGTCATCTTTTTATGGTCATCAGATATGACCCATTTGGACGTTCAGAGGCTCTGAAGTGAACGTGGAAACACTGTCGTCTTCTACAACATTGTTTCACCAGTAAAACCCATGGAGTTGGATGAATGACAGTGGATGGAGACGCTGGGTTTATGTTCAGTTATTGAAATTTTTGCGGAAGAACTCACTTTTTCATCAGTTTTCTCTGTTTTTATACAATAAACTTTGAATATACCGTGAATTTTCATGAACATCTAAATTTAAAATAGGGAATTAAATGCGGGAAAATATATAATTTTCTGTGAAAAATGCAAAATACAAAGGATAATATTATAATAGATGGCAATAAATAGCTTAAGAAAGGTTAAATAGAAAGAAAAAATACATTTGGGAACTGCCAAAAAAGTAACAGTGGGTCTTCATGGGTTAAAGGGAAAACTCACTGTTGGGTTGATGCTAGATGTGAGAAACCAGAGAGCAGGAAAAAATTGGTTCAGTCTTTAACTGTGTAAAATCTACATCTAGAAAGACACTACAAAAAAGTAAAAAGTATGTTTGTCTGAAATGTTCTGGAGCCTAAAGATAAAGTTGGATAAAAAGGAAATACTCAAGCAAAACTTTACGACTTTTCACTCTAATGTACAGTTGTTTTTGTGGCGAGATGTGCAGTTTGGTCATGTTTTTGTTAGTATTTTGGGGCATTTTGGGCCTTTATTTAATTAGAACAGACAAGGCATAAAGATAGAAAATGTCAGCTGAACTGGGAATTGAGCCCAAGCTGCTGTGGTTGGTACCTTCATCTGCTAATCTACAGATCACACCAATGCTGGTCATTAATTTCCCAGCATGCATTAATGCTTTTACAGATGACCTTAAATAATTCTTCTAAAATGTCTCCTATGAGAGCTTTGGGCTTTCAAATTATCTCTGAACACTCCCAGTCTCCTAATCTGCCCACTCTTATTGAGAAATATCGTTAAAGGGTTCCAGTTACACTCACAGCACTTGCAGCTGTGGAGAGCTGAGGCATCGCACTATGAAGCTGTGATGTAAGGTATGGGTCGACAGACTAAGCAACCACACAAAGCCTGTTGTGTCTCTCTGTGTGCGTAATAACCCTCTCTCAGACATGATGGCAAGGCTTTGATTTTTGTGGCCGTGGCCTCAGCTCTCAGAGGAGCGCAGGGAGAAGATGATCAATGGGAGTGATCTGATTCCTCAGGCCCGTGCCAGACCCTTTCTTAACCCTGCTAACCCAATCAGCTAATGTTGCCAGGCAACCGATCCCAGGAGGATGCACTGGGGGCGGGCGGGGCGCCGGTGGCCTTCCTGGGCACCCAAAGATCATGCTGGATATATTTCACTCAAATGGCTTCAGTCTCAGCTATGTTGGCTTTTAGTGTCTGCAGCAGGGAGCTTCAGGGAGGGGCTGGGAGGAAAACAGAGGATTAACGCAAAGAGGTGCACAGACAGACACCCCTACTATTATTAAGACTATGAACCTCACACTGAAACAGTCACGAAACTCAACACGAAACATAAAAGACACTAAACGCTAACATTATGACCACTAACAGGTGAAGTGGTAGTAATGTTCATTATTTTGTCTTAATTTCATCTTTCAGTGGGTTGGATATATTACAAAGCAGGTGAACATCCTTAAAGAATCCTAAAAGTTGATCTGTTGGAGGCACCAATGTGGGCTAATGTAAGCATTTGTGCAACTTTGGCCGGGGCCTAAATGGGATGGTTTTCATAGTTTCTTTCCACCACATTTGATTTAAAGAATGACAACACAGTTTCTGTTTTTATTAAGACTACTGGTGCTTACTGTACTATTCTACATACAATATGCACCTGAAAGACACACAGACGACGTCATCCTAACTGTCTCTCCATAATCTATCCAAAGATACTGAAGATGTCTCTGCAACTTCCACGTGTCTAGACTTATTTCCACCTTTTTTTAACACTTTATCACCTCCCCCTTGATACTTGTGGGGAAATATGCCATGGCATAAGTGGCATTTATCACATGTGACAGGACAGCAGTGAGTCAACTGGGATGTTCAACACAAAACTACATGTTTCTTTACTATCTTTACCACAAGTTCTCATGAAAATTCATGAAATTAACTTTTAACTTGAAAACGTTACATTTGTAAATGAAGGAACAGTTCAAACTGTACTATACTATGGGATGGTTTTCATAGTTTACTAACCCACTATACTATACTTCATTATAGTATAGTATAAATATAGCATAGTATAGTACAGTGAACACTATGGTAAAGCATTATATTGTATAATATTGCATAGTATAGTACAGTATAGAAGACCATCTATATTATAGAAGCCAAGTGGCCTCTGTGTGTGTATGTGTGTGTCTCGGGATTCACACAGAATCTGGAAAGAGCTGACTGCTACAGTTTGTCATACTTATGTATTTTTAGTCAAAGAACAGACTCATGAAAACGGCAAGTTGATAGGACCAATATTTTTGGAGATATTAGTAATTTTGGAATACAATAGCCTTACATTCATGTTGCTAAACCCAGAACACTTTGGCGGTGACTGCTGGACAAATACGGTACAGCATGCACAAAGACACAACAGCATAAAAACTACCAGATCTAGAACCCGTGGATCCCCATGGGCCATCGTGCTAGTTTTCTATGATAACAGGACACTTTAAAAGGAGCCGTTCTAGAACCATTCAGTTTTTTCTTTCAAAAATTTCTCCTTCCATCCAAGTAGAGGATCTAGGAAGTTCTCTCACTTCTGACTGCTGTCAAACTAAATACTCACACATGCTCGACTCTTACTCCACCTCCCACGCTGCCTCCGTCAACGCAGGAACTCCTCTGCTCCTCTGGGGTCCGTATGAGTGGCAGCTTTCTGGAGGGGGAATCCACATGAAGCCCTTTTATCCGAGCCGCCCCCTGGGCCCTGCTTGACTGACTGCAGCACAGTGCAAAAGTTCAGCCATTATGGAACACTGCTGCTCTATTTACAACAGTGAAATGTGTCATTTTTTTAATGTCAGACCTTTAGCCAAAAAGACGACTCATTATGTGACCAGAGAAAATGTCTATAATCCTCGACCCCTTTTTCCATAAGCGTGAAAACCCACCTTTATAGATTTGTCATATTCATAAGAAAGTTACAAGAATCTGAGTCATGTCACCAGTGGACTGTCTTCTGCCGTCTTCACATATTGACTGAACACCAACAGGAAATAGAACTTTACTGCTGCATTTTTGATTCCTGAAGGTCTCATGGTCTTGCTGTTTTTTTTGTCATTTTTTAAATTGGACAGTTAACCCAGAACAATGCAAACAGCCACTGTCGACCAAAACCATCCACTGATCTAAACTGTTTAATACCTGTTGATCCACTAATTCTATCAATACATGTGAATAATTGGTGTAAAATGAAGTTTGTCATTTTTTCATGGTCATCAGATATGACCCATTTGGACGTTCAGAGGCTCCGTAGCGAACGTGGAAACACCGTCATCTTCTACAACATTGATTCGCCGGTAAAACCCATGGAGTTTGATCAATGACAGTGGATGGAGACGCTTATTTCATGTTCAATTAATGATCTATTTTGTTGAGAAAGTAACCTTTTCTTCAGTTTTCTCTGTTCCTGATACAATAAAACAACTTTATTCTGAGCTTTTATGAACATCTACATGATCAGAAAATGAAATATAGGAAAATACATGATTTATAGTGAAAAAAACACAAAATACAGAGGATTATATAATAATAAATGACGATAAATCAATTAAGACTGATTAAATGGAAAGAAAACTTAATTTGAAAACTGCCACAGAAGAAGCACTGGGTCTTTATGGGTTAAATTATAGGCAAAAAAGTAAAGCCTTACACTACTGCATTACAGCAAAAAGTAATTAGTTACTGTAATGCATTAGTTTTGTAATCCCAACACTGGTAAAGAGTGTATTCTAAGTAAAATCTGTTTTCTTGAATCTGGGCAGTTCTTTGTAACATTCTTATTGCATTCATCTTCAAACATGTAAAAACCAAATAAATGCCCCTGATTCTTGTCCATTCAAAGTGTAAGCAGCGGTTGGAGATAAAATGCTGCTGTGCAAAATAATTACACTGTACTAGTTATATTTTCAACATCCCACACAAAAACCATGTGGAGACTTATCTGATCTGCCATCTGACACAAGTTTGTTTGCATGAAACTCAGTTAGAAAGTTCATACAGTGTGTGTGCGTTTTACTTCTGATCGCCTTCAGCTTTTTTTTGTCTTTCGGTGTGTGGGGAATAGAGCGAGCTGACAGCCGTTCACAGCATACCTTGTTAGATGCTTGATATGTCTGTATTTTTGTCCAACCTTTTTAAGTGAAGCGCTGAGCAATTACAGCTCAGACTTTGTTTTACTTAAGACTCCCTACCGTATGAAAAACCATCTGGACGACCAGGAGCCAGATCTAAATTGTCAGTGTTTTATGTCTATCTTTTTAAACTCCGCAGTATGCATATCCCAGTCGGGTCTGTCTTCCGTCCATTTTCTGTCTCGGTGGATGCTGTACAATACACCGGGCCCAATTAGCAACCTACTGACTTAGACTTCACGGCGGTCTGGGTTCAGAGGCCAGAGGTAGAGGAGCATGTTTCTGGATTTGGACTGAAGACTGTACTCATTATTGTGCTGTCAGCTGACCCTTCCAGTCATTAGAGATGCTGTCGGTCTGCTCTAAACAGAACCACTGAACCATTAATATGCATCTACTGACATCACCCTATTGATCGATCCATGAGCACATGGTCATATCATATCAACACCAAGAACGGACCTGCTTCTCCCTTTACAGCCATGCAGGACGTTGAGGTTCACAGAGATTCGATGGATATGTACACAATTAACCCTTTAAAGGCACTCATACAAATACTCTGAAACTCAGCATTTCAACTGTAGTGTGTTATTGGAGGACTTAACAAGACTGTATTACTTTTGTGAAATTGTAATTTTTTTTTATTGTTATGTAGAAAATCAAGGTCAATGAAGTTACCATATTTAGTTAGGGTTAGCAAGCCCTAATCCATAAGTGGCGAAAAAGTAAAAATAAAAAAATCCAAGAAGTATACATAAACGAGTGGTGCCAGGCACAACAAACCCCGCCCCTCGCACGTACTGTAGCTTATTTTGGCATCAATCCAGCTGATGTCATCATGTCTGTGCATGCGCTAATGTCAGCATATAAACTGCCTCTATATATGTGCCAAGTTTGAAGCAAATTGAAACAAAATTGCTGTTTTTATGGACATGTGAAATCTCACCCATTATAAGTAAATGGGAGAAGAAAACGTAGTTTAAAAATTCTTTAAAAATTTGAACTTTGACCGACTTTTCCCAAAATGTAACCACATCTATTCTGGGTCACTGGCAATCTAGAAACCCAATTTGGTATGAATTCAAACAATAGTTTTGCTGCTACAAACATGTGAACTTTCGCCCATTATAAGTAAATGGGAGGGAAAAGAGATTTAAAAAATTAACTAAAAAAATGTGAACTTTGACCTACTTTTCCTAAAATATAATCACATCTATTCTGGGTCACTGGAAATCTATAAACCCAATTTGGTATGAATTCAACTAATAGTTTTGTTGCTAGAGTGTTAACAAAGAAACAAACTGAACATAAAACAACACCCCTTGCCTCCCCTTTGCAGGGCGGGGTAAAAACACAAGAAAAACATGTAAGGTGAAAGGAACATATATTTTAGAACATTAGACCAACATTAGTGCTGATCCAGACCCCTGTCCACATCCACATTATCCCTTTGAACATCATTACTTACATTAGTACCATTACTTCACGGTACCTAACAAACAAATGAACAAAAATAGTCACTTGCCTGATAAAAGGTTAAACCACACACCTTTGTGCACATGACAGACCAGTCTGCTTTTGCCCACTGTGTTGAGAAACAACAGAAAAAGAGAAAGAAAAAGAGGCTATAAAGCAGGTTTTTGTGGCAGTTTTGATACAGAGATGTTCATCATTCATCTGACATCAATGAAATGGCTGTAATAAATCAGTTCAGCCGCTTGTTCTAAATCCTGCTAAAGATAGAAGCAGACTTAATTTATCTCACTTGTGCTGATGTGGATATACCTGTCCTCTGTCGCTGCAGCAGGTACACAGCACAGATAAATCATACAGTATGGTACCAGAATAGAGCGTTCATCTATGAAGAACAGCAGCAAACGCACATGCCCGACTCTGTTATTCCTTTATGTCTTATTGAGAATGAACAAATTATGTAATTATGTCTTACCTCATAAAGCCCCAAACATCCACCTTTAACCAAAACTATCTACAGACCTAAACTATTTAATACCCGCTGATCCACTATCATGTACATAATTGGTGTAAAATGCAGTTTGTCATCTTCTACAACATTGATTCACCAGTAAAACCCATGGAGCTGGATCAGTGACAGTGGATGGACACACTTGGTTTATGTTCAGTTAAT
>JAPQRP010000015.1:18564547-18574936 GCA_037367295.1 Apogon hyalosoma | reverse complement strand
TTCACCTTCACTTTTTTCTGCTGTTCCAATGACAGGTCGACTTGGCCTTATGTTTTGGGTCATTGTCATGTTGAAACGTCCAGTACCGTCCCATTAGCATTCAGTCAAGGTATGAAAACTTATGAGCTCAACTGTAGATGCTACTACATATTGATTGGTTTGATTCCTTAATTATCCAGCTGTAAGGAGAATAAGGACCATTCATATATCATGTGTGCATTAATGTACAGCACAGTGCAAAAGTCTTCGGCCATCATTCAGGCGATCCGGCAGGATGAGGGACCAAGGTCTGTGATTAAAAAGGGAAATATGTATGTTTTCAGTAAATATTTCACGTCCGAAGATTAACTATTAACTAACCCTAACCCTCACAAAAACCTGCACGTCTAGTACATTTGATACTTAGATGACAGACACATGTACACAAACACAAACTTTACACGAAAAAAAGGTTAACGGATGATAGCGTTCAGCTAACATTACTGTCGCTACATAGAAGACGTCCATGTGGACAACCTGAAACAGAACAAACTGATGCCATAATGCTTCATTCAAAGCAGACTATGATGCTTTAGTAAGGTCAACTGTACTTTAGACATAAATGAGTTTTCTTCAGTGAACCTTGCAACATTGGCAAATGTAATATTTGGCAAATTGGTCAGACATGTTGTGTCTATCTTATCCATTTTGTCTCACTGTGTTGGGCACTCCTATTTTGGGGGCATTTTGCCAGGGCCGGGGTTACGTTCTCCGTCTTATTGTTAGGGTTAGGGGATAACCAGATTATGACACCAAGGTGACACAAGAACCTGCATCAAACACAAAATGCCCTCCCAAAAATAGGAGTCCCCACTGTATCGACTTGGCAGGAAGTCCTTTTCCATGACGATTACGTATTTCCGGCATGTGTGAAAAAGGTTTATAGGGAAATTGAGTCTGTGCATTTATACCATCCTAATACACACCGCTCCTGGCTTTAGCTTTAGCAATTAGTGCATTAGGAAGGTAAAGGCAAACCACTGAAGCTGTGAAGGCAAACAAAACAAACAATAAAATATTGCAGATTACTCCTAATCGCACAGAAGATAGTAGGTAGGATTGAGATCACACTCAACAAGTCACACTGGTCATGTGTGAATCTGGTTTTAGCAAAACCACATCTCCCACCACAAGTCAACAGATAATACAGTGCACTGCATGTGTGTGTATACGTGTATGTGTTAAACCCCTTTTATTCTATCTATATCTTTCTTTCATACCTTTTCATGGATTGATTGTCGCCCCAATTACCAGGAAATAACATATGATACTAAGTACAACAGAGATGGTGTAAATTGGCAAGATCAAAGGTGTGAATATGATTCATCCAGAGTAAATAAGCAAAATAGAGCAAATACTGGAAGCCTCACACATGTAATGACAAGCTTTGATTAAATGTATGACTCCTTCACTGACCCAATTATAGATGTTTAATTCATTTATTCCACATTAAAGCTACAGGAGGGAAAATATTAGGATTTGACATGCCCTCTGGCACTTTCTCCGCTCAGTCCAAATCAAAAGACTGACTATAAAGATCGATGACCTGATGCTATTTCTTGCAAACATGGATAAATGAAGGTCAAATATCACAGTTAGGGGAGCTGCCATGTTGCTTCCGTCGCATCCGAGTCCTAACATTTAACTCCCCATACCTCTCTGAAAACACACGGTCCTGTTTCTTTTTACACCATTATACTGAAGCAGGGACACCATGACTGGGAGAAAAGTGATGACGATTCTAAAGGCTCATGACTGACAGGGACCTGGAAAATAGTCGAACATTAGTACATCTTTTAATGAAAAGATATTAACCTGTCACCATAAAAGATTGTTTGCTTCACAAGGCAATAACAAACCACCTATCTATTTATTTATTTATCTATGTATTTAGTGTTTCTATTACAACTACTATTACTGCATTATCACTATTATTTATTTATTTTTACTTTTTGTTATTGAAAGAAATGATGTTTATAGATATATAACTATCATTTCTTTTACTTTTATGTAATTTTTATTTATCCCTCTACTTCATGGAAGGCATGCAAATGACATTCTTTTATTTTATTTAAAATACAGCTAGGTCAAGGTGAGGTCATTCTATAAGCCTTTCAGGTTTTCGACCTCACCTGCACATGTTCATACCCTCCTCTCTACCAAGAGAGATATGTACATGTATTTCTTTTATTCTATATTTGTATGTGTAAATAAATAAAAATGTAAAAAAAAAAAAAAAAAGTAAATATTTTATCTTTGCAATTGTTTTGTTTAGTTTTTGGTCCATGCCTCCCCCTTCCTTATTTCAGATACAGTTTGGTTCAAAATAAAAACTACATTTCATTTATATTAGTATGTCAATGTAAAAAAAAACAAAAACAAAAAAAAAACAACCCAAAACTAATACTATTATCATAAAATCTACTTTAACCAGAATATTAATCCATGTCTGCACAGAGTAATATTGTCAGGGTTTGTATGGCTTGGACCAAAGTGATATTTTTTTTTATGGGGCCCCAAATCTGTGGTGCCCCCCCCCAGTACTGAAGCATAGTTATAGAGATTTTACCCAACATTGGCAACAAAACCATCAGATACAGACGCTTTAACAAACAAGATCAACAGTCTCGTCGTTATAATTAAACTGTAGAGTATGTACCACATTCTCTTTAATGAGGAAAAATGTATTTCACTGTGACCTGAATGAGTAGCAAAAACATTTATAGTGTGAATCGCCGCCTGCATTGAGGCAATTAGGTTCAACAGATGATCCTCAGTAGAAGTCTTTAAAGTGCTTATAGCTGTGAAGCCACATTGAACATCACAAACTTAGCACCTTTAACATTAGTGCTGAAACATCACCTCTGGGATATAAATTCTTCTTATTTTTAATCCTCCTCCTGTTCAGTGGATATTTATAAACTATAAAGTATATCTATGGTGTTCTTAGTGTCAGACATCAACTAATTAGATATGCTATGCAGCTCAAAAAGTAAGTAACATTTTTTTATGGAAATGAAGGTGTTAAGGTTATTAGTGTTTTGTCTGAGCATAAATCAATGCACCATGCTTCATGTGTTTGTCGGTGGTCTATAGAATGTTGCTGCTGCTGCGGTGGTCTGGCGGCCTTGAGTTGAGACTGGATGTCAGGCCGAGGTGGGGAGTGCTTGATTGGAATTAAGACTCTGTTGGTGGAAAATCCAGCAGCGGCGACCACAGGAGGCTAATTGGTCTTTGGCATTTAACATATTGTTAGTGTGAATGAACAGACACATTTACCCCAGTGCTTTGACTGCCAGGTTAAAAGAGCAGGGAACTCCAGAACAGGAGGGAAGATTTCCATGCAAACAACTCTGTACAATTCATATTTAACCAAACATGCTCATATATTTAAGCTTATCAAACAGATTTAAATACCAGTAATTTGCTGGTTTGTTTCAACAGATTGCCACAATAATTAGTGCTAAATAAATAAAAAAAAATCTTTGGAAATAATTATTCCTGACTATTCCATTATTTTCCACTATTTTGTGAATGCATTGGTTGTTTTAAAGCCCATACTTATGGCCATCGCCATGTTGACGTTGAAGGAGACCATATTTGGACAAAAGGGACAGAGCTGTGGGAACCCTGGCATCACAGGTGAGTTAATGTTAAATGACTCATTAATACACTGACTTCAAGCACTGTGGGACAAAATCATTTTACAGTCTTGTTAGTGGAACCTGTTAACCATAACTACAGTGCGAAAAAGGAAAAATGTGTTTTAACACTTAAAGTGACGTATGAGTTTTATCACAATTTTTTTTTCAAATGTGTAAAACCCCAGTGATAGCCTAATTATCCCTAATCCATTAGTCTGTCTGTGCTCATGCACCTGAATCACTTCCTTCAGGGTGAACAACTTTGAAGATGACTCCATTATATACAGTCCACTTGTTTAGGCCTTTTTGGAAATTTTGTCGCAAAGTGCATTGTGGGAATGAGAATTCCACGCAGCAGCAATTTCGCTGTCTCTTCATGAGTGCTGAACCCAAATGTCACCTTTACCTCCATCCACCGACTATACATATTCTTTAAAACAACCTGGTGGATGGTATAATTTTACGCTGTAGCGCTCTGGCTTGTTTTCTGGCCAAATCTGTGAGAAACCATTTTCACTTGGTCGTCATTTTGCTACAGCCAACCTTTTGTTAGTGATTTATCACCATGCATTATTTTATTCCCTGCATTTTTCAGTGTAACGTCAGTTTTTCATATATTTAATTTGATGACCTTGTTGATGTTCATAAAAGCTCGGTGTAAATACAAAGGTTATTACTGAATAACTGCATTTTACCTAAATTACTTAAAATGTATTAACGGAATTACTAGTTCTAAAGCTATTAAACTTTTTAGATCAGCAGATGCTTTTAGTCACTGGCAGCTGTTTAGGTCTGTCGGGGTTAAATGAAAAGAAAGTCTGTCTCTGCAGGCAAGGAAGCCGTCATACAGACCTGTCAATCAAACTGCAAGATGACACACATCAACCTGACCTGATCAGTGGATGAACATTTTAAAGACCGAAAACCAGATCACTTATTAGATCCAAATAAAACAGATGAGACTAGAATGACTTTGAAAAGTAATGAAAATTACAGACTTAGGATGTTTAGAGAGAATTCCTCTGTAAGTCAATGAGAGCCAGGTTTTTCATTTTTAAACCAACCCCCAGTGGTCGGCAGTGGTATTACAGCTTTAAGGCAGCTCCACATTGGCCTCATTTTAGAGCTGAGGTCCTTGTCCCTTGGAATACCCCAAAGAAATATATCCTCTTGAGACCCAGCAAAAAAAAAAAAAAAAGCTGTCTGCTGCGAAGGACATTCCATTAAAATAACAAATTTGAAAAAAAAAAAAAAAAAAAAAATAAAAAAAAAAAAAAAAAAAACAAAAAAAAACCCCCAAAAATTTATTATTTATAAAAAAAAAAATTTTAAAAAAAAAAAAAAAAAAAAAATCTAAAAAACAGAAAAACAAACAAAAAAAAACCCCCAAACAGTTATTCTGTATAAAAGAAAAAGCCAAAACTTTTACATTCCAAGGTCTCAGGGGAATATACAAGGAACAGCCCTCAGGTTCAACTTTTCAAAATTTTTTAATGGTAACTATTATTTTTATATATGCTAATTAAGGACCTCCTATAGAAGCATATCTTGTGTTGTTTACACTGGTTGGTGGAGTACTCTGCCTTAAATTAAAGAGTTGAACATGGGGTTTTCTGTCCGTGTGCTGTTACCCTGTTATACTCATTTAATTAACTATGCGGTTGCAGTATACTCTGCATCAGCAAGAAATTGATAAACATATTGATAGATATTTCCCTTCAGAAAAATGCTAAATATGTTGAAATAATCTAGATTCAATCTTTGATAAGGATTTGAAATATAGCACAAATGTATGTTGTATAATAGTCAAAATGTGCTGATAAACTGAGCAAACGGAGAAACAGACCTGGTTACACAATATGTTCAACCCATAAAGACCCAAACAGCCACTGATGACCAAAACCATCAACTGATTTAAAATGTTTAATAACTTCTGAACCATTAAACCTACTTGTAAATAATTGGCATAAAATGTAATTTATTACCTTTTCATGGTCATCAGATATAACTCATTTGGACTTTCAGAGACTCCGTAGTTACCATGGAAACACTGTCATCTTCTACAACATTGATTCACCAGTAAAACCCATGGAGTTGGATCAATGACAGTGGATGGAGACACTGGGTTTATGTTCAGTTGATATATTTTGCTAAAAAAGTCACTATTTCTTCAGTTTTCTCCATTTTTGATATAATTAAATTTTAATCTGAGCTTTTATGAACATCTGCATGATCAGTAAATTAAGTATAGGAAAATACCTGATGTTCACTGAGAAAACGCTAAAATACAGAGGATTATGTCATAATAAATGGTGATAAATCACTTAAGAAAACTTCAATATAGAAGAAAAAATATGCTAAAGTAACAGTGGGTCTTTATGGGTTAATGGTCAGTGTACCTTTTGATAATTGGATTTTCTTTTTGGAAACAAAAGAAGAACTAGTGGTTAATTAATTTATTTTTTTTAAATAGATGAATTAATATTGAATTTCAAGGAGTTTTTTGTTTTCAATGTCAAAACAGATAAACCAAATTTAAAAAATGGAATGATTTTCATTTTCTCTTTCTAAGAATAAAGAAAATTACTACCTGACAGAAATGGAAAAACGGACCAAAAACAGCTGTTTTTTTCTCATTTTCTGAGACCGGATGTTGTCATTTTCAAGGAAAGAGCACTAGTGCCTCGGCCACAACGATTCTTACCAAGGGTTTGTACAAAATCTGGACATCGTAGACATGCTCCCTCCACAAATGTTTACGAACTCCAGATTTTGTATGAACTGGAAGATTCATACAAACCCATCATTCGTAAGAATCTTTGTGACCTAGGCATTAGCGCTCTTTCCTTGAAAATTACAACATGCGGTCTCAGAAAGTGGAAAAAAAAAACAAAAAAAACAACTGTTTTTGGTCCGTTTTTTCCATTTCTGTCAGGTAGTAATTTTCTTTTTGTTATTAGAAAGAGGAAACCAAAATCAGTCAGTTTTTTAAAATTTGGTTTATCTGTTTTGACACTGAAAAAGAAAAACAGCTTGAAATTCAATTTTAATTTGTCTATTTTGCAAAGAAAATCAATTAACCTCTAGTTTTTCTTTTGTTTCTGAAAAGAAAATCCATTTAGCAAAAGTTACACTGACAGTTAATCCCCCTCCATGCAACCTCAATGGAAAAATCAAGGACAAAACTTAGTCATCCCCTGTAAACATGCTTTAATTGTTTAATTTCGTGAAGCCTGATGACAGGAAACTATGCACCATTAGCGTCACTGTCAGCAGGTATTTGTTAAACAGCCAAATGTCACCAAATGCTTCTTAAATCAACATCCTCCGTGGAGCTCTGAACCCTTTTCGTGTCTCCATGTCTGTATTGTCACTGCACAAATTAAAATCAGCAAGCAGTCTGTGTTTACTGTACATTTCTTCACAATACACATACCACAGGTGAGATTTCAGAGCTGTTCTGCTTCGACCTGCTGGCATTTCTGGAGGCAGAGCAGATCGGCTCTCTCCAAAGCCTCCCCGCTGAGCAACAGGGATCTCACTGAGTCATGTATGTGTGTACGCGCTGTAGTTTCCCTCAGTGTCACCACTTTGAACAAACGCTGCCATCCTCCATCAGCTCACAGTGACCGGCTTCATTAGCCCATAAAGACCCAGTGCTACTTTTATGGCATTTCCAAAATATGTAACTTTTTTTAAGTGATTGATCACTATTTACTATTATATTATCCTCGGTGTTTTGTATTTTTTCAGTGTAAATCAGGTATTTTCCTGTATTTCATTTACTGATAATGTAGATGCTCATAAAAGCTCAGAGTAAATTCAAAGGTTATTATATCAGAAACATAAAAAAATGAAGAAAAAAAATGACCTTTTCTTCTTTCTTTGATCATTTAACCCATAAAGACCCAGTGCTACATTTGTGTCAGATCCCAAATTATTTTTTCTCTCTATTTAACCTTTCTTAAGTGGTTTAGCACCATTTATTATAATATTATCCTATGTATTTTGCCTTTTTACTGTGAAAATCAGGTATTTTCCTATATTTCATTTACTGGTCATGTAGATCAGTGGTTCTCAAACTTTTCACAGTGGAGAACCCCCTGAAATTTAATTGTTTAATCCAAGGACTCCCAACTCTTGCTTCAGCGTTTTTGATTGAAAAAAATTAGGCAAAATTTGTTCCTGTGCTAAAGGTGTCTGTTTATATTTTTAGAACTTTGTAAACAAACAACATATATTTAACTGTAATATATTTTTTAAAAAAAACAAACCACACATTTTTTAAAGTACATTTTGTGTGCAAAATTTAAACTGAAAAGTGCCCTCTTTCATTGATAAGTAAGATAAATAAATTGGTCATTAATTAATAAATGAACCTTTCATCAACCAAAAATAATTACTTAGTTACTCAAATAAACTCATTTTGAAGAATCTAAAATAGAAATGTTCTTAAAATGTTACCAAAGCTTAAACAAGATGAATGACAACAAAACTATTATGTGAATGTGTTTTATATTTCAGCATTAATTCTTATTATTTATTTTGTATTCCTTACATAATAACTTATTCAATGTATTTTTCCCAAAAAAATCCAAATACCCCCTGGGCTTCTTCCAAGTACCCCTGGGGGGACACATACCCCACTCTGGGAACTCCTGAGGTAGATGTTCATAAAAGCTCACAGTAAGTTTCAAAGTTTATTATATCAGAAACAGAAAACGGAAGAAAAAGTGACCATTCTCAGCAAATCTGTCATTAACTGAACATAAACCAAGTGTGTCCATTCACTGTCATTGATCCAACTCCATGGGTTTTACTGGTCAATCAATGTTGTAGAAGATGACGGTGTTTCTATGATCACTATGGAGCCTCTGAACGTCCATGAAAAGATGACAAACTACATTTTACACCAATTATTTACATGTATTGATAGGATTAGTGGATCAACAGGTATGAAACAGTTTCGATCAGTGGGTGGGTTTGGTTGCCAGTGGCTGTTTGGGTCTTTATGGGTTAAATACTGCAGGGACTGCATGTAGTGACAAAGATCAGGGACCAAATGTAACATTAGCAGGGTTTTCTGTCATGTTGCTGTTGCAGACTGCACGTATAAAGGAACTAAAGATCGCCTACATTTTCAGTGTTGAGGTGTGATTTAATAAATTCAGTGATACATACATTAGATTTTCCTCAATCCTTTATCACATTGTACAGATAATATGTAGATATTCATTTTTCTGCTACTTTACATTTTTGTGATAAAACTGTCCAGAATATTGTCTTTTTCCTTCATTTGCACACTATTAAAAGTGTTATTTTGTCAATCTTCAACACCCATCACACACTATTTCATCTACTGTAGCCTGATTTCATCACAGAAGGTGTCAATAAATCTGCCAGAGAGTTTTTTTTTTCTTCAGAGAAATTTCATCATTTACCCCAAATGTCATCATGCATTCCATCATTAAATAAGGTTGAAATATAAATTCCCACAGATGGTACGAGTAGTGTTATTATCCAATGTTGCATTTTGTTCACAGCCCAATGCATTGATGTGACCTTCATGACAAACAAATACAAGGCAGGTGGCATCAAAAGCTTATGAGTGAAAAGGTGATCGTTTGGCTCAAAGGGCAAAAGGTTATATTCAGTATGTGTTTTTATTTTCTGTTGGAACCAATGTATGGACCACAAAGGAAATGAAACACTGCTTTGATTTCTGTGCAGACTGTACTGACTATGTCCAAATGGGAAATAAATCTTTTTTTCTGGAAATGCTAATTATTCCATTTTAGTTAGTGAGGCTGAAACATGGATTGAACTTCATTCTGTTCAAAGAGGAACAGATGAGTTAAGCTGTATGTCAGCCTTTTCTCTCAGAGCCAAAAGTTCACATCTTTAATTAATGGAGTTTGTTATTTGAATTCTGGTGCAGTGGTCTGGAGATAAATGGGCTTTACACCTAACTTTTAGAAAAATAAAGGAAGGCACTGAAACTTTGATTTGTCAGGTGCATAGTCTAGGATTTGTCTCTTTGTTGCATTGCAGGTTCAGGTTATCAGTCAAAACTTATATAGTTTATTTCATGGATATTTTATCATTTTCCACAACCAACCTATATTATGCACACTTTGATATTTCATATTCAAAATGTGTATGGAATAGGTAAAAAATAAAGATTTAGAGTTTTTTTTTCACCTTTTTCAAAAAGTTGACATGAATTATGGGAAATGGTTGATTTTTCAAATAAATTCAGATGTGAAAAAGTTTAACTTGTTTTATTATCTGTGTGGAAATTCAGTCTCTGCATTTTACCCCTCCTAATACACACAGCACAGTACCTAGCATTAGCATTAGCACATAGGTCACACTGGGAGCAGAGATCTGCCATTGAAGGTGGTCAGGGACAAACTCTGCCATGGCTCAGGAGGAAGAGGGGGTCATCCAATAATCGAAGGGTTGGTGGTTCGAATCCTGCTCTGTCCTAGTCTTATGTCCTTAGGCAAGACTTTCCTTGCCTCCTCCAGTGATGGTGTTCGAGGTAGTTCGGAGGGGCTGTAAGCGCAAATTACCAGTCCCGCTTCCATCAGTCTGCCCCAGGGCAGCTGTGGCTACATATGTAGTTGACCACCACCAGAGTGTGAATGTGTGAGTGAATGAATAATGGAGCCACTGTACGCGCTTTGAGTATGCATTCTTAGAA
>JAPQRP010000015.1:18528793-18551758 GCA_037367295.1 Apogon hyalosoma | reverse complement strand
TAACCACGAACTGATCTGAAGCCTATTTAGGTTGCAGTCCAATAGGTAACCAAATGAGCTAAATCTCAACTGTGTGTCAAGTATGAACTATCTGCTATCTGATTGTCTTGGTACTTTTTGGGATGTGACAAGTTACCAGCCTAGACATGATATAATGAGGGTGCTGACTGGCTCTGTGGTAACAGACAAACTGATATTTCGTGCCACAGTACTGTGTCAGTAGCCCCTTCGATAAAGTATACATACAGAGCATGTTGAGGGTGAGCACTGAATGGATGAAAACGTAGAACTGAGTAGGTGACAGTTCTTTTTTAATTGTAAGTTCTGTCAGAGTTGTGTTTTTTGGCATCAGATCCTTATTTCTGTTTTTAAGTCCAGACCCCTAATGCGTCATTCACATCCAAATATAGTTTACACAAAAATAATAACAGCAAAAGCTAACCCTGTCGGTTTGCCTCTGGCATTTCGAAGCAGATGAAAGAGTTCTATGGAAGAAATGTCAATGCGCACTAAATATTTCATCTATTTGACGTGACCACTGAGTAGTCATGTAGCGGGTATGATCTCTCTGGAGTAAAATGCTCAACCAAATTAGCAATTTGATTTCCATATCAAAAGCCGGCGCATTTTCTCTGTTCACAATCAGTGCGGGTTTGGAAATTATGGAGTGCAGGGAAACTGGGAAAAGAAAAATCTGTGTGTCTTGTCCTTAATTAATATGAGGTGATGTTCTAAATTGACACCCAGTTGTTTTCTCCTCACCTCTAAAATGTGATATCCTGTAAAATGTCTGCTTTGGGGTAAAGAAACAGTTTTATATTAAACTCAAAGCTTTGGAGATCAGAGCTCTTCTTACACTTTTCTGAATAGAGTTTGTCATGACTTATACAACAGCATCATAGTCTGCACTTAACCCATAAAGACCCAGTGCTATTTTTGTGGTAGTTCCCAAATGATGTTTTACTATATATTTAACATTTCTTAAATTTGTCACCATTTATTATAAAATAATCCTCTGTATTTAGCATTTTTCCAGTCAAAATCTGGTATTTCTCAATATTTAACCCATGAAGACCCACACATCCACCAAAGACCAAAACTCATTTACTGATCTAAAATGTTTAATATCTGTTGATCCACTAATTCTATCAATCCATGTAAATAATTGGTGTAAAATGCAGTTTATCATCTTTTCATGGTCATTAGATATGACCCATTTGGATGTTCAGAGGCTCCATAGTGAACCTGGAAACACCATCATCTTCTACAACATTGATTCACCAGTAAAACCCATGGAGTTGGATCAATGACAGTGGATGGAGATACTTATTTTATGTTCAGTTAATGATATATTTGACGGAAACAGTCTTTTTTAATTCAGTTTTCTCTGTTTTTGATATAATAACCCTCAATTTTAATCTGAGCTTTAATGAACATCGACACGATCAGTGAATTAAATACAGGAAAATACCAGATTTTCACTTAAAAATGCAAAGTACAGAGCATAATAATAGAATAAATGGTGGGAAATCACTTAAGAAAGTTTGAAAATAGAGAAAAATCCATATGGGAACTGCCACAAAAGTAGCACTGGGTCTTTATGGGTTAATGTACTGATCTTGTAGATGTTCATTAAAGCTCAGATTAAGGTTGAGGGTTATTATATCAAAAAACAGAGAAAACTAAGAAAAAGTGACATTTTCAATAAATATATCAATAACTGAACATAAAACAAGTGTGTCCATCCACTGTCATTGATCCAACTCCATGGGTTTTACTGGTGAATCAATGTTGTAGAAGATGACAGTGTTTCCATGGTAACTACGGAACCTCTGAACATCCAAATGGGTCATATCCAGAGGTGGGAAGTAACAAAGTATAAGTACTTCGTTACTGTACTTAAGTAGATTTTTTTAGGTATTTGTACTTTACTTGAGTATTTATTTTTCTGGTAACTTTTTACTTTTACACCCTACATTTTTTGATAAATGTCTGTACTTTATACTCCTTACGTTCTCAGAATAGGCTCATTACGTTTTCAAACTAAACAGATGTGACATTACATAAAATACGTCACCTCAGAGGTAAAATCAGTGTGGCGGAGAGAAGGGAGCACAGGCTGTGACCAGGGTCAGTACCAGAGTCCTGCACGGGTCCACTTTTTCCAAACTTTTCCGCCCGTACCCACAAAGCTGAGTACCGCAACCTGACCCATGATTGAACACATCGTCTATACAGTAACTCAATTTTAAGGGCTTTATTTTTGGCTAAAACACACATCATCCATAAATCTCTAATATGTGCTGCTCAGTGACGTCTGTGGGCAGATGTAACTTTTATGATTTTGCCTGGTTAAATAAATATTGTTTCATTCATGGTAAAAAAAAAATGTAGTTTTACTTTTTAACTTTTGTACTTTATTACAATTGAGAAGTTGTACTTTTTAATTTTTACTTAAGTAAAGGAGTTGAATCAGTACTTGTACTTTTACAAGAATATTTTTTCACACAAGTAGCTGTACTTCTACTTAAGTACAGAATGTGAGTACTTTTGCCACGTCTGGTCATATCTGATGACAATGAAAAGACGATAAACTGCATTTTACACCAATTATTTACATGTAGTGATATGATTAATGGCTCAGTAGGTATTAAACAGTTTACATCAGTAAATGTTTTGGTCGCTGGTGGATCTTTATAGGTTAAAAAAAAAAAAAAAAGACTTCTTGTGTCTGTTTTATTGAATTTCAGGTCAGTTTAGTACATGTTGAAGCTCCTTACATCATACTGCCTCTGCTGATCTTATTAAAATGCTGAAAATTTCAATTTCAGATGCCTGTTCAGTAGATGATTTAATATCTGTCAGTGGAAACGATTGTCATCTAAGCCCACCTCAGTATAATGCCATGTGGTCAGTAAGTGGACGGTTCATAAATACTTAATAAGGGGTGTGAGTGCCTTATTTACTATGAAACATTGCTGGTTGTGAAACATTAACGTCACAGTATTGACTTTTAATGGTCTGGCAGAGTGAGTGATGTTCAGACTCTGTCAAACTGTTACTGTTTTATTCAGTGCTGCTCACTAAGGTAAATGAGAAGTCATCGATTTGATATTAAAGTGTAATACGCTCTAGATGTATCACTGAGTGCAGACACTAAAGGCACAGTTTGATGTTACTCTGAATTTGATGAAGCTTTTTTTTTTTTTTTTTTTACTGCCAAGATGTTATTGCATTTTCTTATCTCAGATTTTAGTTGTTTTTATAGATGTGTCAGCTTGCATTTATATCAGAAGGTGTGTCGATATCTGAAGAACAGTCAGAGAGAATGCTTCAAAATGTAATGATTAAAGGTCAAAAGTCCCTGTTATTTATCAACACACACATTTGGCCACAACTGTTAGTAAGTGAAAGAGTGTTGGACCAACTGATAATTCAGCTTTACCAAATCCATTATAGCAAATGCATCTTTCTTATCAACTCTGTTCATATTTTCTCTTCGTATATCGTCCTCCTCATGTAATAGTCACACAATAGTGGATTAGAAGGATGGTTCGATATCAGTCGCAGCCAAAGCGTCTGAATGATTTATCAGACACATGATTCCAATTGATCTGGACAGTTTTTAGATGAACAGGAGGAGGGCCACATGTGGACAGATGTGACCCCAGAATCATTAAATGGGAGGGGGGACTTATTTTAAGGTTAGGATTAGACAAATAAATAAATATAAGTCAACATAATCAAATCAAAAATGTCTTTTTTTCCCCCAACCTTTGTTTATTTGGAGTTTTACAGAAATTGGGCAATATAAACACTGTATCATATATGGCAAAACAACTGAAAATGAACTGTTGCACAATTTCCATTTTTTTTAACATATCTACAAAAACAAAACAAACCCAAGAGCAGGTACACCAACCTTCTCCATTAACACACACACACACACACACACACACACACACGCACACACACACACGCACACGCGCACACACGCACACACACGCACACACACACACACACACACGCGCACACACACACACACACACACACACACACACGCATACACAAAAAGCTTGGAAGGTTCACATTTAGAGTAGTAATGCATTATGTGTTACACAGAGGACCAGGCAGTAAAATTAACATAAAGGTCAATCCGGAACAAAGGGGAAATAGGTTTATTTTTAATAAAAAATTTCAAATCTAATTTATGTAAATAGCGTCACATCATAACAAAAGTTCTTTCAAGATACTTAACATTTAGAACCAGATTCTTGAGCCAAACCACTAGAATCCTCCAGGAGCAAACACTAGGTGACAGTGGAAGGAAAAACTAGCTTTAACCTGGAGCAAGACCCCGACTCTGGAGGACGGACGACTGACATGACCAGTTGGGGTTGAACAGTGAGGGTTAAAGGAAGAGAAAAAGAAGGGGGGGGGCACATGGATGCACAGCAAACTAAACTAGAACTGTTAAAAATGAAAACAGCTGGTGCTAGGATAGGTGATGTAATGTAATGAAGTACTATCCCCACTAAAGATGGTAAAAGTGTGTGTGTAAAGTATCAGCCTGGTCATTGTTTTTTCTTTCTTTTGTCTTGTCCAGCACCATAACAGCAGAATGGTAATCCGCTGCCTTTTTGTGCTGAACAAATTTGCTTTGCCAAGGGAAACCTCATAAAGTATATGAGGCTCTCCTTGATATTCCACTGTCTTTATTTTGGGTTTGGTTGAACCACATTTCGATGCCGGACCTGACATGAAGGAACAGGGGTAAGGAGAAGAAAGAGGGAGGAAAAAAAAGGAAAAAGGAAGGAGAAGGTGGTGAAGACCCTCACAAGGAAATATCGATAATACTAACAATAACAACCATGGTGATAATTGTAAGGGTAACAATAACTAGATCGAGAACTGGCAGAAGAAAAAGAAAGGACGAAATTAACTAATAAATGAGGAATATAAAAAAAGAAAACATGAACAGAGTATTATAAACGACAGCCCATCAGCCTGGTCATTGATTATCGACCTACTGCGGAGGCAGAGCTGGGCCAAAGGATGAGAAGCTAAGCTAAAGTCTGAGCACAGGCTATCATTGAACCAGCTGACCTTACAGCCTGAAACCTGCACAGAAAGTAAAGCAGCCTCAGCAGCACCGCGTTTAAGAACCTGATAGTAGCCACGAGGCTGTTGGAATTTATTTGTGTTTGCTTTTCATGTCAGGAATCACCCAGGGATGTGGCTCTGCGTGGATGCCTCTAATTGCGCTCCCTGCCTCGGTTCAGCTTCATTTACTTTACTATGAAAACCATCGTGAGGGTGGATTTCTCTTCCTGTTGTCGAGCTGAGAGATTCAAATTCTAACATCTCATGTGGACTAAAATAAAGCCTTGGATATAACTCTTAGCTTCATAAATAAAAGCTCATATAAAAAGGCTTGTTTTTCCTCACACGTTCCAGTTCAAGGCGGTCTGTATTGAAATGAGTCACAGCTTTACTTTCCTCAGGTGAACATGCTCATACAGTACAGATCTGTATGTACATTCACACACACTCACGAAACATACGTACTCGCCTGCTCAGATCCCTCTTAACAGCCTCTCCACTGTGCTCTACAAAGACAAACCATCTCAGATTTTATAATCCCACAGTTTGCATGTATGAGCATGAACTGGCAGCACTCGCCACATCTCGCTGATTGTCCACATGAGTCTCTTGAAGAAAAAGCAATTTAGCTTTTTTGATACTTGTGACCACGATGAATAAAGTGTGTTGAAAAAGTATCACATTTTGATTAAAGGACATCAAATTACCATTCATGACCTGGGCAGTGAGAGTAAAAACAGCTCACTTGGGTCTATAAAATTTCCATTTTGTCTATTTTGTTTAAATACAGGAACCTGGTATGCCTGTGGTCATTTAATTATCCAGAAATATACAGTCGGAAAATGTGTACTTGTACCGACAGGCTGCAGAGTGTTCTTTGAGGAGATTTGTGATATATACCTGGAAGTAATACCTATAGAAACCTCTAAATTAGTGCTGTCAAATCATTCACATTTTTTTATCAGATGAATCACAGGGTTGCTGTGGATTAATTTCGATTAAATATCATTCACTTTTAAACTACATTAATCGAGTTTCATTTTGCATGAGCAAACAGACTCAAGAAAGAAGGGAATATATGCACATAACGTGTTTATTAAACACCTTTAACAGTTTCAACAAAACAACTTGAAGCAACTGTTCCGTCTTGGTTCTTTTGTCCTCATATTTCCATCCACAGGCCAACATGCTGTTTTGTGTCTTCCATCTTTATGGGTTGGTTCTGCTGCCTGTCACTACTGGATCATCAGCTCATTTGCACATGCACAAGACTTACTCTACTTGGACAAACTGCCCCAAATGTGTTGTCAAAGATGTTCAGAGTCATTCTGTGCTGCAGATGAGTTAATTGCGTAAAGATTTTAAATTGGATTAATCATGATGATGGATTAATCCACATTAATGCCTTAATTTTGACAGCCCTAATCTAAATATAATAGATTGTCTAGTACATTTTGTAAATAGACTGTTTTAATAGGTATGTTTGGTGTATATTTGTTTATTTATTTATACACACACGAATATAAATTCACTGTTGGGCGGAAACCTCTTAAGTCCAAAATGGTTATTTTTCAGGAAACTGGAAAAATGATTCATTCATTCATTCATTTTCTGATCCCACTTTATCCTCACTAGGGTCACTGGAGCCTATTCCAGCTACTTATGGGCGAAGGCAGGGTTCACCCTGGACATGTCTCCAGTTCATCACAGGGCTGACATATAGAGACAAACAATCACTGTCACATTCACAGCTATGGACAATTCAGATGAACAGATGAACCTATCAGTGCATGTGTTTGGATGGTGGGAAGAAGCCAGAGTGCCCAGAGAGAACCCACACAAACACGGGGAGAACATGCAAACTCCACACACAAAGGTCCCACCCCCATGGACTGGTGTTGGAATCAAACCCAGGACCATCTTGCTGTGAGGCACAAACACCATCCACTGCACCACCGTGTCACTCCTTGGAAAAATGAGACATATTCTAAATAAATTAATGGATTTAAGCAATGTAGTCACAAGCTGTTTTCAACACTTTTCAATAATTAAATATTTCTAAAACCATCAGGCCAATATGAAGACTGACCAACAGAATTGTTTTATGCCAATAAAAAAAGGACCAAAAATGGTCTTACAAGGTTTCTACCTTTTTTCTTTTTTGTTGTCTTGATCATTTCTTTCCTGCTACTTTCTTATTATACTTGAATGGAGTGACTGTAACACCCAATCATTTCCCCCTGGGACTAATAAAGTACTCAGATTCTGAGTCCAAAGTTTGCAGCATCGTGAGCAAGATGAGAATGATCTGGTTTGTAGCGGCTCAATACATGAAAAATGAAGACAGCTGTTGCAACAGATGCAAAATGTTGGACTTTTCAGAAATAAGAGCTAAGCATTTATCATCTGGTCAGCCAGCTTGAAAAATAGGGAAATAGTTATGAAATAACAACTAGTGTGCAAATAATTGACAGTAGAATATTCAACAGAATCACATTAAACATTATTACATAAGACTGGACTTGTGCATCTACACAACACAACAGCTGCTTTGTGTAGTTTGCAGTTTTCTGTCTCCCATGAAGACGACAGCTCATGCAGTGACCTGAGTGATCATGTCTGGTAAGACTGAAAAACCTGATGGTGAATGAGTCTGAGCTGTGTCTGTTCCATTTATTCCCACTGTTACAAGTCTTTTCTAGCAGGAAAAAGTGAAAAATGCACAAAAATCCTGTCATGTACTAAAGGTTCTCAAGAATTTCCTGGCATGGCTTTCTAATGCTTGGTGTCACCGGCTGCTTCAATGCACCTGAAGGACTCCTACAGGTGGTGGGATTTCAGCAGACACAGATGTGATAAACCTGGGTTTGACGTGTGCAGACTGCATGATGATGACACCTACTGAATCTCGAAACATGACAAAAGTCAACCCACAAGAATAAAATGTCTTCATCAGTGCATGTTGTCTGTCTGTGTTGTTGTAGTTCTAAACAATGAGCACAAGCTAAAGATGATGCTGTTTAACTGTGGTATTTTAGCATTTATACACAAAGACGCAATAAACGTGGAGCTTGTAGTAGCTTAGGAAAAGAGAGTAAATTTGGAGCATCCATTTTGCAAAGGAAACTTGTCTTTTACCATGGTCATGTTGACCAGTGCGTCACTTGTTGCATCAATTTGCAATGTGAGACCACTGTTTTTATCCAAAATCAAATTTAATGCTACGTTCTATCATCGCTCATCTGGGATGCCCCAAAATCACACAATGTACGCAGTTTTAGGAAGCAGAGGGATGGATAAACAAGGCTTTCACACTAGCACCGACCTCAAACCACAGACTGGGACCATGTGAAGCCAGACTGACCACACAAAAAATGAGGAACCCCGGTCCAAACCATCCACTGTACATAAGTGCCTGAACGTAATGACGACACCTATCAGTTTCAAAGCTTGTACTTAGCATTTAGACTATTGCTAACTTTTGGAGGTGGAAGTGACCATTTTTGGACAAAAGGGGTGAAGCTGTGGGATCACATGGTAGGTCTGAGAATGATTTGATTTGATTGGATGAGTATTTCTGGATGGTCTATGGGAGCCTGAGCCTTTTGGAGCCAACCTCAGTGGTCTTACATCTTCTGTGTTGGGTTTATTTTTGAGTCAAGGTCCTTACAGCTTCATCCCCAAAAAAATAAGGTTCATATTTTTGCCACATTAGTCACATTTGGTCCACTTTGTTTTGCTTTTACACTGTAATTTTGGCAATGAACTAATCCGTCCTGCTCATTTCATCTATTTATATTACAATATATTATATTATATTTTATAGTGACAGCTATGTATCAGCTACTGGGATAATCTAATCTGTGCACAATATAAAAATGATTCATCTGAAATTACAAACCATCAAGAAGCCTTTTCCCAGTGTACACGAACTGAACCATGGCTCAGTTTGATCCAGACCATGACCACCTTGTTGGGTCTGACCAAAGCCTATAGGAGGTAGTTTCACACTTGCAGATTTGGTTGGAATCAAACTTGACAGCCCAAAACTCCAGATCTGAAGAGGATGTTAGAATAAAGGTGAAGTTTTGTAAGATGACTGATACCTTTTTCTATTTTGTTACACATCTAAGCAGATATTGGCACAATTTTTATGTTAATGTATGCTTGTTAATCAAAAAAGTGTGAAGTTGGTTTAGCTCCTAAAAACAGATACAAGTGGTTCCAGGCACAACAAACTCCGCCCCTCACACATATTGTAGCTTATTTTGGCATCGATCCAGCTGATGTTATCATGTCTATGCGTGTGCTGATGTCAGCATATCAATTGTCTATATATGTGCCAAGTTTGAAGTAAATTGAAACAAAATTGATGGTTTTATAGATGTGAAATTTCGCCTATTATAGCTAAATGGGGAAAAAAAAAAAGATTTAAAAAATTCATAAAAAAATTTGATTCCCAAAATGTTTTGACATCTATTCTGGGTCACCAGCAAACTATAACCCAATATTGTGTGAATTCAACCAATAGTTAAACATGTGAAATGTTGCCCAGTATAAGTAAATGGAAGAAGAAAAGAGATTTAAAAATTTCATAAAAAATGTGAACTTTGACCTATTTTTCCCAAAATGTAACCACATCTATTCAGTCACTGGCAATCTATAAACCCAATTTGGTATGAATTCAACCAATAGTTTTGCTGCAACAGATGTGTAATTTTGCCCATTATAAGTAAATGGGGGAAAAAAAGATTTAAAAAATTAATAAAACATTTGAACTTTGACCTACTGTTCCCAAAATGTATTCAGATCATACCAAACCAAATATGGTATGAATTCAACCAATAGTTTTGCTGCTAGAGTGTTAACAAACAAAACAAAATAAACAAACAAACAAACAAACAAACAGACCGAACCAAAAACAATACCCCTTGTCTCCCCTTTGGGGGGCGGGGTAATAATAATAATAATGCTAGATATTGAAGATCATCGTTCATAATTGGTTATTAACACTCATCAGTGTGATCAGAGTAGTATTATAGTAGGTTTATTACAGGAAGCATAGTGCACCAAAAGTCTTCTTAACATTAATCACATTATTAGCATCTATTAAAGCTCTTTTTTTCTTTTCTTTCTGTTCAGTTCTGTTCTATTCTACTTCAGAACACTAGGCTATTGTTGTGTCTCTTTCAGCTGACTCTCCAGGATACTCTCTGTGAACATAATGTCTGACAAATGTGGACATCTTGAAGTATCTCATCTCATCTGCCACTTCACACATGTACTTGCATCTTCTTTAAAACAGCAGCTCTCCTCCCACATTTGTAGATGTCTTTGGGGTGCACAGTCAGTCACCCTGCTGCTTCCTTTTTGTCATGATAAGTACTTTCTTTCCTTCTCCACCTAAAGCTCCAGACACTGGTGACAAGACAGAGCCAGCTGCTCTGGTGTGGAAGTGATGAAATAACACTTAATGTGTTGTGGATCAACTTTTAAAGACACGCATTATTTTAATTCACTTTCTCCGTTGGGTTTGTGGTTCATTCACATCGTTAGAGCATTTATAATGTTTCTGACAACAGCATTGTGAAAGCTGAAGCTAAATTTAGAGTGTTAATTAACCAAGCTCTCACTCTGCTCTCATTCTTCTTGCAGTATAAATTGTTTGTGTCACCCAGCAGAGATGCCTTCCTCGTGCTCTGAAAGTAATCCACAGGGCCATAAATTATCGACTATTTGCACTGTAGTACATATAATCTAAACAGATGCATGGAAAACCTTTTACCCTTTATTTCAAGAGGTATTTTGTTTTGTTGTTGCTACTATTAAATTCTTTATTCATCCTTAATTATTTCTTAGCAACAGTGTGTCCCTCTCATCTGTTCATGTCTGTCACCAAACACACTTATGAACACATATTTCAGATTCCTCACTCTATGAAAAGATCTTTTACATATTTGTTGTATTTAGGGGCGACATGGTGGTGCCGTGGTTTTATTCCACCAGTCAACTGGGGGAGGGGTTTATGTGGATTTTCTCCAGGTATTCTTACTTCCTCCCACCATCCAAAGACACGCACTAATGTTTTAATTGGCTATTCTAAATGGCCCATAGGTGTGAATGTGTTCCATTGGGTTAGGGTTAAGATTTTGGTTTTGGTTTTTTTTTGCTTGAATTAAGCTAAAAAATCTTGAATTAAGCAAAAAATCTGCCAATGGAACAAGTAAAAATTATCTTGGTAAGATTTCTTGAAATAAGATTTTCCAGATCCATTGTCCAAAAATCAGTTCTTATATTTCACTGAAAAGTTACTCTTTAGGTGATTATGTCTTATTTTAAGTGTGATGAGACATTTTGACTAGAAATGAGAAAAATACACTTGGTAAGATTTAGATTTTTTCAGTTTTGAAATTAGGAACCAATTATCACTAACTTTGCAGCCCCCGGTGAGAAATGACTCAGAACATTCTGTCCAACACATGTGCAGCTGTTAGTCGCACACATCGACCCAGAAAGCTGACTTTGGGAACTTTAAGGGATGGATTGCAAGCGAAAAGTAAGAATGGGGAAGTGTGAAATTAATAATACCTGGTGGGAGAAAAGATCATTCTCGACCTGGTTGACACGAGAGAGGAACGGCTGTGAAATGGGCATTAAATTCTGTTCTAAAGGTCTTAAAAAGTTCTAAATTTAACTTGTAGAAACCTGTAGGAACCCTGTGACCCATACCAAACCATTTCTTGGTCCGTAGGGAAAGTGTATGATATGAAGTAGACCGGTACAGGCAGGGCGGAGCTAGACTGGCGCCACCCAATAGAGTCTGTTGATAGGGTGACAGACAAACAGCACTCCTTTTTTGCTGGATGTCCTCCTGTGTTGTTGTTAGTTGTGTAATGTTCGTTGTCTCCACACCAGTATGATGTCACAATAGGCATTTTGTGTAAAGCCCCGCCTACCAAGTGAGTTTACAATCCAAACCGTACCACACTGACGCAAAGCATACCACTCACTGGAAACGTGTAGACATGATCCTCCATCTTTGATTGGACTTAAATGATTGATTGATTGATTGATTGATTGATTGATTGATTGATTGATTGACTGATTGATTGAGCCATGCTTAGGCTAGAGGTGCTGATGACCTTCACTGATACTGTTAAGATATTTTTTTTGGTCTTGTTTTAATTTTGTTTTTAATCATAAAGTCAAATAAAAAAGTAGTTTGAAGTGAGTATATGTAGCGTGGCCATGTCTACAATGATTTTCTTTCTTGCCTTCATGCAACAACAGAGTAAGAATCCTACAGGACGGCCAAATCCCTCGAGGAACAGGTGGCACACAAGCAGTGATGATATTAATTTGAAGAAAATCTTCTTGTCGTGGGTCCTTCTCTCACTCTTCAGTTCTCTTCTAGTCACACTGAGTTCCAAGATGTACTATTGTCCCTTCTTGATCTCTTTTTCCCTTCAGGCGATACTGAGCACATAGAGAAGTGTCTGCCTTCCTCTCTGTGTGCATGTTTGCAGCATCTGTTCCGTCTCTGCTGGTTTATTGGTTGATGAATAAACAAACAGTCACCAGATTTATCTTGGCTGTGTAATATGGAGGACAAATCTGGCAACCTCTGAGACGCTTGTTATCATGTGTCAACAATAAATTGTTACTTAACTCCCCAACCATATTCCTCTGTACACTAAGACTTAACTAACGTGTAAAGCAGAGAGTATCTGACACTAAAGATGATATGTTTGCTTTTTGAAGCCAAACAATAATAAAGCATTATTGTTTTTACAATAATGCTTTTAATATTGTATTGTACAGCTATATTGTGATATTGCCTTTACAAAATGTATGTGTGGTTTAGAGTGTTTGGGAATATCTGTACCATTGTGTTGTAGGTTTCCAATTTATAACACATTTTATACACAATGTAAAATGTAACGTGTTGTTTGAATTTAAAAATATGAGTGGAAGGGCTGCCTTAAATTATTACGTCAAATGAACAAACACAGCTCATTCTCCTAATATAACACATATCATGTTGTCTGATTGAAATATCCCTGGTTGTGTGCACCTCTGTCTGTTTTTTTGAGCACAGATTTGTTGGTTAGTGGGGTAGTTGTTTGAACTTCATCCCACCCCTTTTCAAATGTTTGACTTTGTTTTTTATATAAATCCTTTTGTTGTTTGGTTTTAATGTTATATTTGAAATAAACAAACAAACTTAAATAATCAATTCAGCTGAATTAAAAGTTGACGTGTAGACACAAGTTCAGCTGACTGGCACTAAACTTGAACCAGGGACCGTCTTATTATGATGCAACTGTACTTAGGCCTACAACTACACCATCATGTCTTGAATCTATAATCGTCTACGTTTATTTTTAGCTGTATTTTTTTTTTTTCTTTACAAATTTCTATCTCACCTGGTCATTTATAAGATAAACCAAGACATAATTGAAAATGTAATAATTATTATTATTTATAATTGTATTTTAATAAGTATTTATTTATAATAGTTTTTATTGACAAGTGAAATTTCACCCATTATAAGTCAATGGGAAAAATAAGATTTTAAAAATTCCTAAAAAATTTGATGCCCAAAATATTTTAACATCTATTCTGTGTCACTGGCAATCTATAACCTAATATGGTATGAATTCAACCAATAGTTTTGCTGCTAAAGTGTTACAAAAAACAAACAAAGAAACAAACCCAACCAAAAACAAAACCCCTTGCCTCCCCTTCAGGGAACGGGGTAAAAATCCAAAGTACCAAATCTTTTTTGCTTCCATATTTTCAAACAATGGAAGTGCATACAGTTGAGGCACTTTCTTAAAAAATAAAAGCCTAATGTGCCGTATAAAATGTATTCCTAGCTTTGAAACAAGGCACAAAAGAGCGACAATAAGTTCACGATCAGAAAAGGCACCTGCCAATTGTTACGTCACCAAAACATGATGACGCAGGGCTTAACTCCGCCCACTCTTCTAAACTGTCACTGAAGTTAAGTCGACAAAATGCATTAAGTCAGACTAGGATTTTCAAGTTAAGATCTGAGACACTTTTAACTTGTATTTTTGTGCTATATCGAGTCAAGTAATCAGTTGTTGTTCTAACACATATGTTAGCAGAACAATATTATTCTACTGTGCAGAAAATTTGGTAAAAATGTGAAAAATCTCAGAGGATTGCTCCCGTCAGTTAGGTCATCTAAACATCTCCGTCCAACCTGCAGACTCCTTCGGTTTAAGGTGTTAGGGCTGTAGACTATGCAGATATCCTTTCACCTCGTTGTGTTCCCTGGATCCTCCAGAGACTGCGGGGGTTTCACTGTTCCGGCAGTTTTGTCCTGTTAATAGATGTTCATTAAAATCCAGTTGCTATGTTTTGATGTGTTTTTGTTTTCTGCATCTAATGAGCGCAATTAAACTGCATTCAGTGATTCAATGCTATTGTCTCCGTGGACCTTTAAAGCGTTTTGGCCAAAAATACTAATTAGTGTCAGATTTCCACTGTAGATTAATTTACTTGCTATTTTCCTCCTCACACAGACAGGCTCTGGTCTCTCTAATGAGGCCTGTCTAGGTCTGGAGGAGGAGGACGTACAGGTGGCAGCTCTCTAATTATGTCCCCAGTGGATGACTACATTACCCAGGTACCCCAGGCCTCTGACAGGTGGGTGGTTGGACTTGAGTTGGACTATCACTGGGATGAATGACAGTCCTAATGAATCATTTCCTCAGTTACTCCATTAGCGAAGGGAGTGGGCCACTGATTTTCCATCACTGATATAGTTGTACTTTTATTGTCTCTGCCAGCAGAAGTGGAGTGATTGGAAAGGCTTGAGAGCTTCTTCTTTTTTTGATGCAACTTCAAAAAATGAAAGTGTTCAGGAGACTCCTGTGTCTGTAGCTCCGTTGGATGGTAATTTCTATGCACTATTAAGAACTGAAATAGTTCCAGCATCAGCAAAAGTTACAACTTTGATCCGTGTTGGCGTAGAAACTAAACAGATTGCAGCATTCAATCCCTGTAACAGTACATAAACATGGGGAAACAGCATCACACTACGTTACAGTGGTCGCAAAGTTTATAACTCGATTAAATCTGACACTATATGGATCTTATAATGAGTTCAACATGCATCTAAAAAATGTGACATTAATAACTGGAGCTGCCAACGTTAGATATGTTTTAGTCCTGTCTCTGTTAGATTTTTCAATATGTCCAAGTGCCAAGTGTGTTTTAATATTTTTTTATTTTGTTGTGTTAGTAATTGTAATTATTATATTATTGTATTTGTATTGCAAAATTTGTCTTGTACTTGTCTGTGTTTAAGTATTTTAAATGTATGTTTTAAAAATTGCATGTGTATAAGTTTATGTCCAGGGACTGCAGATGAAAAACAACCACTAGACCAACTCTGGTGCTTTTAAAGCAATGTGAACTAATGTACAATATCCCTGTTCAATAAACCAATAAATAAATAAGTGGGGCCAGGCACAACAAACCCCGCCCCTCATACGTATTTTCTCCCATTATAAGTAAATGGGAAGATTTTAAAAAATCATAACAAATTTGAACTTTGACCTACCTTTCTGAAAATGTAACCACATCTATTCTAGGTCACTGGAAATCGATAAACCCAATTTGGTATGAATTCAACCAATATTTTTGCTGCTGAAGTGTTAAACAAACCGAACCAAAATCAATACCTGTGGTGGTGGTGTGGGGGGGGGGGGTAAAATAAATAAACAAATAAATAGTACTGCAGGAAAATATAGAGGGTTAGGCAACTCTCTGTCATTAACCTTCCAGGAAAGTATCAGTTTTGGCTGTTTTGATTGGAAACAGCAACAGTTTTTTTCAAATACATTTTACATTTTGAATGGAATGTCCTTTGTAGCGGACAGTGTGTTTTGTATTTTTGTTGGTTTTTTTAAGCTGTGAAATCTTTGTCCCCTACAGGAAACAAAAATGCACAGCAAGACTTACTAATTTATTTCTTGGGGTGACATTATGTTGCCGTGGTTCACACTGAGGTCCAGCAGGAATGATAAATGCGCCATACATGATACAGCCTGTGGTTACTGAGTATAATCTGCATTCAAGTGTAGTTTTAAAATGTTTTTACAATGTCGTTTAGGGAGCAGTCAGCTGACATGTTTCCTGTTTGGGGTGCATGTGATCTACCTATACTACCTTCACCCCTGTTAAATGCATTGTTCATACCTCAGTGGAATGACACTTGTCAGGGACATGCCTGACTGTAACAATAGTCATAGAAAAATGTACATGTTTGAAGGATAGACAGGTCAAATTTACATATAAAACTACATGACATTTAATTTGAATTAATATTTTAAAATAGTGGTGATATGTGGTTATAGTGCAGCTGAAAACTGACTTGGATACTGTACCCCACCAAAAAATTACTTAACCAGCCGCCACTGATGCTAACTTTTTTTTTTAGTTTTAAGACCCGTTTTTTTAATGCTTTCTAAATATCACGTTCAAAAAAGTTTATTTTACTGAGCAGCCATTTAAGCGACAAATTTCTGCTGTGATATTTATGTTAATATGGATTTTACTTCCAAAATTAGTAGCTGTTAAGATGAAATTTACTTCTCATTGGTGAAATTTCTTAAACATTTACAAAGCCTTGGTGTTAAAGTAACTGGTTTCAATGCTTCATTTAATGACTTTGCACTATACCTTAAGAGTGTGAGTGTAGCTGGAGGCATGTCCATCCACATCCTCTTCATTCCCTCATCCTTGGACTTTCCTTTTGTTTGAGTAAACAGTAGCTGCCGTATCAAAGTGGTCAGGGGAGCAGGCCAAGGCTGGGTTGGCAGTGATTTGTGTGAAGGGAGTCGGGTCCCATCTGTTCCCTGTCCACGGGGGACGCTGGGTTAGTCAGCCAGTCTCCACCACCACCGCCTCCTTCCCTCCCATGTCCACTGCTCCTTAACACCCAGAGAGAGGATAATGAGAACAGGGAGAGGGAGCACCACACATCACCAGGCACGTCGCCTCGTCCTCATCACACACCACGTTCTAGACCTCATCTGACCGCACAGAGTCCAACCGACCAGGATGTGGCTGAGATGCAGATAAGCTGGTTGATAGATCAATAAAGTCTATCTATCTATCTATCTATCTATCTATCTATGTCTGTCTGTCTGTCTGTCTGTCTGTCTGTCTGTCTGTCTGTCTGTCTATCAGCAATATTTTTTCTGATTAATGCCAAAAAACCTCCTTTTAATTGAATTGAACTATTTATACATTTGAGGTAGAATTTTTACACTCACAATAGCTGACGGAGGACAGGAAATTTTTTTTTTCAAATATATAAATTTTTTTCTTACTAAGATTTTCCAACTAATGTCAAGCTGAATTTTTACCAGTAACCAGGTATGACAATATTTACCTAATGATCCCAGCAAAGGATCCAGATTGTTTTCCTTATTTTAGACAGAAACCACTTGCACAGCTTCTCAATTTAAGAATCTTAAGACATTTTACAGGCTTAAAACATGACAAAAATGATAACACAGTTTATATGACCCTTGACTAATTTGAAAAATGACTGAAAAATTCCTACTGGCAGTAGGAATATTGTAGAGACATGAAAGCCAAGCCACATTTTTTCTCTCATTCACTCTCATGTTAAATGTCTGTCACTAACATGTGTGACAAACTCCATGTTCCCACAATCACATTACATATTATATATCGATATGTTCACAAGACTCACCGCAAGTCTCACCTGCAAGAATTTTGGAGAGAGGACATATGGTTATGGATTAATAGCAGTTTGTTTGAGAGGTGGTTTCTTAGTTTAACATGGACACCCATGTCTCCTCCATAAGGAGGAGCTAATTGGTCGCATGACCCCACAGTGGGTTTAGGTCAGTAGGTAACGTATCGGACTCCAATGTGGAAGACATGGGGATGATTCCCGGTTGAGGTGGTCATTTTCAGCTTAATCAAGAGAATCAAATGCTTATCTTAAGAATTTCTGTTCTACTTGTTAAGACTTAAATACTTATATCTAGCTCAGTCAGAGACTAAAATTCCTCATTTAAAGTAATTCTGTCTTAACCCATAGAGACCCAGTGGTACTTTTGTGTCAGGTCCCAGATTAATTTTTCTTTAGATTGAACCTTTCTTAAGCGATTGTGACCATTTATTATAATATTATCCTCTGTATTTTACGTATTGTGAATATCATATATTTTCTTGTATTTAATTTACTGATCATGAATGAATAAATGAATATTTTTATTTCAGTTATATACAAAGACACATACATATAAAGAGCATGTAATTGTTCATAAAAGCCCAGATTAAAGTTAAAGGGTATTATATAAAAAAATAGAAAAAAGTCAAGGAAAAGTGACTTTTTCGGCAAATATATCAATAACGCAACTAAAAATAAGTGTCTCCATCCACTGTCATTGATCCAACTCCATGGGTTTTACTGGTGAATCAACGTTGTAGAAGATGACAGTGTTTCCATGTTCACTACAGAGCCTCTGAACATCCAAATATAGTCATATCTGATGACCATGAAAACACGACAAACTGTATTTTACAAAAATCATTTACATGTATTGATAGGATTAATGGATCAACAGGGATTGAACATTTTAGATTAGTAGATTTTTTTTGTCACTGGTGGCTGTTTGAGTCTTTATGGGTTAAAAGTATATATTTTATTTTTTGTGAAGAACAAGTGAAGAAGAAGAGTTTTAACAGAAACATGGTGCGGTATGTGTGGACACACCAGGAAACCCAATCATTTATTTTTAATTTAGTACAGGATAGAGGGGTAATATATAATAATAATCAATATATCTGTAAATCAACATGATATTTACGTTAATGTTTATGGAATATCTTCTCATGTCATGTTGTGATTATAAATAAACAAATCATCGCACTTGTGATATACTAACAAAAACGATATTACGCACTTCTGTTTTTTCGACGTTTAGTAAATATTGGTAAAGTTTTGCGCATATGTTCAGTGGAAAAGTGACTATTGATGATTTCTATAATTGTGACGTCATAGTGGTGGTATTAAGAGGTGTTTTAAATCAAGTAAGTCCCCGCTGAAGGACCAGGTATCAAATGCACGGCATTATTATATATGGTATATCTTATCTTATTATAAGTTTCGATGTTGAACAGGTGTGCTCAGTTTGATATGACTCATTGTTGTAGTCTGTGTTCATAATGGAATGAATGAATATTGTTTTTCTTATAGTGCTATAAACGCAGAGGAGTCGAAACACATCTCGAAGTGCTTAATTGAAATATTGTACTATTATTAGACATTTAGTCAGAGCTTGTTAATCACGTCAAACTCAGCTCTTTGTCTCTGTAACAGAGAATCAATCAGTTGCTTCCCCTTTGAGAGCATCTTGGACCAGCCTTTCTGTAAACACTGCCTCAGTTGTGACAAAGAGGCCACCGTGATTTGTGCTTCACCCCTCCCAGATGACGTCTTTCATTACCTCCGTGCTCCGTGCAGAGTCCTGACAAACGCTAATTCTTATTTCAAAGCCGGAGTACGCATTAAGTCATTGACTTCATCCTGGTCTAACCACTTGGAGGAGGCTCTCATTGTCTGGCCTGTGGTGTCGGAGCCTGAGTCTGGAGGCTTCAAATTTCACGACTTAACAGTGTGACCAGATGTTCCAGTGACCGTCTCATGTTCCCAGTCTCGCACATGAACCCTGGCATCACACTCACTGCTGGTCACAAGATGCTGAGACACACTCAAGGACACACCCACGCTCGTACACAAGCAGAGGAAAACTCCTAATGGGCTCTCACCGTCTCCAAAATGAAATTCCCTTCACTGCAGAACACGATGTGCTGAGATTTGCATGTGTGAATGAAAGTGTGTTCCCTGTCGACGTGCTCTGAATACTGAATAGATATTAGAAAACAATAATCTCACACTCTGACTTCACTGTCTGTGCACAAAATTAGTGTTACATTCACATGAGGGGGGGTCACTGTACACATATTTGTCTTATTTTTCAATATCTCGCTTGAGTCTGCAGTGTTGTGTTTATATCACTCATACTAAACAAAAGCCAATATAACCAGAACATTACATTGCATTTTATTTTGTCTTTTTATTATAATATCTGAGTAAGTGAGGGTCTTCATAAAATGTGTAATCTCCATTTCTTTAAAATCATATTTCATGACCATTATTATTTTTTATTTAACCTTTATTTAACCAGGTTGAATAATCTTTTTCAAGGGAGAACAGCAGTGATACAGTTACATAAATGCAGTTTTACAATAATGAAAGTATTTGGAAACACAGAAGAAAAAAAATTTATACAATCAGTTGAAACATTTACAGACCAACAGCCTTGATTCCAGAGGCTTAACACTGTCTTTAACCCATAAAAACCTAAACATCCACCAGCGACCAAAACCATCTACCGAAGGAAACATTTTAATACCTGTTGATCCATTAATCCTATCAATACATGTAAATAATTGTTGTAAAATACAGTTTATCATCTTTTTATGGTCATCAGATATGACCCATTTGGGTGTTTAGAGGCTCCGTAGTTACCATGGAAACACCGTCATCTTCTACAACATTGATTGACCAGTAAAATCCATGGAATTGGATCAAGGACAGTGGATGGAGACACTGGGTTTATGTTCAGTTAATGATAGATTTGCTGAAAAAGTCACTTTTTCTTCAGTTTTCTTTCTGATATAATAACAATCAATTTTAATCTGAGCTTTTATGAACATCTACATGATCTGTGAATTAAATATAACAAAATACATGATGTACACTTATTAATACACACATTCATTTATCTTCTGAACCTCTTTGTCCTGAAGAGGGTTGCAGAGGGTGCTGGAGCCTATCCCAGCTACCTGTGGGCGAAGGCGGGGTACAGCCTGGATGAGCTGCCAGTTCATCACAGGGCTGACATATAGAGATGAACAAACAATCACTCTCACATTCTACCTATGGGCAATTTAGATTAACCGATTAACCTATCAGTGCATGTCTTTGGATGGTGGGAGGAAGCCGGAGTACCTGGAGAGAACCCACACAAACACAGGGAGAACATGCAAACTCTACACAGAAAGGTCCTACCCCCGTCAACTGGTGTTGGAATCGAACCCAGGACTTTCTTTCTGTGAGGCACAAGTGCTAACCACTGAGCCATCTCATGATTTACACTGAAAAGTGCAAAATACAGAGGATACTAATATTTTAAAAAATGGTGATAAATTGAAAAAATAGTACAAAAATTCATTTGGGAGCTGACACAAAGGCTGAATCCCAATTCACCCTTTGGCCCTCAATCTCTCTTACCCCTACCCCTTTGTTTTGTGCGTACACCTGATGAGGTAGTGTTGTCCTGATTCCCGATCAAATGGAGAGGAAGGGCTAAGGCAGAGGGCTGTATAGCTCTCGAAACAGAAATTTTCTAGGACCACACTACGAACGGAGGGGTAGGAGATATCTCCCATAATTCTGTTTGAATCATTGGCAAAACAGAGTTAAATACGGCAAAAAATTGCAGCAGTGTGATAAAAGAAACACACAAATGTATATATTTTCTTCGTAAACAATCATTTGATCGACCATTTAATGCTGTTTCAGTGTGTCATAGATTGCATTTCTGCAGTTTATAGTTGATAGCCACAAAAGATGACCAAAGCTGATGGAACACAGATGGTTTCAGCTGCTGACAGTATGGTGAATACTTTCAGAAACAAAGTTGTTGCATCTGTTTATAGCGGCATTGATGACTGCTGATGATGTAACAGGTCTCGAAGGGCTGTCCCATTCCATAGGGGAATGGTTCAACCCCTACCCCTTGCATCCCCTTTTCAAGGGGTAGTGCCAAATGCAAGGGCCAAGGGGGAGGGGTAAGGGGGAGGGCCAAGGGGTGAATTGGGATTGGGCCAAAAGTATCACTGGGTCTTTATGGGTTCAAATCAGTCAAAGGCATCAGTGTTTGTAGCTGGAGCTCAGACTGAAGCTTGTTCCAGGCATCAGGAGCTGAAAACCTACAAGATTTCCTTCTAATTCAGTCCTTATCTTTGGAACAAAGAGTTTCAAAGTGTCCATTGAGCAGAGATTATAAATGCTATGATTCCAGAGTAACAGTGAACATAAATAGAAGGAAGTCGCCCCAAAACTGTTTTGAAAAAAATAAATAAATAAATAAATAGCAATGACTGAACCGACAAGCAGATAACGATGACCACTTTACTGTAGAGAACAGTGATGAGTGAGGGAAGCACAGCTTGTATTGAATTACATATGTATGTATGTGTACACGTCGATGTTTTTTGTTTCTTTTCGGGGTTTTTTAATATTATTTTTTCTCCTGTTTTGCTATCGCATTGGTGTTACATCGATGAACCCTGTACTGTACTGACTAACATACAGTTTTCATTACAACTCATATTCCACCCATTTGCGCACATACTAACACACAAAATTTGTCTGGATTGTCTTTAGATCTTGTTGTTGCTTCCCAGTGTAAAGTGTTTACTACAAACCAAAAAATCTGAAAAACAACAACCGGATCTCTGCTAATCAAGCATCTATGGGAGCAGAACATTATCACCACCTGTCTAATATTGTATAGGATCCCCTTTTTTCCAAGAGGCTTGAGAAATACCAAGGGCTGAGGGAAAAGTTAAAGGGGTCATATTTTGCTAAACCCACTTTTATTCATCTTTGGTTCATTTATTTGTGTATTTGGACGCTAATAGTTCATACAGTTTGAATTTGAATCCTCCAGGTGCTGCAAAGCTATCTTTAGATTCATTTTGGCAAAAATCAAG
>JAPQRP010000015.1:18476976-18494895 GCA_037367295.1 Apogon hyalosoma | reverse complement strand
TACTCAGTTACTATTGTTGACAGATAGGAAACTACATGTAGGCTCCAAAATGGCATCATGACCTTTGACCTTGAGTGGCCTTGAAAGGTCAAACCCATAGTCTCATGTTTTGAGAGGGAGATGTCCATTAAGAGCTAAAACATTTGCAAGGGGCGGGTTTGCTGTGCCTGGCACCACTTTTTTATTTATTTATATCTTTATTTAGGTGGGACAGTGCACATTAATGAACACATTTATACATTCCATTCCAGTATAAACATGTAAATATGCTGGAATTAGCATCAGTGCTAATTTTCACCCCTGGTCCCCACTTAATAAATAAATAACAGTGATCCATGCAATACAAAGCGAAACAGTGGAATAAGTACAGTACAGAGCAAGACAGTGTAATACATTACAAAACAGTACAGTTCAACACACATATAGTAGGAAATGACATTTGTGCCTACATGTCAAGGACTGAAATAAATATTAGCAATTAGCAATTAGCATTAGCACTTAGCATATTAGAAGCAATGAGCTGCCATTGAAGGAACGCCAGATCTTCATTAGCACTGTGGTTAAGGAGAATTAACCTATGTATACCTGTTTTTAATGGCAGGGGGAAACCAGAGGACCTGGAGTAAACCCACATGGTGCAGACAGGACAGGTAAAGACATCACAGAAAGGCTCTGGTCCAACTTGAACCCCAGCTGTGAGGTGGAAGAGCTAACCACTACACAACCACGTTGTCCATATTTTATATTTTATCACTGCTCAGTAATAAAATGGTAACATTTTGGTAATACATAGGTAATGATGTAGTAATACAAAGTAATTACCAAAGTCATATCCATGCATTCAGTGGTGGCCCACTGCTCCTAATGTGCTAAGTGCTAATGAATATGCTAGTGCTAATTGCTGATACCAATACAAGGTGCTAGGTTTTAGGGTGGGTACTTTATTATTCCCTAGTTAACCCTTTACCCATAACCTTTTAATAACTCCTGTAATAACTGATGGAAAATCTGTAAAGCAAAACTGGTAATTACCATATTATAATTCCATTCTAATTACTTTTATGGTAAAATTAAAATAAGCAAAAATAAGCATTCAATGACACATTGATTACTTGAAAAAAGTTGCATTAGCTTCTGTGTGTGTGTGTGTGTGTGTGTGCGTGCGTGTGTGTGCGTGCGTGTGCGTGTGTGTGTGTGATTAATGTCATAGTGACATTGAGTTCCGAGGTATGTGTGTGATCAGTATCTAGTGTCTCTGCAATGTCTCCCCATGGGGGAGCCAAGAACATCACCAACTATGCACAAACCAGAGATTGTTCAGGAGTCATAAACCTTATCACCAGACACATGCCACTGTCAAAAGAAGACATGAACTACATCACTACATACAGGGTGTGATTTGTCAAAAAACAGAGAGGGGGATGGTTTGTTGTTTTTTAAATCACGAAAAAACAAGCAATCAATTCTTTTTTAAGTTCATGGTAGGCCCTATTACTTGTTGAACAGTTGAACATTCATCTTTAATGCAAACTGAAAATACATCAAACATTTGATTTTCTGCGACGGCCACACCTACGATGTGGGAGATGGACTAATGAAGTTTCAGGACCATGGATAAGGGCTGATCAAGCCGACGTGGTAGTGGATTTATGGTGAACGGGCGGCTCAATCAGACTGTAAAACATAACATGAAACCTAATCGATAAAGATTTCACATCATGTCAAAATAATTCAGCTAAGTAGACTAAGTGAACAGTTTGCTCTGATGTCAGACTTCATATGTTGAACATGCAATTGAACATGTACATTGGCGCCTGCAGATGTACGTCTGTATGGCCTGCGGTGCACACCTCGAATGTACTGAATGACATTTGAGAGAGAGAGAGAGAGACTGATATGTACAGAGAGCGGTAGGTAAGGTATGCAATGTATTTATGTGCATGGGGACGTTCATGAATTCCAAGACTGCCGACAGTCTGGTTCAGGTGAAAGTTAGTGCCAGCAGTGTAGGATGTAGGTGTAAGAAAACTCAGTCACAACCTGCCTGTCATTTGGTTTTTAATCCATGACAGGGTTGCCCCCCCACCCCCTGAGGATAAAATTAATTCAGTAGAAGTAGGGATGTAAAAACCAGATGGGGGGTTGATCCCCACTATCCCTCCCAACAAATCGCACCCTGACTACATACATGAAATATTGCTATGATGACCAATGGGTGTTAGATTTGTTCACTCTGTATAAGAAACAACAATCCTTTGTGTTAGGCAGTCAGCTGCTGCTGCATTTTGCGGTATTTACTTGGCTCCTGGCTGCAAGTAAACTCTTTTGATTCCAGAATCCAGCAACTCTGTCTCTTGTCTCAGAATTTTTCTATCAGTATTAAACATCACTTCCTTGTTTTCCAAATGTTGTTACCAACCATAGTTTATATATGGAGTTTCCAAGATAATGGTTGTCAGCAGCAACGAGAAATAGGAAGTCAGTTTGCAGTAATACTTAGGGTTCCCACATTTTCCTTTGACTTTTAGCAGGTCAAACTGAAATTTCAATTCTACAGTGTGAATTAGTGCAAAACCAAGTACAAATAAAAGTTATTTAAAAAAACCCTTGGAGTCTTTGATAATCTCCTCAGTCATTTTTAGGACTGAGGAGTATGAAGAGGAGTATGAAATTTCAGTTTTCCAAGCATTAACAGAATTACAGAGTCAGTATTGTGGCTTTAGATTCTTATTAACTCTTACAAATGTGTTTTTGGAGCTTCCCAGAGAAGTCAAAGTGAGGATGTCTTGCTGTCTGCTGTAATAACTTTTTTTTTTTTTTTTAATAATAAGTCTTCTGTAAACCCTTTACAGAGGTGCAACACTTCTTAAAAACAGGCTATTCAAGTTTCAGATATGAGAAAAATCAGGTGATTCTTTGTGACAATAAAGGATATTTCACCAATTCACACCTTTTGTGAGGACACAGTTTGCCTTATTTTACATTTTGATACATGATTGTTCCTTGAATCTGCATTATTATCAGTTTTTATGCATTACCTTTTTTTCATTATCATTACTCACTACACTACTTTTGTCAGTTTCAGGTGACTAAGACCCACTAATTATCATTGCTTCCCATCAGAGGTTAAAGTAGTTTATGGCTTTCATCTCAAATTTTTCTTTAAATGTGTAAAACCCCAGTGATAGCCTAATTATCACTAATCCCATAGTCTTTCTGTGCTTATGCACCTAAATCACTTCCCTCACGGTGAACAACTTCAAAGATGACTCCATCACAAACAGTCCGTTTGTTTACCTACCAAACCAATATGTCACTCGGGCCTTTTCAGAAATTTTGTTGCAAAGTGCATTGTGGGAATGGGAATTCCACGCAGTCGCAGCAGCAACAAACATGGAGACAACAAACAATGAAACCGCATCTACTACCAGGTCAGAAGAAACGGAAGGCATCACTGTAAGTCAGCTGTCATCTTATACTATGGGGTGTGTGATGATGAAAAACAATACTTAGTCATCAGTTTCATGGCCTTTTCAGAATATGTCATTGTGTAGGCTTACCATACACGCATCACAAGTATACAGGGTATGGCCAGGCCCTCACCGCTCACTCGCTCCTAACAGTGTGTGTATGATAAGTTATCTTTTATGATCACACACTATTATAAGATGACAATTGACTTACAGTGATTCCTTCCATTTCTTCTGACCCGGTAGCGGACATGGTTTTATTGCATGTTGTCTTTGGCACTCCTATTTCATGGGGCATTTCGCCCTGGCCGGGGCTACATTCTATGTCATAGGGTTAGGGGATTATGACACCGCACCAACACAAGAACCCACATCAAACATGGAAGGCCCCAAAAAATAGGAGTCCCTGTTGTCTCCATATTTGTTGCTGCTGTGGCTGCGTGGAATTCCCATTCCCACAATGCACTTTGCGACAAAATTTCCAAAAAGGCCCAAATGACGTATCAGTTTAGTATGTAAACAAACAGACCATTTGTGATAGAGTCATCTTCAAACTTGTTCATTGTGAGGGAAGTGGTTTAGGTCCATAAGCACAGAAAGACTAATGGATTAGAGATAATTAGGCTATCACTTTATGACTTTTACAAATTTGAAGAAAAATTTGTGATGAAAGTCATACGCTGCTTTGAGAGTAAAGTAGGAAGATTTGAAGTAGACTAGATTTATGTATGATGTCTCCTTGTTCCTTGTCATCAACTCAACTGATAACAGCCAGCTGATCGGCAAATGGAGATGAAGCTCTCTCACCCTTCCTTCTAATCTCAAAACTGACATCAGCATCACAGCTAATCATTGATCCATTCAACTTCTACCTCAGAATATATTGAATATATTGAGTTAATACAGATACACTTACATACAGTCTGAGTAAAACAGTACAAGCATAGACATCGCATGCAAAGTACATTTGTCAAAGACATGGGTTTGTCTGTTGAAAGACACTGCTTTAGCAGAGTTGAAGAAAGAGCAGACTGGTGCTTCATCTTAGATTGGACAGGACACTCTTCATCTACTGGCGCCTGGAAGAAGACCCTTGATGATGGTGGTGACATCATTCTGCAGCACGCTGTAGGCTTTTAAAGGGTGATTGCACAGTCGGGGATGATGACTATTGAGTTAAAAATGCCTTAATCAGGAAAGAGAATGAGGGAAAAGAAATGAAATGAGGGACCATGTTAATGTAAAGTCCAAGTAGGCAGTATGAGCAGTTAAATCAAGGTTTGAGCATTTTATTTTACTGAACACTGCCTCAAATAGAAACAGAAAAAGATGGAAAAAAAATAAAATTACAGGAAAAGCTAATTTCAAGGGTTATTTATCTGAGAGTTATGTCAGTGCCAATGAAAAAACAGCAGCAATAGATGCAACGAATCACACACTAAACACTGACATGCCTTATGCAGATCACTCTCATTTGTTTGTGAGAGGAATTCAAGGATGAGCATAGGGCTTTTCATTGATTTGCGTTTCATTTGCGTGGGAAGAGAACACTAAGAAATCCTTGGTGACTGTATCATGACTTTTAACAATAAAAGCTAATAGTTTTCATTAGAAGCTTTTCTTTGTGGATATCATTTCTCTTTAAAGGCACTTTGCGCTGCATTATTTGCATAAAAAATGCTATACAAGTTTATTTCTTACAGTATTACATTTTCAAGCTAAGCCAAAGTGTGTACACAAAGCATTCTGTGTATTCTGACTTTTACTTTATTTTATCACTAAGTTTTATCCTCCATCTTATGTATTTTTTTTATTCTAACTACACTTTAATTTTTATCTTTGAATATCATTTTCTTCTTTCAGTTTTATGTTGCATGAATTATGGCATTTTACCACTGTTTATATGTTCATTCTATGTGTTTCAAGTGCTTGGTGTATGTCATTTATTTTCTGCAAAAACACTTTCTTGTATGAAAGTGCAGAACAAGTCATCTTTTTTATTATATTATTATTCCTATATTCTGCTTCAGATTAGATCTCCATACTCTAAAGTTACACCACAGATGCAATTATTAACTTAATTATTGCAAGTCATTCAAGAAAAAATGTTCACCCATTGTGTAAGATGGTGCATCAGCCCACATCGCACATTACTTTTTTCTTCCAGGCTCAGCTCCCCTGACTTCAGACTGGAATGACGTCATTGCTGATCTTTAAACCTTCATTTGTTCACTTTGTTGTCAGCTAGAGATGGTTTACAGATGGCTCTTTTATAAGGACATATGGACACCCCATAACAACATAACCATCCTTATTACACATCCCATGACATAATGATGTGATTTAGTTTTGAAATTCAGATCCTTCACACCAAAAACGCCCTGGAATAGACAAATACATAAAATGCAGGTGTTTTAGTGCATGTTTTAGAGCCGTGGTTCTCAACCTTTTTTTTGAACAAACACCCACTGACAGCATCAGGAGCCCCCCCCCCAAAAAAAATCACCCCAAAACAATAAACAATGCGAGCATGGCGGACCTGTTTGCAGAGGACATGGTGGTGGGTTATATAGTTTGGTAGGTAAAGCCCCCTCACCTCATCTATGTGGCGCCCCCTGAAAACAGATTTGCAACGGGGGGGGGGTTAAAATCCCGGGGGAGTATGTGAACGAGTATGTGGGTGTGTTATACGTGGGACACTGGCTCCTTACACTGGAGGGGGAGTGATGTATAATGTTGTAATGTACAACAGTGACTAACGCCCCCCATTTGTGCCCCCCTCTCAGCTTTTTTCTTCCAAACGCCCCCCGAAGATGTCCCAACACCCCCTGGGGGGCAGTACCACCTCCGTTGAGAAACACTCTTTTAGAGAATGAGAGGAAGCGTGACAGTAATGAGTAAATGATCCTGCTAGAGTCACGCTTTAGCTTCATTAACTGTGATGTGCACTGTGCGGCAGCGGCGATAACTCATCTCATCTGCCTCAGCCCTCCTCATACCCCCACACCTCCACCCTCTGGAGAACACACACTCATTACAGGCGGATCACCCGATGAGGAAAGGCAGGTTAAGGGTTATACTGATGGTTAGGGTGTGACACAAGGAAGGAAAATTCACAGGCAAAGGCAGAGTGAAGGATATGGAGTGTGTGCGTGATTTAAATTGAACCAACATTCATCATAAAACCATTTATATTGAAAATCAGTTTGGGACAGCATAAAGTAAAAATAGCAATACTCTGATGATCTTCTTGACACATACTGTGCCAAAAGTTTGCACTAAAGGCAACAGAAATTAAACCTTGAGTGTTGTTTATCTGTTTGCAGTGTGCAAAATAAGGTTCAAACACACTTAAATGCACTTTCATCTCTCCAACTGCATCTTCAGACTCGAGAATGCTCCAAAATGCATCCAGACCAAAAAATAAATCAGGTCCCTTTAGAACCCGAGATCCAAAGGAACGATGAAACTTTATTAAAAACAAGTACAAGTAGCATTGTGACAGTTCTAAAGACGTGGTTGGAGTTCATTCATTGGTGGCGTGGCAGGCTTTTCCCAGGTGAATTGAACACTGCGCAGTCGTCTGTGGCCTCGTCTTCAGGCGCAGATGCTTGATCATCTGCTGGTGACAAAGTGAAGTAGCTTGTGTGCTGAAATTTGAGCACCTCATTTCCCCAGCTCGTCCACCCAGGTTGTAGATTTCGGGCAAAAAGCTCTAAGCACTTGGCTTCAGGTCCAACGTAAGGCTTCAGCACCTCTGAAAAGGAAAAAGAAGAAGAATGACACATGAAAAACAACGCTATGGTTATAATTCCTACTTCGATTTTCTCTCTTTTTCCTCCTGTTACGTTGGATTTCTCTCTATTATTGCCACATCCACCTGCACACCTGCCCGTTCGTTCCCAGACAGTGGATATATTCACCGCTCTGTTAACCTCTATTCCTCACCAGATTGTGACAGTTGTTTCAGCTCAGTCTTCCTTGTGATGGACTGATCTGCCAGTAAGATGTTCCCATTTACCATCTGCTTACACCTGGGTTCTCCTATTCATCTTGCCCCCACCCCCAAACAGTCTTTTTTGCATCGATTACAAGGGGTTTTAAATGAAATGACTGACTGATATTCATTTGAGCATTTTAAAAGATTCTATTATTTGTTTTTTATAACACGTATAATAAAAGTCTGATTTAACAAGACCTGTAGCCCCTGGAAATAATACAGGAGATGACTAATAATAGATGGGTTGTTTTCAAACATTACAAGTAGAAGGAAATAATAATAATAACCCAAAAAAGACCAAGTGCTAATTTTGTGATTTTTAACCTTTCTTAAGTGATTTACCAGAATTTATTCTAATGAGAAATGTTTGTCGAAAGTTTCGACCATATATGTGCAAATGTCATGATGTAACTAGTTATAAAATGTAACAAATTAAGCAGAAATTAAAACAGGTTGTAGAAATCCACTCGATTTTTGCCAAAATGAATATAACGATAGCTTTGCAGCACCTGGAGGGTTCAAATTCAAACTGTATGAATTATTAGGGTCCAAATACAAAAATAAATGAACCAAAGACTAATAAAAGTGGGTTTAGCAAAATATGACCCCTTTAAGTGATTAATTACCATTTATTATAATATTATCCTCTGTATTTTGCATTTTTAAGTGAAAATCAGGTATTTTCCTACACTTAATTTACTGATCATATAGATGTCTATAAAAGCTCAGATTAAAGTTGAGGGTTATTATATCAAAAACTGAAAAAAAGTGACTTTTACATTAAAATATATCATAAACTGAACATAAACCAAGTGTGTCCACCCGCTGTCATTGATCCAACTCCATGGGTTTTACTGGTGAATCGATGTTGTAGAAGATGACGGTGTTCATATGTTCACTACGGAGCAGGTTAAAAAAAGGAAATTATACTATTACTCCCTCGTGTTATTTTTGATTACACAGTAAACTAACCCCAGGTGGAGAATACAGTGGCAGTTTAGTCATATGTGAAAAGGCCGAGTACATTTTTGTCCATTGGTTCTCAGTTGGCATTTTCTGTGAAACTGACACCACATTGTCTCTAATAATTCCTGCTTTTTACTCCTTTTACTTCTAGAGGTATTTTTTGTCGTCAGGTACGCAGTTATAAATCCTGCTTTATCAAATGGTCACTGGGTCATGACCAAGCATAAAACATCTGGGACTAAAAAGGAAACCCAATGAGGAAGTGTCAAAACCTGCAGTAACTCAAAAGCCTACTGGGGGTCTCCTCCAAAAGTGGCACAGTCTCCATGGAGACCCCTGCCTGATACAAAAAAATCAATAAATCAATAAATCAAAACAGTTTTGGTCTCTGCAGTTCATTTCCTCCTCTGTATCCAAAAAGTTTATGCATAATTAAAGGAGTGACCTCTGTGATTGACAGATGAGAGCAGTGTGGACTTTGAATGACAGATAGTAATAGCATGGGTGCCCAGTCAGACATTCTGAGGTAATGTCGACCATTAGGATTCTGCCATGTTTACTGGTACTTAATTACAATAAGGGATGTAACTTAGCTACATTAGCTGATGTTAGCCCTAATTCGTATTGAATTATAGGGTCTGTCAGTTAGCCTGCTACTTAGCTCTGATAGCTGTCATTAAAAAGGTTAAAGGTTAAGAGGCTAACTCACTTATTATCCATGTAGGGAAATTCAGTCTTTTCATGTTGCCCATCCTAACACACATTAACACTTAGTGCATGAAGAGCAGCATCTTCATTAGCACCACAGTCAAGGGCACCGACCACAGACTTAACCTACTTATGACTGTTTTAAATGGTGTGGAAACAGGAGGAACCAGAGCAAACCTGAGAATCCCACATGGATGTTTCTACTAAGTGTTTTTATACTTTTCACAGCTTTAATATTATTATGCCCAAACACAACTATATGTAGTATTATTTATTAAGTAGTTGAAATTATTTGGTCGTATTTATTATTACATTTTTAGTCAGTGTGATGAGTTTTTTGACTAAGTTCTAGTTTCATACTTTGTTCCACTACTCCACCTACTTCTTTCCAAAAAACATGGTAATGGCCATGTTGTGCACGTCCAGACTTCTAATTTGCAGTTGATTTCACAGAAGATTTTTCCACTATTTATATACAGTCATCGGCACAAGCATAGACATGATGACATCAGCTGGATCGATGCCGAAATAAGCTACAATATGTGCGAGTGGCGTGGTTTGTTGCCTGGCACTGCTTGTTATAAATGTATTCATTTAAATAACAGAATAAACGTGAATCTGACTTGAGCTTACTGGCTTATTATTGAAAAATAAATGTGTTGTTTTGAATTCTGTAACAGTGGATCACGACTTGGAAACATGGAAAAATATACTTAAGTCCATTAGCATATGGATTAACACCTACACAGACCACTCCCCCCACAGGTTTATAAGTCCAATTTTCCCCTCCAGTTATTAGAACTGAAGACGTCTCTTGGATGAGAGATGCAACGTTTTCAAAAGAGCAAAACCAGTCTAGCGGAACCTAGAAGAACTACCAAGAAGAACGACGACTTGGGCAAATGACAACGAATACAGATATGGAAAAATATGGGTCAAAATGAGATCAACTGAGAGCTACAGATGATTGTGCAGCAAAGTATCAAGAATCAGATAATATCCATCTATGTATCCATACACCATCATAACCATGTTCAGTTCAATAGTACTGCACTGTGAGTTACTCTGAGTCCCACCTTTAATAATACACCAGGTTATGAGGTTATTTCCAGTGTTGTGAAGGTACTTTTAAATGTAACAGGTTACAGATTGCCAGTTGTAATATCAAAATAACTTTAATTACTTGCTGGATGCTCTAAAAACATACATTTAAACCAGCACTGCAGTATTGTTGGATTTCCGGGACTGAAAGGCATTCTTGTCCAACACCATTCCTTGTAACTTGTGATCCCCATTATATTTGACTGCATCCATTTCTTATGGGGCTCTGTGACAGGCAGAGAAGAGCACTGGCAACAGCCCAGCTCCTTCTCACCACAGCACAGATTTTTCTACGTGGAGACTGGCAGTGACCTTGAGTCTCTGTAAGTGATGATTTTCCAAGAGCGGCACACCTGACAGATACGTTTCACTTCCCCTGCCCCCGTGCTACTCTGTGCATGCTCAGCCCACCCTGACACTCACCTCGGCCAACACTCGGGGACTTAATGAGCTCAAAAACCTGATCCCCAAACCAATCCAACCTGCTCGATGCGGTGTCTCCTGCCTCCCGATTTCCCTTCCTGTGGACGTCAGAGAGACAGAGTAGAAAGGCCAAACAAGCCCCTCTAGGACTAATTCAGCCCCGACCGGTGACTCAGCTCTCAAAGTTAAACACAGAATAAAAGGTCTTATTATCCTTTTAATTCTAAGAAGGGACACTGACTGAAACAGATAAAGGCCTGAGGCAAAGGAAGGCGCAACTCAAACACCTGAACACCTCTGGAAATCTGGCTTGAAATAGGAAAAATGAATATGCTGCATTAAAGTTAAGTGTCTCATTAAGCTCCCACAAAAACATTCCTAATCATAACTATAGGGTGAGTGAAAAGTAATTAGGCTTTAGAAATTGCTTATAGAATTTTTAGTATCACCGAAGTCATGACGAAAGCATGTTTTAAACAGACAACACTAATTGGGATTTCTTATTTTCTTATTGTCTTATTTTCTTATTTCTTACAAGGTTGTTCATTCCATCCCTGGTCGTTTGAAGAAACTGGTTGACGATTTACAGGTTGAAGATTTACTTTCATTTTCCCATGTAATAAAGAACATGTATCATTTGTTTCAGTGAATGTGTAATAAGAATATGGATTTTATTACCAATTTTTAATGCCTAGTTACTTTTCACCCACCCTCTATTACAAAACCCAGTCCATAAACATCACATTCATTCTCGAGGCTGTGTAGGCATATTTTAGTTTGCCTTAAAGACGAATAGACTAAAGAAGCAACATGGTAATCTCTCGGTGTCAGTCTGATCTGTCTGAGTGGAGTCTTATAGAAGAGTCTCTACCATTATTTTGTGAAAACTGTTGGTTTCAGAACAATCAGACGACCTCTGTGATGATCTTTAAACCTTAAAGACCCAAACATCCATCACTGAACAAAACCATCTACTGATCTAAAATGTTTAATACCTGTTGATTCACTAATCCTATTAACACATGTCAATAATTGGTGTAAAATGAAGTTTGTTGTCTTTTCATGGTCATCAGATATGACCCATTTAGATGTTCAGAGGCTCCACAGTTACCATGGAAACACTGTCATTTTCTACAACATTGATTCACCAGTAAAACCCATGGAGTTTGATTAATGACAGTGGGTGGAGACACTTGGTTTATGTTCATTTATTGATATATTTGCTAAAAAAGTCACTTTTATGTCAGTTTTCTCTGTTTCTGATATAACAACCCTCATTTTGTGAGACAAGCGACTGTATTAGGCGTTAGGAAAGGCCCATTTACCACCACTCTATAGTCTGATGTGTAACCAAACCTTGGACCAAACACACATGACTTCTACTGCTCCTTTCTATCATCAAAACCAAAAGCAAAAATAGGATCAATGTCCCTGTATCTCACTGGCATGTTCTATCAAGAATCAATACCAATTTGAATTCGCGAGGTTGTCAGGTTCTGCTGCTACGTTAGAGTCCTGTGGAGATTAATCTCCCAATAGAAGTGGGTGGTACTTTCACTGGAGGAGAACTCAACAAATTAAATCAAAGTCCATATGTGACTTCCTATCAGTGGTCAATAGTAACTATATTAATATCTCTTTTCCGCTGTATAAGCCATCAAAATATGACCCATTATAGGTACAGGGTTCATGCACATTTTTCCAAGTGAAATTCAAGCACTTTTAAGGGTCATTTTTATATTTTTCCAGCCCAACACCTTATCACTGGGCTCAAATACATATCTACAGGAATACATATACTCATGATTATTTTTTCCACTTTTTATCACAATGATGTACATTGTATTATGCTATAAACATCTAAAATTATGTTTCTAATAGCAAAAAGTTTAGAAATTAAAGGAGAACACAAAGTTTTATCCAAAAAAAGGGGAAGCCACTTGGCGTTCTTCAGATACATTTGCACCGAACCAAAGATTAACATGAAAATGTACCTGCAGTCTACCTGGAGAGCACCCACTAAAGTGTTATTTTTCAAAATGTATCACCTCTCTGTAAGTATAGGTTTGGCTTGCCATCTAACCTGTCAGAGTTAATATTAAAAATAAAGAAATAAATCACATTACAGAGTTATAATTGCAAGCACTTTCAAGCACTTAAACTAAAATTCAAACACTTTTCAGATCTTGAAAACACATCATTGAAATTCAAGCATTTTCAAAGATTTCAAGCACCCATACGAACTTTACCAGTAGGTAAAGGCAAATGTTTAATAGTTAAGAAAATTCAGCAAAAATTCCAAAATCTAAATTTCTCAAAACTGTGAAGCAACTTTGTAGACATTGTCCCAAAGAAGGTACGTAAAACATTTAAAATGAATCCCATTAGTAGCTTTGTTGGAGAAGATGTTTGAAGAAATTGCTAACGAAAATGACGACGACAACAATGAAGATGACGCTGGACACAACGCCTTCACAACAATCAGCCAGTGTGCTAAAAAGTTCACAAAAACTTCTCTGAATTTGGACTGAAACATTCTAATACTTTGTAATATGCAAGACTTTGTACATTTTTGTAAAAAACATAGATTTAGTCACACGTGTCTTTACTAAGTAGCAAGAAAATAAATTAAATACACGCAAAACCATGTGCACAACACACACAAAACTGAACTAAATGGCTTCTGAAGGCTGAAGTCAGTATTTAGTGCGACCTCTTTTGAAGAAATGTAAAGTTCAGTTAAGCTCAGGAGGTAAAGTGGGTCGTCCGGTAACCGAAGGGTTGGCGGTTCGAATCCCGCTCTGTCCTAGTATGTCTGTTGTGTATCCTTGGGCAAGACACTTCCCCCACCTTGCCTCCAGTGTCACTCACTCTAGTGTATGAGTGCCTATGAATGTTTGGTGGTGGTCAGAGGGGCCGTTTGGCACAAATTGGCCGCCACGCTTCCATCAATGTAGCTGTGGCTACGAACATAGTTTATCACCACCGTGAATGTGAATGTGAGAGTGAATGAATAATGGATCAATAATGTAAAGCGCTTTGGGTGCCTTGAAAAGCGCTATAGAAATCTAATCCATTAAAGTGTTAAGAGAAGTCACAATAGGTCAGTGTTGTTCTTTGTTTTGTTTTGTTTTTTTTACATATTTCCTGTATATTCCAGTAATATCTTGACACAGAGAATGACAGATGCCTATGTATGGTCATTCCAACTTACTAAAACAACAAACCTAATGGTGGCCTAAGACTTTTACACACTACTGTACATACAAGGCTAATTTACATATCTAAAAGCCTTAAGTTTCCAAAAGCTTTTGCTACTCATTTTAGCTTTGGATAATGTTACCTCACATCCCCCTTAGCTGAGAAAAAGCAAACTAATTATGTTGTGTACAGATGTGCTTTATTAGTTCATTTACAACAACTAATCATTTTATCATACTCTTTGAGTCTATGGCTATCCAGTTTCTACATTAATTTTAGGTTAAATATAAACAGAACCATTATGCCTTATGATAATAAAGATTTTGATCTTTATTGTCAAAGGCAGCATAGGTTTTATATTATGTTCATTATAACTTTCAGTCCATTGTGTGCCAGAATAAGCAGAGATATCAGCCTCTGTGTTGTTCCAATTATATTAGGAAACACAGATCGATACCCAATTACCTCATGTTCCATATTTATTTAACTGATGAAAACCGCCCAAAAAAAACAAGTGGTGCCAGGCACAACAAACCCCGCCCCTCGCACGTAATGTAGCTTATTTTGGCATTGATCCAGCTGATGCCATCATGTGTATGCATGTGCAGATGTCAGCATAGACATAGACAGCATAGACAAATTAAAAGTACATAAAAAAAGAAAAAGCAAAAATTCATAAAAGATTTGAACTTTGACCTACTCTTCCCAAAATGCAATTACATCTATTCTGGGTCACTGGCAATCTATAAACCCAATTTGGTATGAATTCAACAAATAGTTTTGCTGCTAGACTGTTAATAAACAAACAAACAAATGGGGAATAAATAAATGGGGAAAAAAAAGATTTTAAAAAATTCATAGAAAATTGAAACTTTGACTTACGTTTCCCAAAATGTAATAAGATCTATTCTGTGTCACTGGCAATCTATAAACCCTATTTGGTATGAATTCAACCAATTGTTGTGCTGCTACAGACATTTAAAATTTCACCCATTATAAGAGAATGGGAAAAAAAATTTTTTGAAAATTAATAAAAAATTTGAACTTTGACCTACTGTTCCCAAAATGTAATGAGCTCTATTCTGGGTCACTGGCAATCTATAAGCCAAATTTGGTAGGAATTTAACCAATAGTTTGCTGCTATAGTGTTAACAAACAAACAAACCGAACCAAAACCAATACCCCCTGCCTCCCCTTCAGAGGGCGTGGTAATTAGATCCAAAAAACTCAACATTTGAGGGTGCTAAAAGGCCCTAGAGGCCATATGCCTCCTTACACCCACCTGGATTAAAGTGTATAAAGCAGAAACCAAAAGACATCTAGAGCAACCACAGCAAACTGCTGATAAATCTAAATAATGCCAATTAGTATTTTTTTTTAAACTCTAATTCATTGGCAAATAAGATCATAGTGGGATTCAACCCCCCAGTCAACCCACACCACTGGCACTGTGACAATATGGAAAAAAAAGAAAGAAAGATCCACTTAACCACTAATTATAACAAGTCGGATAAGAGCTTCATTTGTTACAATTCTGCAAGTTACAAGAGGGAAGAGAGTTTTTAATTAATAAAAACTACACATCTTGTCACATCCAACAACCCAGTGAAACAGTTTTTTTTCTGACCATCTGGCAAGGATGTGTTGTATCTGTAATGGAGTAATGGTGTCCCTTGTTTCTCCATAGCAACTGAGAGTGTCAGTGATAGAAGCCCCATCTGACAGAGGAGGAGAAGTGGGTCAGGGTTTCTCGACACTGCCAGCTCCAGGTTTGTGGCTTCACACAATAGAGGCTGCCCACTGCGTCTCTGGACCTGATACGGTGAGCGCAGAAGTACAGCGCTCACACAGAGATGATTACCAGTGAGAGGGCGACTCCACGCTTTAGGCAGATAAATGTCAAAAGGTTCACCGTACATTTGACATTTCTAACAATTTCATAATCCACAGGTCAGAACATTTTCTTTCTTGAAGCCTCTGAGTAGAAAGTTATCCGCTCCAATAGTTCCTTTTTTTGTAGTAGGACTTAGATGAGAGGCACTAACATAGCTTTAATGAAGAGCAAAATGGCAACAAATTCTATGTGTTTAGTTTGAGATACAGTACAGAGAAACCCACAGCAGCAAAGAAAAAGGAAATTAACTTCAAAATGTTTTGCTGTAAAACAAAAAACCAACACATACTGTAATCTACTCGATCTCTGTGGAATCAAAGCTCTACATTGTCGTAATTAGGCTCTAAATCGACGTATTTTAACAACATTCAGCCACTTCCAAGAGGTGGAACCTTTCTGTGCTGCTCACAGGGCACGAGCAAACACCGGTCGTGTTTTACTCTCCTTACTGCACAATAAATCGCATTCCCCCGAGAGGGAGGGAACTGACGTCAAGCCTCCCTTATTCATAGTAACTGCATATTCATTGTCAAGGTCTTACATTGATTCTAAGTGTCAGCGTCCATGTTAAAGTCAAACCACCATCAGTGCCGCAGCCATCTGCAGCCGGTAAATATCCTCAGAATGAAAAAACAAGTTTGTGCAGTTGTAAAGCAATTAAGACACTGAGTGCTAAAATTACTTTTTATGCCCTGTAAAAAAAACATTATTTTTACTTTTATCTGCTTATGTGCAGTTAATAGTTTCATGAAATGTTATATTACATTTTATACCAGTTATAAAAATGTCATGTTTTCAATTTTATCTGTTTATTAGGAATTAATGTCTTTGTGAAATGCATTACTTTTAATACCCAGTATGTTTTAGTCTTAGCTATTTATTATTAATGAAAGCAATCAGTTAAATATTATGTTATTTTAATGCCTCATAATAATGGTAAATTTCACTATATCTATGATGAAATAAAAACACACTGTAGCCAGATTTTTGTGTGTATATTGTAGTTTTGTTGTCTATTTCTTTGGGAAGCAATAAAAAAAGTGTGAATTTAATGCCAGCAAAACAAACCTTAAGAACGGACTCAAACTCTGCTTCTGTGTTTGTGAAAGGAGACCAGAGTTGGATTTGGAGCATCAGCGAAACAGCAAGATAACTATCACTGATGATCCTGCATTGCCCTCTGGTGGTATAGATACATCCATCCATCCATTTTCTGAACCCGCTTTATCCTCACTAGGGTCACTGGAGCCTATCCCAGCCACTTAAGGGCGAAGGCGGGGTACACCCTGGACATGTCGCCAGTACATCGCAGTAGATACAACTCCTCCTTAATACATACAATGGTGGAAAAAGGTTTTTGGACTTTCCATGCATTTGTGATATGTTGTGTGAAGAATCACTCTTAAGTCATTGTTCGATTCTCCAAACCCACATGCTCCCCTCTGCACATGCTCTGTTCCGTTGAGGTCACAATTGGATGTCTTGGCAAAATAATGAAACACATCCAGGACGTGACAGGTTGACATGTTACTTTTTCTTGTTAACAATAAAGAAAAACATAATTTCCTAGAATCCTAAAAAGTAAGATAGGAGCTAGAGCCTTCATCTATCAAGCTCCTCTATTGTGGAACCACCTCCCTGCCTCAGGCCGAAGGAGACACCCTTTGTACATTTAAGAGTAGGAGGAAAACTTCCCTTTTTGATGCAGCTTATAGTTATAGTATTTAATACTGGAAGTTCTCAGAATGTCTGTCTGCACGGTTCTGAGAAAATGAGACATTTTTTGGTACATACAGTTGAAGAATAGTCCTATCTCCACATTAAATATCTTTTTTCTTTAAAATTCCCTTTTTTAAAGTCAGGAGGGACTGCTTAAAGTCAAGTTACTATGCAGTTGCCAGAGGGAGGGACAGGACGCAGCCTTGCACATCAGGAGACAACTGACCGGAAGTGCAGTACCACAATGCATGATGGGAAATGAAGTTAAAAACAGGAATGCATTTATTAACTTCAGTCCCTAGATAGCGGTATTAATATATTTACTGTCATTTAAATGTTAAAGAATGATTTACCAAACAATTTTTATGTCAGCACTTATGAAACATACTGACATATTTTCCCAAAACTCAGCTCTCTACCACATCTAAAACCCGTGG
>JAPQRP010000015.1:18438911-18457259 GCA_037367295.1 Apogon hyalosoma | reverse complement strand
CAGGACCGATAACTAAAACTTCAGTCTTGCCCTGATTGAGCTGTAAGAAGTTTTCTGCCATCCAGGTTTTAATATCTATGATACAATTAAAAAGGGCATCAATTGGCTGAGTGTCTTCAGGAGACATGGCAATGTACAGCTGTGTGTCATCAGCACACACTGTGTGTCTTGTCTTGTATTATCATATCTGATTTGTCAAAGGTGTTTTTTTCCACAGCCCTGTGTTGTTGGATAATCTTTAGACCAAAAAAAAACAATCATTAATATTTTTCTTTGATACACCAGATGATCAGCAAATCGGTCACTTCCCCAGATGTTCATGAGCTGGTTCTGTCAAAAGAGGACTTTGAGAGGAAAGAGAAGAACAAGGAGTGTGTTTACAGTGGGACTATCATCAACAGACAGGTAGAATGGATCTTTAATCTATTACAAATCACTTTGTAACAAAGTGATCAGGATTTCAGGTGTTTTTGTGTTTGGTCTTAATATGCTGTGAGTTGTTGGGGTTCTTTTTGTCCTGGTGCAGGCTGGTGACTTTTCACGTGTTCCTAAAGAGGAGGAATACTTCCTTCATGACCTCATTGCTGAGGAAACTGAGAAAGAAAGCTTCACAGCAGTGGTCATCACTGAAGTCAAACCAGAACACATCACTTTTCTGAAACAGCACTTTGAAGTGTGGACCAGACAGCTGGCGTGAGTTTAAAAGCAGGAGCAAAACTCTGAACAGGTCTGAAGTTGTCTGTTTTTTTGCATTTTTATTATGAATAACCTTTTGTTATTTCAGTCACATGTATCACTATTACATTCATGGAGTCAATGGAAATGACCTGAGAAGTAGCGTTGCCAACTCACACGATCCTAAAATCGAGATTGAGGTGAGGGTTCAGGTTGTAAACAGTTTGGATAAGAGTGATTCTTTATTTTGTTTCATTGCTATTAAATTGTAAACTCTTTTGATCAGATCACTGTGCAGGAAAAGATTACCAAATGTCCTCGTGTGCTCAATCTCAGAGAAGTTGATAATGATTGGCAGACGCTGTACATAAACACAGCTGCAGATACATTTGAGTTTAAAGCCTTGACCCAACCAGACGAAGGCATCGTGGAGGGAGTCCTCCGGTATCATCCATACCTCTATGACAGGGAGACGTACCCTGAGGACCCTGATACTCCTTACGGTATTCAAGATTTTTTTTTTTTTTTTTTGTCAATGTATACACTGAGCATACACAACAAAATTTTGATGGACTTGCAGAAACAGTACTTCTTGTGCAAAAATTAAAAAAAAAAAAAAAGGAAATGTGCAATGCAAAATATTTAAATGGTATTAAATAGTAAAAAAAGACACACGCACCCCTTGCCCCTGTCCCATTCAGTCAAGTCACACATTCATACCTAGTTAAGGTGCAGAGGACAGTGAGAGGTAAGTACAGTAGTTATTGCACATTTCACATTTTTCATTACTGCACATTGATGATTATGATCAGTGTAAATTCTTGATTATGGTTATTGCACATTGTTGATTTCCATTTTTATTATTATTTTCTATTAGTATGTGTATATATGTATGTGTGTGTGTGTATATATTTATCCCCCGGTGTTTTGTGTTAGGTTTGTGTCTGAAATAAACTAAACTTAATTATTGCACATTGTTAAACATACAAACAAATGAGAGCTTTTTAGTATGATTTTTCCCACAACTGTGAACCTCATTTCTGCTATTTGTTTATCAGCCCCTATTGAAGAGGATGACTTCGATGAAGAGACTGGAGTCTTACAGCCGATTAAAAAGAATCCCATATTTGAATGTTTCTGGAATGGACGGCTCATCCCAAACACCAAAGTGACAGCGTATGTACTGTTTTACTAAACAATAACCAAATATAAAGGATAACCTTATTCTGCGATTGATCCACTGATGTTTTTTCCTCTGTATTTGGTCCAGGTTGGACTGGTGTGCCCGACCCAGTAAAGGGGCAAAGGTGCCTGCGGAGTGCTATAATAGGATTTCAGGGGTCCTTTTCACTAACGACAAGTTGCTGGTCACCTCAAATAAGCTCACATTCATGGAACTGGAGCTAAAGTTGAGGAACAAGGACACAATCTTCTCCTGCAGTGTTAATGGACAGGTACTCAAAACTGTTTTAACAAGTGTATGACTGAAGTAATGTTTAAAGTACAAAGGGTGTTTTTAAGAGGTGGAGTGGAAAACATTTGATGGCTTTTGGCATCCTGCAAAGCACATTGTTGGTGCATCATTGAATCTGTTGCTCCATTTCTTTTAACTTGGCTCAGATTTAGCAGATAGTACTCCTTCCACACAGCTGGTTGTCAGAGCAGCATTAACATTTTTGCACCTTAAAAGGCTACCTGTAGTGAATTTTCACTACTAGGCATTTCAAAAGTTCACGAATTATACTAGCGGTACTTTCGTCCTAGCCCGTTGTCAAGTATATGTGAGTACTAAGCCGCTGCCGTCCGTCAGTCAGGCGTGGTCAGCAACATGTTGTCTCCATCACAGGCTGTTCCAGTACTGATGTAGAGTCAGTGATTTGTCTGGTTACCTGGGCTGTGATGGACTGGTCACTGTCCCTGTGCAGCAGACACCAGTCTAAAAATGAAACATTATCAGCCAGCGCTGGGTGACATCTCTTGGATGACAACGGAGTGCAAAACTTATGGCTGCACAAACAATAAGCACAGACATGTACTTTCCAGTCAGATCTCACTCACTGACTGCTGCTTGTTTTCTCGCACTCGAACAACAGAAACAACACAAGTACGTCACTTACAGCCAAGAATGTCCGTTCCCCATAGGTTCTGCCCCTGCCCGTAATTAATTTAATGAAAATGTCCAGTGTGGTGCATTTATGGTGATTTTTTTTATTTTATTTTATGTTTTTTTACTGAATCTGTGCATCTCTTGCTTCTAAATAATACGGATACTGGATACTATCCTATTTGACCTTTGCTGTCATTTCTTGCATGCCAGAGTTATTCCTGGAGTAATTTGAAGATTATACCAGAACAACTGTCTAGGAGCAATTACAACTGTCTAAGAGTGATAACCTGAGAACAGTCAACAAGGGGCCACAGACAGCATTTTTAAAATAGCAACCAACCACAAGGAAAATGAAATTTAAAACTTAGTTATAATTTCCATATTAAAATGTTATATTAATATTTCAGGTGATAATATAGTTGTATACACTTGGATATGTGGTTGTTTCAAGAAAAAGCCTCCTTGATCTGCTTTGAATCTACTAGTAGTAAGATTTCCTGCCCATTTGGTTTATAATCTCATGTTGCATATTGACACATTAATGACTCTGGATCAACCAAACTGTAATTTGTATCTTTATGTCAAGTTTAGTTTCACTTTGACTCACTGAAGGTGTTACTGTCTAACAGTACTTGGTGGTCCCTGCTCTCAGGCAGTGGAAATGCCAAAAATGCTGATGCTGTTGGTGGGTAAGTGGTATATGTCATGAAAAGGAAGCAGAACTTTGCAGCAAGACAAACACAGCCTAGTCCAAAAAAATCCCACACAATATTTCATTGGGCTGTCATTAGATTTGATTACAAGACGCATTCACTAGAACGTTGTTTATGCTACACAAAGCTTATGCAAAGTCACAGGAAACGTCACTATTTCCATCCAGATTTGCATTATTTTTTTCACCTAGGGTCAAATCACTGTATGACGTCTTCCCCATCACATCCTGAAGGTCCTCAATGTGGTTCAGGTCTGGACTCTGTGGAGGCCAATCCATGTGTAAAAATGAAAATGTCTTATGATTACTGAACCAGTTCTTCACACTCTGAGCCCAGTTAATCCCGACACTATCCAGTCTTTATGTTCTCTATCAAACTGATGGTTGTTTAAGAAAAGAGAACCTACTCATTGTATCAGTTTGGGATAAAGGATGTGTTTCCAGTTGAAACATTACACTGCAGTTATTAGCCAATGGAGGGATCTTACCTATTTTTGCTCCCTGCAGCTTTTAGCCCATTTCTTTTGGTATGTTGATCGAAACGCATACCATAGCAGCAAACTCCTCATGCTGATATATTGTATAAAACTCTACCCAAACTCAGTCTACTCATTTTATTCAGTGAAATAACAGTTTTTATTTTCTTTCCACAGAGAGGTCAGAGAGGGAACATTCAGAGGGACTTTACACAGTGGTTGCAAAACTGTCATGAAAAGTGGGACAAGCAAGTGAAGTTTCTGAACTACAAAGAAACCATAACGAGAACAGACGTACCCACAAAGAAAATGCAGCACCCATGGGCGATCTTCGGCTCCATTGAATGGGACAGCAAAGAATACTGCATAGGCCAATATGTGGGTGTTACTGTATTTACTCTGGTCAGTCCATTACTTCTGCTGCAGCCTTTGTTCATAGCCTAACACACTCAACTTTGATACAGGTGAAATCTCAGAAAACCTTGCCCATTATTTACGGTACCGTGGTTAGATTTTTACTGCATGGAAATTATGACGGAGACGTGTTTGCCACCGGAGGACTGGTCGAAGTGTGTCTGGTAAGATGGTTTTGTTTGTATGTTTGCATACTTAAAAAATGATCTCCAAATAATATGTGCACTGCAGTCTTCAGCAAATTTGCATCCAACTTACTAACAACTTAAAATGTAACTAACGTACAACTTTAAAAAATATATATATATTTAATGTTTGTGTGAAAGTTTAAAGGAGTAAGTGATGGTTCCAATGAAGAGTGAACATATAGACATTTTCTGCCTTTTTGTCCCCATCTCCATGTTGTTAATGTTAATTTTGCCGTCATGCACGTAACAATAAGTGTCTGTGAAACACAGCAGTGGAACCAATGCTTAGCAGCAGCAAAATTAAGGAAACAAAGCTTCGATTCAGGAATTTTAATAAAAAAATTTTTTGTTATTGATTTGTGTTGATTAATCGATTAATTGTTTCAGCTCTGTTATACATTAATGAAGGCAGACCTGCAAATTATGATCTTAGAGTAAAAAATCACTATATTAGAAAATGACTGACAGAAAATACAGTCACATCCAGCAAAATTTGCAACAAATTCAGTGTATTTTTATTTAGATGTTTACTGTTGCAACTTCAGGGTTCCCGCAGGGTCTTAAAAAGTCTTAAAAGTCTTGAATTTACAAATCTGTTTATAATACCTTTAAAAAGCATTAAATTTGATATATTTGGTCTTAAGTTACATTGCCATAAACTTGTTCATTTTATTGTGTTTAAATGTGTCTGTTAAATGTCCAACCTGCAAAGACAGTAATGTTAATCAACTCATTTCCACCCGTTCCAGCCTGAATTTATATTGAAATTAGGAACCAATTACACTGAAATTTCAGCCCCTGGTGACAAATGACTCTGAACGATGGGAATCAAGGCATTGGAGTAAATAAATACAAATTTGTGACTCCTAGCATTTAGGCAAATTTGCCAGTATGGCTGTGAAATGGGCATTAAATTATCTTCTAAGTAGTCTTTAAAAGTCTTAAATTTAACTTGTAGAAACCTGTAGGAACCCTGTTTATTAATGACTGACATGTTCACATTCAATTAACATTCGATTGACTCGATTAAAGGCTGACTAGCATTGTTTTATAGGAACCCAAAGCACTATACAACAAGACAAAAATCATCCCCATATCCAAGCTGGACAAGAACGCGTCCCCTAAAGCCATCAAGGCAAACATCCAGAACGACCTGGCCAAGTGAGTTTGACAAAGTCCTTGGACTCATAAGTTTGTTGTTAGATGTAAATGTAACTAAGGCTGACAACCTTTTACTTCATTTCATCTTATCTCTTTGTCATGTGAATTTATATGACTTTTCAGCTCAACTGGTCATTTTTTCTCCTGTCAGACTTCCAGAGAAGCTGAAAGTGGACTGGCCAGAGGGTAATCCCTGGCCGCAAAACGCCACACGTCCAGCCGGAACGCAATTCGGTAAAAAGGCTGTTATTCACTCATGACAGCAAGCAAGTTCAGATATGCACAAAAATGAAAAGCGTCTTATTCCACGTTATCTTTTTACCTGTCAGGACCACTGAAAGTCGAAATTTTAAACAGTAATCAAGAGTCGTTATCCCGGATGCCACTGGTGGGACAGGGAACTGTGATTAAACTGACTGTTGAGCTCAAAGTTGTGCGACACCGTAAGAACATCTCTTATCCTCTGAAGGTTACAGTGTGTATTACATGGATTGATTTTATAACAGTGTACACAGCACTGGGCTAAAGTTTTGGGTTACCTAGATTTGTTGTTGGAGCAAAAATAGAACGACATATCATAAATAATGAATGAACATATTTTTCATCTTCTGTATCAAAATGCAAGTGAAACCTCGAATATCATTTAAAACAGGCATTTCAGAAAAAAACACCCAAGTATCCAGTATTTAGTGTGACCTTCCTTTGTACTTATGTTGAACTCTTCTGTGCAGACATTATGAGATTTACTGAGCTAATCTTCTAGTGCGAGGGTTCTGAAAGTGGGAGTTGGACTCATCCGGGGGATTGTAAAATGCAAATAGGGCATCGCAAGATGTGACCCCTGAGGTGATTGTGACAGATTAACAGCAGTATTGTAGCAGCCATTTACGACTGTGAATGGATTCGCCTGCAGGCCGCCTGTAAGCCCACCTAAAATACATAAGTACTCCAAAAGGCAAAAGCTAGTTCTCTCCAGTTTTTCAGTTATAAAGCAAATACACATACATACATGCACGCACACAGAGGTCACCTGGCTTTTATCATATAGATTGTATCATGGTTGTCAGGCTGTTCTGTTCTTTTGTGTTGTTATGCCAGTGTTTGGATATGCCTTTTAGTGCGTGAGTCCTGTGCGCATGTTTTTTTTTTAATGTTTCACTCACTTCAGGGATACTGGGGGTTGCCAGTCTCTTGCACTGTTATTTTGGATTTGCGAGTTTAAAAGTTTGGGAACCCCTGTTCTAGTGTTTTACAGCAGGTTTCATTCAACACGTTCAATGTCTCTTATTATTTGGGTGAGTTTTTGTCATGAGAACCAAGATCACACTAAATACCGACCGTTTCCTGTAGAAGCCATGTAGTTTATAATTTTTTGTGCAAGGTTTTTTTTTGTTTTTTTTTTTTTATTTATATAATATTTCCTGCTATTTCTTTGTTTTATTTTAACCAAGAGACTGAGAAAGTATGCTCACGTAAAAACAACATTACTTAAAGGTGACCTAAGACCTCTGCACAGGACTGTATTTTATGAGCAGTTGAAGCTAAGTGGGAAATTCAACTTTCATCATTTCCAGCCAATGATCATGCGATTTATTATTAAAATGCTTTTATATTTACCTGTTTGCTTAATTTAATCATCATGTTTTGGGGTAAACAAGCTGTTTATTCCTTTTTTCATTTGCTTGTTTTTCATTTTCTACCTAGGTCCTGATGGAGATGAAGAGGTTGCCTCATGTGTTGCTCAATATGCAGCAAAGTGGGGATACTGGTTCAAAAAGATTGGTAAACCGTCACCCTCATCATATATTTAATATCTGCGCTTGTGTTGGTTAAATATTCCGTTGAATAAAAATCTTTGCTTCTTTTGTAGCAAATCTGGTCAAGCTTGGGAAGTACACGCTGCATCTGAAAACCATGATAAGTGAGACAAACGAGACCATCTTTGGAGACAGACAGTTGCCGTTCTTCACCCTGAGGTTCACCATTAAAGGTCAGAGGGATCACTGCCGTCAGTCTGCATCTTTCTCTGTTCTAAATGCCTTTATGTGACACTTCTGCTACTTTTCTTCTCAGAGGGGAGTGCAGAGGCATTTGATTTAGGCACAGTGAGTTCTTCCCTTCACGTCGGCAGGCCTTTTCATATTCCATTGAAGATAAAGGATGCTTATGGTCACTCCACTGCACCTCCTCCTGATGTCAAACCTGTCCTTAAGTGCAGGTGGGCGGCATTGAAGAGGCCTTTTTTGTGATGCATGACTTTCAGTATTTTATCTTGATTTGCAGTTGGACATTAGTCTGTTATATATAGCAGTCCTGCCTGCTGTCGTCAAACTGAAATGTTTTTGTTTTGTTTTTTTTTTCTTTGTAGTGGCCTGGATCTCACTTATGAAAAAGTGCAGAGCAGTAAGGATGTTTTCATCATCCAAAATGTGAAAGCCAGAGGAAAAGTCTCGAATTATCAACATTCCAAGGTTAGAAAATATCATAAATCAATCAGAAATTTTACTCCCTCTCACAAATATTATTGATGGAAAAGAGTGTTTTATTTGATCAAAAGGACATGAACTAAAGTTAGAATTAAATAAAGGACAAGAGTTTGTTCCCCAAGGGACAACACCTGCTAATTTTCACATCCTATATTTTATTTTTCAGACCTACGACCTGAAAGTGATTCTACCGGGTCTTAAAGAAGACACAAAAAGTTTCAAGATCAGTCTTCTACCTGGTAAAACTGCTTTTATTTAATTACTTGCAACAGTAAGAGTCTCAATTGTTCTTTTCAGTATCATTTTCAACTTAAACATTTTGGAATGGGCTAAATTCAGACCTTAAAATTGATGATTAATCCTTAAACCTGGAACTTAAAGGGCTTATAAATTCCACAGACACAATAAATTATATTACTGTATTTGCTGTGAAAATCTTTGGAAATAATATTTAATATTTGTAAATTAGTGTTTAGCATGTTTGCATAATGGAGATGGGAATGAGTGGAACTACCAACAACCATTTAATCAAGTCTTTTTATGAATGTGACATCTTGAAAAATGTCTGAGAAAGTCAGAAATTGGCTTCCTGAAAACCTGCAGATTCCTTGTGATAATAAAGCTTGAAAATAATTGATAGAACATTTTATTAGTATCTTAAAATATTCTAAGTCTAGCAAAAATGCACACATATGTGTGTGACACAGTCCTACACTGACTAACCCGACAAAATAAATAATTGACAAAGACAAACAAAATAAATAAAAAGGAACAAAACAAAAACTTTAATCCTCTGGTGAAGGGGATGGTGGGGGCCAGTTGTAAATGATGATGTTTGCAAAGACAGTATTGATTAAAGTGTTGCGTGTAGTCAAAAAAAATGTGATATGAAGAGGAATCATCTGTGGATGAAGGAAAAGGAAAAATAGACCAGGTTTTATTGACAGAGAGATTGTCTTTTCTAGTTGCATTGAGCTTTTCTAGGTTTGTATGGTCTTTCCAGTTGACTAGTGTGTTGTTTTTTGTTTTGTTTTGTTTGTTTGTTTTTTTTGCTGTGGTTAATGCTGTTAAAATGAAGGTTTTGAGATGTGTAGGAAAGGGTAGCTGATTAAGATCTCCTGGAGGAGGTGAGAGGAATGCTGAGGTTGAGGATCAAGGATGACTCTGACCACAAAGACTAATCAGAGCCACAATTCATGAAAATAGGTTTGATAAGGTCTGTTAAGTCCATTCAGACTCAACTTTGTCATTCGACCAATAGTCCATGATAGAACGAAATATAATTACCCAGGTCCCGGTTTTGTAGTATAAGAAAGATAAAAGAGTAAAATATAAAATAGAATATATAAAAGGTAAATAAGGTCAAATAAAAACTACCATAAAATTTGCAAAAATAGAAATGAAATGAATTTGTATTATGTACAAAATGACACAATATGCAGCAACAGTACAATTAATGTGATGGTGCATGTAGCAGTAGCAACAGTGAAATAAAGTGGCAGGTATTTGTGTTTCTGTGCAGGATTTCATTCTGTATTGGTTGAATTTTGGAGTTATCTGACTTGGAAAATGTGTTACTTTTAAAGAATTTGCTAATTGGTGTCTGAGTGGAGAGTGTTTGCATCTGATGTCCCTCATAAAATAACATGATGAGAGAAGAGTTTTCTAGTTTGAAGTGAATTTGGTTTCAGATAGGGAGGAATGGAGCTGTCAGAATGATCTACGTATGTTCTTCTTTATTCATCCTTTTTAACTATATATTGTGGCAGTGACAGCGGTGTGGTGGTTGTAAATTTATACAAAGAGGTCACCGAAGAGCCATTTTTTGAAAGGTTTCTTCCAGGCTGTTTACTCTGTTCTGTTTCCAACCAAGAAAGTTTAGTGGTTGTTTAATGATTTTGATCAACAGATGATTCTAAGTAAGGGTCAGACAGTTTGAGGAACGTTTGAACAACGTAGCACTTTATATTAGATTTTTGTCCTGAGCCAAATGCAGTGAAATTTTGCTCTGTATACACTTTGTACATATCTGAATGACAATAAAGTTTGTCGAAGTGATTAAATAAAGGTTAAGTGAATAAATAAAATAAGATCCCCTATCTCAATGAGACCAACCTGGTTAAATAAAAATAAATGATTTCCTCCATGTGGTAAGAGTTGTGTTTATCATATTAATTCAACACTTTTAGAAACATTTTTTATGTTTTTTGTAAAATGTTCAGCCAGGCCGAAAAAAAAGTCCAGACCTAGGACATAAAGATTGAATTGTGTTTCAATGGAAAAAGGTCCTGTGGTCTGAGTCCAGATTGACGATGGATGAAGTCATTACCCATCATGCCTAGTGCCTACAGTACAAGCTTGTGGGGGCAGTGTTATGATCTGGGGTTGGTTGAGTTGGTTATGTCTATGTTCAGTAATATTTTCAAAATTATTGTCCGCAAAATGATGGAATTAAATGTGGTGACATTGCTTTAGTTTTAATTATATCGTGCATTCACTGTGGTATTTCTGAGAGAGGCTTAAGGCAGTCCAATAAAATATCACCATGTGGGGCATTTTGTGTTTTTTACGCAGGTAGTGTATGTTTGTGTACTGTGAGATTGTGTTCTAATTTGTTGGACTTGTGCAGTCGAGGGATGATTGACTTTTCTAGTGGCATTTCAGTCAAAACTAATATATATGAAAATAAACAGACTTCTGTGGGGAAAGGACAGAGCGAAGGCCCCCAGGAGACTCAATGACAAAGCAGCACATGTGATCCAGATATGTGGGTCAGATCAAACATGTCTCAAACATGTCAACTTTATGCATTCATGTAATTACTCTGAACAGTGTCTGAGCTACTTTGTTGTGTTTTTCAGGTAACCCACATTCCATCCATGTGACACCAGAAGACACCCCAATCACAGTGGAGAATGGAAACTCGGTCCAGTTTGATATTGCAGTTCATGATGAGGCTGGAAACATCACAGCTCACCCTAAACTGGTCACTCGCTGCCAGGTACGGTCAGATCACACTGATTGTTTTTTGTCAGACAGAGCTGAAACCTGACACTGGTGAATCTGGTGTCTGATTTTCAACAGGATTTAGGGCGCTTTCACACCACTAGTTCAATTATTTGGTCCGCACCAGGCAATAAAATTGTTATTATGTAGCATATAGACTTCAGTGTGGTCCACTTTCACACCTGCAAACGAACCAAAATTGGTCTGATTGACATTTCATCAATGTTTATCTTCTGGTAGAAATAAGCGCTAATTTTGACTCCCTGCGGAGCGACACGTTCGTACATTGGTACATACTCTGATCTTTGTATATTACATTCTCTGTATTGGCCATTTTGGCAAAATGTCCAATTGGAGAATGAGTCGCGGCTGCGTCTGGAGAACAATCTGCTGATGCACTGGAGTCACTGAAGGCATATAGTGCGTCATTTCAGGCAGAGGAGACACGCTATTTTCATGAATGTGGTCATGCTGACCTGACCTGACCCATGATGCATTTGGAAGAGTTCGTTTGGACCTACTGTCTATGGTTTGGACCCGAGTTCATGTTCTCACCAGAGGGACTGCGCCAGAGTTTGGCATTTGGTGCGGAGTCAAGCGGACTGAGACCACCTCTTTTTGGAGGTCTCGGTCCGCTTGATTTAATGTGGGTCCGAGTACGATTGATGCTTTCACACCAACAAAAATGAACTGAACTAAGAGCTTTTGGTTCGAATGGAACGTTTGGGCACCAAGTGCTGTTGGTGTGAAAGCACCCTAAGTCATTTGGTTCAGCAAGCAACAGTGTGACTCTTGACACTACTAACGGTCTAACCACAAATTATGTTAAGCAGCTCAAAGAGAGAGATTCCCATTGGGAGTTGTATACATTCCTGGTGAAAGACATTTTTGTCGTAGGAAAGGAAAGCGAGACATTTGATATGTTAGGTCTTAAGTTAACTTGCCACAAACTTTTTTGCTGTGTTTAAATGTGTCTGGAAAATGTCCAAACTGCAAAGACGTACTCAGTTCCACCCATTCTAACCCAACAAATTATATTGAAATTAGGAAATAATTATCGCTAACTTTGTAGCCCCTGGTAAGAAATTATTTGGAATAATGGGAATCAAGGCATTGGAGTAAATAAATACATTTTCCTAAATTCTAGGAGTCACAGATTTTTGCCAGTATGGCTGTGAAATGGGTATTCAATTCTATTGTAAGTAGTCTTAACCCATAAAGACTCAAACATCCACCATTGACCAAAACCATCTATGATCTAAAATGTTTAATTCCTGTTAATCCTCTAATTCTATCAATACATGTAAATAATTGGTGTAAAATGCAGTTTGTCGTCTTTTCATGTCTCCATAGTTACCATGGAAACACTGTCCATTGATTCACCAGTAAAACCCATTGAGTTGGATGAATGAAATTGGATGGAGATACTTGTTTTTACATTCAGTTAATTATATATTTTACTGAAAAAGTCTCTTTTCTTAAGTTTTCTCTGTTTTTGATATAATAACACTCAAATGTAATATCCAAATGATGATTCAAGTACTTGATCAATAAATGAAATATAGGAAAATGCCTGATTTTCACTGAAAAAATGCAAAACACAGAAGATAATATTATGATAAATGGTGGTAAATCACTTAAGACAGGTTTAATAGAGGGAAAAATTAATTTGAGAACTACCACACTAGTATCACTGGGCCTTTATAGGTTAAAAAAGTCTTGAAGTCTTAAATGTAACTTTTTTGTTTTGTTTTTGTTTGGTAAAGGGTCATACTGTCTTCCACATATAATTATTGTAGGTAAACAAACAACTACCCCTGTCTTAAATGTAACTTGTTGAAACCTGCCATCATTGAACCGTATGCTGTGCTCTCATGGCCTTCACTAAGGCTCAGGAGGCACCGGCTTTGGCTTGCATTTTACAAGGGTGTAAATGACAAACTACCCCCATATCTGTGTGGCCTCCTGTCAGCCAGGAGTGGTACAACATCACATCAGCTCCTCTTCAGAGTCCTCAGAATCCACTCAAAACTTGGTAAAATCTTGGTAATATCTCAAGGGACTTCCTTGTTATATAAGCGTTAAATAAAAGATGTTTAAAAGTGACACGCTTCATGGGCTTTTTTCCTTTTTATTTTTATTAATTTTAGTGGCAGTCGTGTGTTTCTTGTTTCTTTCTTCAGGTTCCAGGGTTGACACCTGCATTGATTGACTGCAGCAGGACAGGAGTCGGACGGTATTTAACAAAGCCCATTAAAGTAAAAATAATAGGAGGAAAACCCCAGACGCTCAAAGTTCAGTTCGACATACCAGTGAGTAGAAATAAACACTTAAACTTTCCATCTAAACCTTTGGTCGTGATGTTTCAATCTGTTCTGTTTTTTTTTTTTTTTGTTTTTTGTTTGTTTTTTTTACTTGTCTTGTCCATCATCATAACAGTAGAATGGTGGTCTGGCTGCCTTGTTGTGCTGAACAAATTTGCTTTGCCAAGGGGAACTTCATAAAGTATGTTAGGCTCCCCTTAATATTCCACTGTCTTTATTTTGGGTTTGGTTGAACCACATTTTGATGCTGGACCTGACAGGAAGGAACAGGGGGAAGAGAGAAGGAGAGAGTGAAGGGGGTAGAAAAAGAAAAAGAAGGTGGCAAAGACCCTCACAAGAAAATATCAACAATAATAGCAATAACAACCATGGTGATAATTATAATGATAACAACTAGAACAAGAACTGAGTAAACTGAGCAAAAAAAAAAAAAAATCAAACAAATGAAAAATAAACAAAAAAAAAAAAACATGAACAAAATATCATAAACAACTCTTTGTTTTTTTTCTAACAGAATCACCTGAGCATAGCATCGGTCACCAGGGAGCTGAAGGTGGATCCCAGCTTCAGAGTCTGTCGAATGGACATCTGCTGTCACAACGAAGATGACAAAGACACTCTGGTGCTGAGAAACAATGAGAGGATCGAGTGGCTGGCTGGTGGCGTCCTGCAGAACCTGTTCTATAGATTATACGATGAGGGGAACAGAAAGGTAGCCATCACTCCGGCTATAACCTCCAAGATCAAGGTAAGGTTTTATATCATCTGCAACAATTACAAAGTGTGTTACACTAAGGAAAGTGCAATATACACGGGAAAGTACAATATACAGCTGGTTGTCAGAGCAGCATTAACATTTTGCATCTTACACTGAAAAAAAAAAAAATCAAAATCTTACCAATTGTATTTTTCTCATTTCTAGTCCAAATATCTCATCACACTTAAAATAAGACATAATCACTTAAAGAGTAACTTTTCAGTGAGATGTAAGAATTTATGTTCAGACAGTAGATCTTGAAAATCTTATTTCAAGAAATCTTACCAAGATACTTTTCACTTGTTCCATTGGCAGATTTTTTTGCAAGAATTGAGTGATGCTATGCTCAGGTGATTCTGTTAGAATTTTTTTTTGCAAGAATTAAGCAAAAAACAATCTTCCAATGGAGCAAGTGAAAAGTATCTTGGTAAGATTTCTTGAGATAAGATTTTCAAGATCTACTGTCTGAACATAAGTTCTTATATCTCTCTGAAAAATTACTCTTTAGGTGATTATGTCTTATTTTAAGTGCAATGAGATATTTTGACTAGAAATGAGAAAAAATACACTTGGTATGATTTTGATTTTTGTAGTGTACAGACACTTGAAATGAATTGTGTGATCTGTGTTGAAGGTTAACTGGACAAGTGATGGAAATGTCAAGGATCTGGTAGAGGGGGAACTGCCTGACATCCACGTACCGACACAGGTGCACGAAGAGCGATTCTACCAGGTGTCCTACCAAGACCAGAGCATCTCTGTCTCCTTTAGGATAGTGTAAGACTCCTACTTCACTGTACTCAGTATGTAAAAGGACAGAGCAGCATTGTGAGTAGCGTGCATTGTTATCTTTCAAAGTTACATGAGAACATCAATACTAGTATACCGGGTGACCATAAAGTCTCTTTACAATTGTGGAAATGATTACAAAATTAAAAGTAGATATTGAATTTTTTTCCTTCATTGAGGCTACATTTAGACGGTAACGATCTGAACCGAAAACACGAAAGTGATGTTGCATTCTCACTTTTAATTCGGATTTTGGGGGAAAAATCTGCATGCAGACGGACACGCAAAAGTGTGTGAAATTTCCTATTTATCAATGTAGTATGCGCGGCAGGTGGCTATGTGGCATCACCACCACCAAGACCAAATGCCTGCTTAGAACCTTTCTACTTCTCTTCCTGTTCTCTCCTAACATGAAATACAATCACAAAACAGGAAACAGAACACTACTGTCTATAAAGATTCGTGACAATTGCTGAAACGACTCTTGGATATAAATTAGAGCAGCTAGGGCAACGTAAAGGCCCGCAGGGAAATAATCCGACATGTTGTTTTCCTGTACTGGTGCATGCCTGTGATGTAAACTCTACGCGATGCGATAACACAGTTTTGTGTTTTTAACCCTTTAGATGTTGATGCAAGAGTGGAGTGTTTTTAAGATTTTCACTCTGGCAGGTGGTTTCACTTTTTTGCCTTTTCAACCCCCCAAAATGCCGTTGCCATCTAAACAAAAGGCACATCTGATAAAATATTTTGTCATTTTCACCCGAGAGCATTGTCATATAAACTGGGCCTTAATCCACTTCGATATGGGACCATTATTTGCATGAACCACATCCAGACAGTACTGTATTTGTTTTCTTGTGGGCTGTATCATACCCTCATCAATGGTGTCAATGGCATCAGTGATCTTTTACTTCAGGTTGTTGATGTCCCGTATCTTTGTTCAATATACGATATCTGTAACATCCCCATTGTAAGAAATCCAGAAGAGTGATATGTGGTGAACAAGGTGTCCAGGGAATTGGACCATCCCTTCCAGTGCATCAGTCTGGAAATGTTTGATTTAGGAACCCACCAATATGCAGTCTCCAATGTGGTGGTGTAACATCTACCTGGAAAATGATGGTTGGTTGAAGGTCATCCAGTTGTGGTGACACATATTCAGTCAAAAGGTAAAAGTCAACATTTGTAGTAATTGATCTCTCTTTGAAGAAAAAATGGACCAGTGATTCGACAGCACATGATCCAACAATGTGATTACAACTTTGACAACCACACAGAGTAAATCTCATTAACAGATCTCATCAATTGCTTTTGTAGTAATTTTTTTTAAAGTGTAAAGTACAAAATACAACACTACAGACATCAACTTGAAGACTGGAAACAGGGAGAACACCTACAATCTGTTTTTGTTTCCAGGCCTCGTCCAGATGAACCATCCCGGCTAAAAGCAACACTGTCTCAGAACACCGCCAGACTTGGGGAGACCATGTCTGGAAACATCAGTACGTATGAAATGGCTCACACAACACACGCTGGGTAAGAGGATGTGGTTTCACACTAAATGTAACTCCACTGTTTCCTTGTACAGTCTTGGATCTTGTGGACCAGTATGAGAATGTAACCAGGACGTTAACCTCCACCTGTTTGAACCATATCACAGTGGAAGCCGAGGGTCTCAACAGATCAGCTCTGGTCTTAAAGTGGCAGGTGGGAACCATACTTTTCAAGTCAGATTTTCGTGTTTATTTGTTTATCAAAGGAAATAAGCCAAATAGCCTAAAATATCTTGGGTATATTGGGTATTGCCATTGGGTAAACACATTTTGTTTGGGTAGATTTCAAGATCAGTTTGCTTAAAGACCATAATGGACATAATGGGAAAAAGGCCAAAACATATTGTGTTTATTACATGCAACAAAACCAGAGTGGTGTAAGATCAATATTCTAAAGCAGTTTTGTTCCCATGATAAAATATTGTGTACACAATATTATGCATTATGTACTTATCTGGCCTTATTAAGACAAACTTGGATGTTTTTTCTTTCTAATGGAAAAATTGGAGGCAACACTGTTTTTTCTTGGTAGTTCAACTGGACTAGTTTTGCTCTTTTGAAAACATTTTGTCTCTCATCTGAAATATTCCGTAATTTTGTGTTGATTGAAAATCCTGCATAGCTTCTCAGAGTCTCCAGCTGTGTATGGAATGACAATGCCTTTTTTTCTTGGTTTTCCTCACTGTTGTCATATATTTCAAACCCACCAACACCCTGAGACAGACTTTGGTCCACCCCAAGGACAAACTACCAAGGGGGAGACAAAGCAAAAGTAAACAACCCCTCCCTAAATGCATGATTCAACACAGGAGAACCTCCACCTCAGGCCAAAACTCTACAGTCTGTCTTCACTTGGAAGAGAAAGGACACTCCTTTGAAGACAGCAGTGTCAGGATAATGGGCAGAGAAGACAAATGGTTTGAGAGAAGAGTCAAAGAACACATTTTTGTGAAAGTGGAAAATCCTTCCCTGAACAGAGGTGGTGGTCTGAGACACTACTTATCAAAAACCAACAGCACCATTTTAAACAGCCTTCCCAAACAGTTTAACAAACAACCTTCCACACCTGGACTGGACCCACCCCCTCCTTGAACCTGTAGTGGAATCAAATGACCTTCTAAGAGAGATTAAGTTTAGTACACATACATTTATTAAAGTAAGATAAACATTTCAATAGACATCCCTTGGATTTCCCCTCTGCTGAGTTTCTTTTCTCCATTTCTCCAGCAAGCAGCAAGCGGTCACTCACGTGCACGCGCATACACACACTCACTCACTCACGCACGCACACGCCAACAGGGAAAGAGAGCCATAGCAAGAGCAAGAGAGCCCCCTGCAAAAGGAAAAACAAAAAGCCCCAGGACCAGAAGTGACTGGACTTTTAAAGGCCAGTAATAGTAGGAGGAGAAAAGGATATGATCTAGGTATGATCTACGAGGACTTACATCTCTTACCCATCCAAATCCATAAAAGGAAACAAAATTTAGAAAGTAAACCACAACAGATTCTCCCCTTATAAACCCTAAAAGGGTTTATAACCCCTGGACCAGGATCAATACTTTTAAATTCTTCTCCACCAGTCTTTACTGCAGATAGAGGCGAAAAACCCCGATGTTGACGTTACAGGGAAAAAATTCCTCTATGACCCTTCACTAAGCGGTCACCATCTCTGGTCTGCAGCAAAGCCAATTCTTCAA